>PKRV01001918.1:2743-129049 GCA_003709505.1 Hyphantria cunea | reverse complement strand
TCTAAAATGTGCCGGCGAGCCTGTCGCGATGCAGGATCCCGGTTACACGGCTTTTCGTGTCGGAAAATGTTGGAAATTAAATTGGTTAGGATAAGGTAGGAAGCAACACGAGAAAGATTCAAGTGTACTTACAAATATTTCATTTCTGGTTTCCTCCGTGAATCGATTTCTAGATTCTCCTTCTGGTCTGCAGCAGGTCCGTAGGATTCAGGATATCCGAAACGGTGCTTGATAGTCACCCGGTGACGCGATTATCGATGTGAGATAGTCACGATGTCTTCCGCGGATATCCTACCGACTGCGCCAATTACGTACTCTGCAGCCGAAGGTTCCAAGAAAAACCAAAGTTACTTAAAATTAATATAATAAAAAGGAATTACAACTAATTTACAACTAAGTGAATCCTGTTCGAAGTATGAACAAGGACTGCTCTGAAGTCAAAAAGTATTGTAATTTATTAGATCAAATAGTGCTGCGTCGGCGCCTCGTGCCGTCGTTGTCCTCGTTTCTGGTCGGTTCGGTTGCACGGAGACTGCAGCGTCGGTATATTAGACGAATGCGCTACTGATTGGTAATATGCTGCATCGGCGATACCCTTTGGGGTTCCGTATGTATTAACTCCTAAATATTTACATTTAAATGAATATTTCGGACATCTAAGACACAACACCATCTAGTACCAAGCTAAGCAGAGCTTGGTACTAGATGGTGTTGTTACATACATATTATACACAGAAAACACCCAAACTCCGAAACATATATTTGCAAATTATATATAAACGTTTGGTCCGACCCGGGAATCGAACCCGAGACCTCAACTACTGCAGTCACATACGCTACCACTGTGCCACCGAGGCAGTCAACAAATAAATAAAATATAAATATCAATAATCTAATAATATTTAAATATCAATAGTTTAATTTATCTGAGACACAAACAAAGCTATTATGTTTAAATTAATATAAGATATGTCTAATTGCTGGCCAGTGTCGGCCAAAGTCGGCTTCCGTCGATTTACTTTACGCAATAATTCTAGATTGGAAGCTAATTACTAAGGCAACGTAATGCCTGCACTATAGAACATGCAAAGTGCACTACCTGACAAGATAAGTTAGAAGAAATAACAAGTCTATTTAAGTCAGAGATCCAAGACTGTCGGTTGCATTAAAGGCATTTGTTTGGCTATATTTTGGTTTGTTAGCCTGTGTGGCTCCTAATAACAAGTTATTCGTATCTTAATGGTGGTTATCAATGATAATGTAGCTATCTGTAACTATTGAGATATGATACTATATCGACCTTCTAGCCGGTACATATAAGGTGATCAGTTCGCCATACGCATAAATAGAAGTAAAAGAAGTGCAATGAGTGGCAGAAATAGTGATAGCGGGACTCCCGAGCCCAGCGCGGACAAGACAAAAGACAGTGTTCCGGTCAAGCCGATCGAATTGGACGATGTACTAACCAACGAACTCGGCCAGTTTGGCCGCTACCAGCTCCTCAACATCCTCATGGTTTCTTTTCCTATCATCACATGCGCCTTTACACAGGAGTATATCTTCTCTGCAGCGGCTGTTGCGCACAGGTACCTCATAACTTACTTTTAGTAAGGGTTTACAGTATGCACACACGTTAGTTTGTCGCTCTTCCTTATTTTTGGTAAAACTCTAAAGAATTACAATTTTATACGTTCTACCAGCCCAATCTGTTTTGTTTTACCAAAGTGTGACTAAACAGTTTAAGCTTTGGCGTGAGTAGACATTTAATTTGCAGAACCATTGTTGTATTTTCCAGGTGTCGTATTACAGAGTGTGGTGAAGACAGTAAGAGTAACTTGTTCAATCCAGAGTGGATCCTCAACGCCATTCCGTCGACCAACAGCAACCCTGGGTTTTCGAGCTGTAGCCGCTTTCAGTCCCAGGGTAACGGGACCCTGGAGTACTGTCCCGCCGAGCTGTTCACCACTACTACCACTGACTGCAATGAGGAGTATGTTTACGCCAGGGACAATTCTATAGTTTATGACGTACGTAAGTGTGTTACGACGGAGCCAGTGAACAGCATATGCTTAAAACATTGAACGTACACTGCATATTTATATTTATTAATTATCGTCTTTTCCATCAAAGAGGTAGACGGAGCCGTATTAAACGCTAACATTCTATTAAGAATAAATATCTTCAATGTTTACTCAGGTGTAAATGATTTCTACTAGAGCAAAACGGTCTTTACACATATTCTAGTGAACCCTGAGCCAAAATAAATCAAATACTTACACATTTCTTTTGTAAAAATTTTAAAAGTCATGCCTTTTTTGTTGCAGTTTAACCTCGGCTGTAAAGATTGGCTTCGTGCCTTACCAGGAACTCTGAACAATGTTGGTAATCTATTATCGCTGCCCATTACCGGCTACTTATCGGACAGATTCGGAAGACGGTTCAGCCTTGTCCTCAATGCATTCAACTTAGGACTGTTTGGGTTTATAAGAGCTTTTTCAATGAATTACCCAATGTATTTGGCGCTACACGTACTACAGACCACGCTTGGCGGTGGGACATATAGCACCGTGTATATTTTTGGTAAGTACGTTAACAGTATTTAAATTCTGTTCCAAATTTAGAAGTCCCGAAATTAGGATGTAAATTTTCTGAATTTGCCTCTTTTCAGCCACCGAATTTGTAGGTCCTCGCTATCGCGTGGCGACAAGTGCCTATTGTTCCTCAATGTTCGCTTTAGGCCAGGTGGTGGTTGGGATAGTGGCCTGGATCATTCAGCCCTGGCGTTACATGTTGATGGCTTTGCACATACCTTGCTTTCTTGTCGTATCCTATTACTGGCTTCTATCAGACAGTGTAAGATGGCAACTCTCTAAGGGCAAGTATGCTGAGGCTAAGGCATCGCTGGAAAAGGTTGCTCGAATTAATAAAAAGCAAATTAGTGAGAAGTCAATGAATGCACTATTGAATCCGCCATCTCCTCCACCGAATACTGTAAGTTTGATTTTTTATATTGAACTTACCAGAGTGGTAGTTAAATATCGTGCAATACCTACCGTATCAACTAAATAATATCACCAGTCAGTCATCAATATTCTTGATAATAATATAAACATATTCCAAAACTATATTGTATCCATGCGGCAAAATTTCTGACAGCCGTTTTCTAATTCAAGTTAAGTGTAACCCCAAAAAGACATAGGTTTGTTTTGTCACCGCAAAAAAAAACACCTTCAATGAGCATGCCTCTGATCCTAATCTGTCGACCGAATCTGTATGGCTCCCTTCGTGTGTTCACGGACGTTATAATAAATTAGGCGTACAATGTGTAAACGGTGTGTAAGCAGTAGTTTTGATGAGATAGTACTTTTAAGTGGCAAGTGTTGTTCAATAATTCTATGTTTATTGTCTTTAGGACGGCGAAGAAAAAGTTAGCCTGTTCAAAGCTGTTTTTAAGTCTCGGGTGTTATTATTCCGCGTGTGCACCACCCCCATCTGGTGGGTCACTCTCACGTTTGTCTACTATGGATTATCTATCAACTCAGTTGGCCTCTCCGACACAGTCTACTTAAACTACATCTTGACCGCTGCAGTTGAGATCCCTGGCTTTATCAGCGCTTCCTTGATTTTGGGCAGAATTGGCCGAAAACTTACACTCACAGGGGGATACTTTTTCAGCGCTGCCTGTAATATTGCCTTTATATTTATACCTCAAGGTAAGTTTATGATCACATTCAATATCATGTGTTTACTATGAGCCCTATAACCAATTTAAATTTGATGGTTTTTTTTTTTACAAATTTTATTAGTATGTTACTTACTTGTATATTATTTTAGATTTAACCACACTTCGCTTAGTGCTGTTCCTACTGGGCAAGTTTGGTATTTCGATGGTTGTGACTTCACTGTACCTTTATACGACAGAGCTGTATCCCACTCAGTACCGGCACAGCCTTCTTGGCTTTTCTTCAATGGTGGGACGTATCGGCTCTATAACAGCTCCACTCACTCCCGTACTGGTAAGACGCACTTTTAGAATAAAGGCAAGATTCGCAAGCGTAAAACATTATTGAACTGATTATAATACTGGAGTAGAAGGTGTTATTGTTGTTGGCTTGAATGTAGCATAACATTTTAATACTATTTTCATAATAGTGTGTAGTTGGAAGTGCACGGGTTTGTTAGCGTGTTAACAATTTCCTCGGCCAACAGTGTTCATTGTTTAATTTTATATTGTTTATTTATGGGTCAAATGTTTGTATGATCTACAAATGTTTGATTCGGAGTTTGGGTGTTTTCTATGTATAATATGTATGTGTTTACAAAAAAAAGTATATATGTATTTATATCAGTTGTTTAGTACCCATAATACAAGCTCTGCTTAGTTTGGGACTAGATGGCGTCGTGTGTTAGACGTCTGAAATATTTATTTATTTATTTATATATTCATGGCTCTATTTTTATGAATACGAAAAGTAAGTATGTATCAAAACTTATTTTCTTATTTCTCGCTGTTCTAGGCGGAGTACTGGCATGGAATACCCTCAGCGATGTTCGCAGGTATGGCTGTACTCTCCGGTGTCCTAGTCCTCACACAGCCCGAGACCCTCGGAACTAAGTTACCAGACACACTGGAAGAAGCTGAGGCCATCGGATCGCCAGAGTCTATGAGAGACTACAATTCATGATAGCAACAATCATTACATTATATTTACGAACCATTCGCAGCATTTTTTCAACCGAGTTCAGGTGTGTGTTAAGTGACAACGAACCTCTCATCGCAAAAGTTCATACATTTGTAAATAGTCCTCATCATTATTTTACCTAAGCTTGGAATGTCCGGGAGCATCTTCTACAGATTGGTGCTTGCTTTCTTTCTTTATGTGCTCTCTACCGATCGTAGGCATTTCAAATCACTAAACGTAGGTTTTTAGTAAGATGTAATTTGCAAGCAAATGTAGGTACACAGTATGTTCCACTATTAGGTTAGATTACATTATCGAGCAATAAAGTAGGTATATACACAGGTATTTCAAAATTCAATGTCGATATTTTGATATTAGTTTTTCCGAGCGGTGACGGATTATGTAAATGGAATGCCGCCATCCCCATTCCTCACATTGTTAACATAAGAACAAACAAAGAAGCAACAAGCGAACCAACTACGCACAGGACAACTGCCCTGCGAGAAAAGAAAAACTCGATACAAGCCCTACATCCGACTTCTCAGCATCTCACCTACAAAAGACCAAGACTTTTAACAGGGAGAGGCCTATGTCCAGCTGTGGACCACAACCGGCTATTGATAGTTAAGATATTAGTTAAACAATTCAAGTCCATAGTGCTATTCTACTGATATTTGTATTAAGAAAATTGTGTAAAATCACACCACATTATTAAAAATAACAAATTGAATGTCAACATAAAGTAAATGAATGTCTTCATGCTGAGATATGAAATTCATAATAACTGAGTGATTCAATAACAATGCAGGTACGTTTGTGTTATTACAATGTTCCTTTTGAAATTATAAAGATTATTTAACAATTTTTAAGGGCGCTCATAGCCCAGTTGCTCTCGGTGACTAGAAACAATCATCGAGGGTAAGCAACGATGGCGCGGTCAGTACCTGGATGGCTGACCGCTGGTGGCATGTTACCATGAGCGTCTCCGTGATTCGGAGGTCACGTTAAGCAGTCGGTCCCGGTTGTCATCATACGATAACAGTCGTGAAGCTTAGTTGGAGGCCTTCGGGCGGCTTAAAAACATCCAACAGCAAGATTTACGTAGCCACAACGTATTCTTGCCAGTCCCCAACCCGCACTTGGCCAGCGTGGGGACGTATGGCCTTAACCCTCTCCTGAGAGGAGACCCGAGCCCAGCAGTGGGACATTATGGGTTGTTGTTTGTTTGTTTTTGTTTTGTTTATTTAACAAATTGGTTGGTCAGATACTAATTTCGGATAGTAAACATAATTTGTAATATATAAAATAACATTTTGTCAGATCTCAGATTATTTCTTTCGGCCTCTTGTTTATTCAGGAAGTTTATTCAATAACTTAGTAGCCATCGCATAGTGGGTTACGTTGACTTGCTACTCTCAATTAATAAAAAATATTTTCAATACAATTTATGAACTGTGATGTTGGTGGTACCCCCAAAGCTATCTAAAGCAATCAAATACAATATCATGGTTGTATTTTGCTTTAGTTTATACATGGTCCTAATGCACTCAAGTAATGCTAATAACACCAGATAACGTTACTGACGAACTGCCTCGGTGGCGTAGTGGTAGCGTGTGTGACTGCTGTGAATGAGGTCTCGGGTTCGATTACTTCGGACCAAATGTTTGTATTACCTGCATCAAACAATCACCGAGGGTAAGCAACGTTGGCGCGGTCAGTACCTGGATGGGTGACCGCTAGTGGCATGTTACCATGAGCGTCCCCGTGATTTGGAGGCTACGTTAATCAGTCGGTACCGGTTGTTATCATAGTATAACAGTCGTAAAGCTTAGTTGGAGGCATTTGGGTTTACGTAGGCACAACGTTGTTTGGCCAGTCCCCAACCCGCACTTGGTTAGCGTTGGGGCGTATAGCCTCCGGCTTTGACCGCCCAGAATAAGGCGCGCCTTTGGCGGCCTCAGAGGGTATTGGCGGTCAGAGCCATACGCGGATACCGCACGGTGTCGACCGAGGCGGCCTGCGCCTTGGCCGGAACACCCCCTTGGGATTTGGAAGCGGAAGTGCTCGCCGAAGTTTATCGACGGGTGGCTGAATTTTGCGCGGAGAGTGGCATGCGCCCTCCGCCCGAAGAGGTACGCATGTGGCGTGAAGCCGCCCGTCGAGCCATGATGGATCGCGGTCGCGACCTTCTGCGAGGAAGTCATCTCGTAGAAGGAGGCGGCGGAGAAGGCCTGGGAGGACGACCTCCACTCGGACCCGATCCACCGCCGGCGAACCGCCTACCAGTGCCTCATGCCGCCCTGAGTGTGACCGCGGATGGGCGGGACGGGTTTTCCCCTCTATCCGCTTCACAGGCCAGCCGCTAGGGGGCGACGTTACGCGTGTGCCGTACGTCGCCCAAATTGAGAGGATTTAACATCTATAGACGGTGCCACAGACAGTGCGGGCAGGCGCTGGGAGGGGTCCGGATGGCATAAGAAAGCGACTCCCGGATCCCTCCCGTCTCAGGCATAGAGTGGCCCACCGTGTGGTTTTAGTCGGTTCGATTCCGACACACCGCCTCGCCGCAAACCCCGTTGGGGGGAGAGAAGGACCCCACACGTAAAAAAAAGGGTGACGTATAGCCTTAACCCTCTCCTGAGAGGAGACCCGAGCCCATCAGTTTATAATTTGAAAGCTGGTGTTTCCCGTGTACGTGTACCATTTCAATTTGGTCCAGTTCTTAAGTCGGTTTTTTTGTTAAAATTTTGCTTAATCTAAATAAAACATAGGAAAAATAGCCTATATATAGAAAATATATACTAGATTTTGCACTCTAATTTAGGTGCCAAAACCACTAAGCTATAGGGCTTACTCTAAAGCAAGTTATGTAGAACTGGCTATGAAAGAAGCAGCTTTCTCTGAAATGTATCCAATAAATTTCAGTGCTTCTTCTTGAGACCAGTTTAGTGTCATTGCCAAGCAAACATTGAGGATAAACTGCAACCGTTTAAATTAAAATAGAAGAACGTTTCAAACCAAAGGAATTCGTGGTATACCTATAGTTTCTCTTTGCGCACACCCAGGTAACGTTTTGGCTTCCGCTACATTTCTATGTAAAGTTTTGACTATTAGCTTGGTTCCGTTTTATAATTTAGACGATTTAAATTTCGCAACAACATCACGCGTAGAATAAGCCTACAATTCGGCAGATCCGGTGGTTTCAAAGAAATCAGAAATTCTGCAGAGTAATTCGTAGCGTCGCCTATGTTAACCACCGTGTTTATAGAAATGTATACAATTTCTTCCCCCTCGAAAGACTTTAACGGCATTTCATTAATAGCTGGCGCTTGATCGTTTTTCGAAGTAAGTATAGCACGTTCCCACAACAATTTCATAGGTTTTTCATAGGGAATTGAGGAACATCCGAATAAATTTTTGATATTACATCCTCTCATAAATTGCTTGGGACAGATATCTTTACATCAACATTCGATTAATCGCCGTTGCGTCGTTGTAAAGCAGCTGATTTCAAGTGAAAGACCTCTAAAACAAGCAGTATTTCCCTCTTCTAGGTAAATCCTCATATTATTTTGAAGCTTGAGAATGCTAACATTCTCGTAAGCCATGGATCGAACTAAGTGGCGTGTAATTGGAGAGGCCTATGTCCAGCAGTGGACTGCGATAGGCTAATGATGATGATGATGCTAATGATGAACTGCATTTACTTCCAGTTCTTCGAATCTATTTGACGTACGTAGGGTTGGCTGAGCCAATATGCGCTGAGTTTGGTTTGTTTCTGCGCTTGTTCATTTTTGTGTTCTAGATTTTCTCTGCATCTCTTTCAATCTTTAACTTCAGTCCATGGTTTTGAGGTTTCCTTGGTATTAACCTCTGTGGCAGTCTACCTCGACTGAGTCGGAAGCGTCAGACTTGTGTTCCGTTGAGTTTGTTTCTTGTGTTATCTGATTTTCATTACTGCTACTGCATTTTTAAGTAAGAGATCATCACTTACTGATGTATTTAAAAAAAATGCTGTGTGAGTGTTTTATTTTGAGTTTCATTTTGTTTAGTGTTTTGTTTTTCCGATTCAGCCATGTCTGATCCCAAGAGTAAGGTCGGATTTCAGTTACTAGGAAGGTGACGCCTATTCTCCCTAGAAGGCTTCTTCAACGACGTTTGCCAGTTCCGTCGGGGTTGGTCCTTCGTAGACTTAGGGTAACTTTTTATAAAGGTTTTCTATCTCATGATCCGGGCAACGAAGCCAGGATCACCGGCTCTGCAAGACTTGCCCAGGGTAACGATTCGTGGCAATCATTTCCTACCGACACGAAGGATCAAGCTGGTTAAGCTGATTGGATCAGGTTATTCAACCGCCGCCTGAGACCCGGCGTTACTATCCTATTGGCACCACCCAGGGGAGACGTGCAGGGTTGTGGTTAGGTATCTCTTGCGAAAAAGCTTTATTCCCCAAAAAAGAAAATTAAGATTGATTGTTACTCACCAACGGTTTGAAAAGACATGATGATGTATTCACGGAGCAAATCTTGATGAAACTTTTTCAGTTTGATTGCTTAAGATCAGAAGTTGATTTTGGGTGTTTTTTTTACCCGACTGTAAAATGGAGTTATGCTTTTTACTAATAATGTGGGTGTGTACCGTGGGCATACTACTAATTTCTTATATTAATTATGATAGTTAATGATATTTCATGTCCGACTTGTTAAAATTTAAAACTAATGTTATTTTCGTGACCAGTGGCCAAAAATCATAAAAATGATACCAAAAATGTTTTTAAAAGGATGATATTTGACAACCCCTGAAACGGTATTTGCTTATTTAGTTAAAAGTTTAACCTCGTATAGTTTCGAAACGAAAAGCCAATGCACTGTTGGTGCTCCATACAAATTTTGAACCCCCGTTTCACATTTTAGAACGGGGGGGTAAATTTAAAAAAAACCTTTTTTTAGCGCAAGCCTACAATCATAATAGCTTTATGTGCAATCCTTTCAGTAGCTTGAGCTGTGCGTTGATACATCTGTCAGTAACAGTTGCCCTTTATATATATAAAAGACTAGTAAATACAGAAGCCAAAAACATAGAAGTCCTTATTTATTTATTACTACTACATACTAGCTTTTGTTGGCGGTTGTCACGACAAAAGTAGCCTGTCCTTCTACAATGTCGAATTTATCTCGATGCCGAAATTCATCTCAATCGGTGCAGCGGCTTAGGTGCGAAAGCGTAACACACAGACAAACAGAACGACAGATAGAGTTACTTTCGGATTTATAATATTAGTATGGAGTGTGGATATAGTTTTAGCTCCACATGCATGTGGTCACTTTTCAGAGACGTGCCCTGGTATCAGCGCTGTACATAGCACAAATCTCACGAATGAGCAGCACTGTGCTGAGGTTTAGGACCTTTTCGACCTTGTTATCGAATATTTTAGCTTACAGTTTTTGTTTTATTTATTTTACCTAAGCGGGGCTACAAATAAATGTTATTAACTCTATCTCTCCAGTCAAGCTTTCATATATCAGGCGCCATTGAATAAGTACTAAATAAAAATTGAAACACCATAATTGTTGAAAAATATTTGATATTCTATGGTAGTTATTTCAAATAGTTACGAAAACGTAGTTTATTTAAATTCTAGCTGTACCCACGATGTGACTCATATGTACGTAACTATACTATGTAACTATACCCCGAGTATTAGTTCAGGGCGTCAGGTACCTACAAACCTAATCTGTTCTAAATTGGTGCACACGTGAAGAAGTAGCAACTAACTTTTATCTACATAACAAAAGTGTGAAATGTCATCTTTCTAGTGTATCGCTTCATATTTGTTTAATTTATTATTGAAATCGTAGTTTATCCCAAAACTAAAAAAAAAACTTCAAATATCATCTAATTATGTATTGGAACTCGAGCAGCCGTTTGTATCTGGAAGAAGATAGTAAAAACAATTTAAAAGCATCAGTAGACGTAAGCGAACAGGCAAACAAGTTATAAACTTTGACTGCACACCTGGCCTAGCGGTTAAAGCGGTCTATACGCCGCTTCCTACTTCGCCAAGTATAGTGAATTCAAGTCCTATATTTAACAACACTGTGTGATCTACAAATTGTTGTCCTGAGTTTGGGTGTTCTTAGTGTTCGATTCATGAATCTTTAAAGTCCCCCACGACACAGGATTTTCCAATTACAATTAAGACGAGTGTTACCTACCCCCAACGATGCTACTTCATTATCTTACTACTATATTATCGTTTGCCTATAAATCTATCTGACAGATCTTATCTTATCAAAGAGCATTCGGTACCTGATTTGACACAAAATGAAACTTTTTACCAAATATTTCTAAGAGATCATGTAAATCGTTGGCCCTGGCATCCAAGTTGAACCGGGCTCAGTCACCACACTTAAAGCAGATTGAAATGTTGTCTTCTGCGCTTTGGCTTTCTTTGACTGTCTAGGGATGTTGGAAATCTCAGATCATGTATTAACAATATTGTCCTGACAAAAATAGCCTTACCCTTTACTGGGTTACGTGATCTTTTGAATTTCAAGCAGCTGTAGCTCCACTGCGCATTTCCTGCTCGTGGCTTCTTCACTTCCACAGTCAGAGTAATCCTCTCATTGCTAGGCGGTCCTCTTTTTCCACACGTAAAAGCTACGAGTTCTCATTGCAACTTATTGCAGGTGTGAATTTCAGTAGTTATTCTTTGCGATCGTGCCTCAATTTTTTTAAGAATGTGGTTGAGTAACTTTTTCCTACAAAATCTTCCATTACGCTATCACAGTGAAAGTGTAGTCAGTAGACAAATAATCGTCTTCTCTTTTTTACTATTAATCAATTGCCAGCTAAATTCTTTTTTCCATGATTAAACTGAGACGCTATTTAACAATATTGTTATTTAGGATACATAATCACGAATTGACAAATAATCAGCGCGCCGTCATATAGATTACTAGTATGTCCACCCTACTGGCTACTTTGTGCAATCGGATAAAAAAGTAACTAAAATCCTTATTCTGACCTTAGACAGTCAAACTGAAAAGATTCATCTGAATCGGTAAGTTTACCCGTAATGCGCGTTCGTACAAAAAACAAACAAACAAAAACCTTCTTCAGTACACCATATGTTCGTCGTTCAAATTGTTGGTGAGTGACGAAACTACAATAAAAAAATGCGGAGCAGTTTCTGGAACTGCCGATAGAAGTGAAAACTAAGTAATTAATGAGTTGTCTTGTTGATGAAACGGTGAAGCGTGACCATGACGGGAGTTTCACGCCTTGCATTCACCCAAAAAGTACACATGTGCACGCAGTATACATATAGGTCACGGAAAGTGGTCGGTGCCGATGACGCAAGTTCCAGGATGTTTTTGTTCACTCTAAAAGTCATTGCAACAAAAACTATTCAATTTAGATAATATTAAAACTCCCCATAAACATTAACAAAACATACAAAACATGACTAGAAACTATGAGCGAGGAACGCTACGGCGGAACGCACATTTGCAAACTCTACACGAGCTTGGCAGGCACAGCTCGCAATACAGGGCTGTGCTAGCTAACGAGCTGTCGGTGCCCGTCTATTGAGCTTCGAAGCTTGAATAGATAGTACCGACTATGTTACCTACCGATTGACTCAGATACTCACCAGGCATGGTTGCTTCCGTCAGTATCTAAATGGAATAGAACACTATGCCACCACTGCGGGTCCGAACGGCACTCTGCCCAGTACACATTGGAGGATTGCCCTGTGTGGGAGTGGGAGCGTTAAGACTTAGTCGGACAGATTGGGTGAAACTTGTCATCACTAGCATCGATCGCAGCAATACTGGCGAGAGGTAGTGGATGAGAAGCCGCTGTCTTCTTCTGTGAGGATGTTATGCTCCAGAAGGAATCCGCAGAGTGTGATCGGGAAAGGACTGATCGTTTAAGGCTGTCTGGTCTCTGTTCCGCCTCTTACTGTGTAGAAAGGTGTGAGGTGTGACAGCGTCCCGCCCCGATCATGACTAGTTACCCCGGAAGGTACCTTAGTCTTGAAGTACGGCAGAGGGGACTCCAGAAGCCGCCGATGTGCTCCCGAAGCTTCTCCCGACTGCCTGAGGTAGGCTACCGCGGGGTTTGGTGGGTAGACCCGGGTAGACCGTTCCTCTGGGAATTCCACTCACGTTCTTCGTTTCCCAACGAAATGCATTCCCCGCGTTAAAAAAGAAGTATAACAATAGACACATGTATTAATTGGAAGGCACACATTGATCTTATTAAAATCAAACTATCTCGATTTACATACGCCCTATTCCAGCTTCAATAGCCATAGGCTTATTCAACGCGTGAACGACCCTGTTATGTTCTTGCAAAATTTAAAACCCACTAAATTATGAAATGGAACTAAGCTAATAGTCAAAGCTTTACGTAGAAATATGGTGGGGGCCACAGTTTTTACTGGGTGTGCACGGAGAAACTGTAAGCATAACACAATCTCTACTTCGAGATTATAACAAACACTCTTTGTTGGGATAGACTTATCTGAAAGCTGCTTCTCTCATCGCCAGTTCCACGTAACTTGCTTACGATTAAACCCAATAATTTAGTGGTTTTGACACCTGGATTAGTGAAGAATATTGTCTATAAAATCTAGTAGAGTTATTTTTTATGCAGTGAGTTTGACGTTTATTCCTTCACCCAAAATTAAACCTTTTTTTTTTTTTTTGACGTGGTGGAATGCCTTTACGCACTCCGCTCCCCCCCTGCGGGTACAGGGGGTTCGCTTCGTGTGGGACTGCTGACTGACACCAGCCAGACTACCCACTAAACCACCACGGTGTGCCACTCTGCGCCTGAGACGGGAGGGATCCGGGAACCGCTTTCTTACGCCATCCGGACCCCTCCCAGCGCCTGCCCGCACTGAAGCGGGCTCCGTCTCCGATGGTAAACTCTCAAGGTGGGCGACGTACGGCACACGCGTAACGTCGCTCCCCCTCGCGGGTGGCCTCTAAAGCGGATGGGGGGGAAAACCCGTCCCACCCATCCGCGGCCACACTCAGGGCGGCATGAGGCGCTGGTAGGCGCGCCTCCGCCGCCCGGTTCGCCGGCGGCGGATCGGGTCCGAGTGGAGATCGTCCTCCCGGGCCTTCTCCGCCGCCTCCTTCTGCGAGATGACTTCCTCGCAGAAGGTCGCGACCGCGGTAAAACTGCTCTCGCCGCCGGCCATGGAGCGTACGACGGCCGGCAGCGAGAGATCTCCTCCGATGACTGCAGTGAGGGCCCGACGCTGCGGCGCCCAAGCGGGGCACGCGGCCAGCGTGTGCTGGGCCGAGTCCTCACTGCAGTCGCAGTGGTGGCAGGCGGGACTCAATTCCCTCCGCGCGACCGAGTGCAGGTACTTCCCGAAGCAACCGTGCCCGGAAAGCACCTGCGTCAGTCGGAAGGAAAGGGTCCCGTGCTGCCGCCCTGCCCACTCGAGGATGACGGGCTGGAGCGCCTCCACGGTGGCGAAGCCAGCACGTGGAGCCTCCAGCCGCGAAGACCATCGAGCCATCGTGGCTCGACGGGCGGCTTCACGCCACTCGCGTACCTCTTCGGGCGGAGGGCGCATGCCACTCTCCGCCCGGAATTCAGCCACCCGTCGATAAACTTCGGCGAGCACTTCCGCCTCCAAATCCCACGGGGGTGTTCCGGCCAAGGCGCACGCCGCCTCGGTCGACACCGTGCGGTATCCGCGTATGGCTCTGACCGCCAATACCCTCTGAGGGCACCAGAGGCGCGCCTTATCCTGGGCGGTCAGAGCCGAGGTACCTAGCATACCAAGATCAATGTAGCATACTTATAATACTACTTTATTTTATGCTTTTAAGCCAGGCAGTCAGCTCAGGGAGGCTCTTGGGAGCAGCTCACGCTGGCCGTGTGCCCCGCTTGGGCGCCGCAGCGTCGGGCCCTCACTGCAGTCATCGGAGAGGATCTCTCGCTGCCGGCCGTCGTGCGCTTTATGGCCGGCGGCGAGAGCAGTTTTACCGCGGTCGCGACCTTCTGCGAGGAAGTCATCTCGCAGAAGGAGGCGGCGGAGAAGGCGCGGGAGGACGATCTCCACTCGGACACGATCCGCCGCCGGCGAACCGGGCGGCGGAGGCACGCCTATCAGCGCCTCATGCCGCCCTGAGTGTGGCCGCGGATGGGTGGGACGGGTTTTCCCCCCCATCCGCTTTAGAGGCCACCCGCGAGGGGGGGCGACGTTACGCGTGTGTCGTACGTCGCCCACCTTGAGAGTTTACCATCGGAGACGGAGCCCGCTTCAGTGCGGGCTGGCGCTGGGAGGGGTCCGGATGGCGTAAGAAAACGGTTCCTGGATCCCTCCTTTCTCAGGCGCAGAGTGGCACACCGTGGTGGTTTAGTGGGTAGTCTGGCTGGTGTCAGTCAGGAGTCCCACACGAAGTGAACNATACCAAGATCAATGTAGCATACTTATAATACTACTTTATTTTATGCTTTTAAGCCAGGCAGTCAGCTCAGGGAGGCTCTTGGGAGCAGCTCACGCTGGCCGTGTGCCCCGCTTGGGCGCCGCAGCGTCGGGCCCTCACTGCAGTCATCGGAGAGGATCTCTCGCTGCCGGCCGTCGTGCGCTTTATGGCCGGCGGCGAGAGCAGTTTTACCGCGGTCGCGACCTTCTGCGAGGAAGTCATCTCGCAGAAGGAGGCGGCGGAGAAGGCGCGGGAGGACGATCTCCACTCGGACACGATCCGCCGCCGGCGAACCGGGCGGCGGAGGCACGCCTATCAGCGCCTCATGCCGCCCTGAGTGTGGCCGCGGATGGGTGGGACGGGTTTTCCCCCCCATCCGCTTTAGAGGCCACCCGCGAGGGGGGGCGACGTTACGCGTGTGTCGTACGTCGCCCACCTTGAGAGTTTACCATCGGAGACGGAGCCCGCTTCAGTGCGGGCTGGCGCTGGGAGGGGTCCGGATGGCGTAAGAAAACGGTTCCTGGATCCCTCCTTTCTCAGGCGCAGAGTGGCACACCGTGGTGGTTTAGTGGGTAGTCTGGCTGGTGTCAGTCAGGAGTCCCACACGAAGTGAACCCCTTGTACCCGCAGGGGGGGGAGCAAAGTGCGTAAAGGCATTCCACCACGTCAAAAAAAAATAAATAAATGGTATGCTAGGTACCTAAGTACTGTTTGAAATCGGTGCCAATAGGTTAGTGACGTGCTTCGGTCCCAGCCACATCGGTTACGTATTATAAAGACATACATTTTCGTAACAGTTTTCCAGTTATTTTTGGCTTACATTTTTGTAATATTTACAGAGGAATGAAAATAATCTAACATTATCAATCGAGACTGTCAAGATCATGTATTAACGAGATAAGATATGTTCCTTACGGATACAGTTATAATTCTTTTATCACACAGCTCATGATATCTCTCGTCTCTTGTGTGGTCACAGCTGATTACCCTTGTGCGGTTCTGTTTTTGAATGAGATTTAAATTAAACTATGAACAAAATATCACTAGAATACAATCTGTATCTAATATCGGTGAGCTCTAAGCAATGTTAAGTTAATGATTCCTTCATCAGTGATTCTCTAAAGACAAATTTTGTATGATAATATATGCACTGTACCACGTGGTACGAAAATGAGTTGTTGTTTTTACGTTTACGGGTTGACAGGTCACAAGCTCACTTCGAGCTTCGAGCTTCGAGCATCGAGCCATCTGGTTACTTAAATACTATATTTTTATGATTATTGTCTCACAACATATGAGCACTCCTTATGGAATTACATACATTAAAACAATTGCGTACTACATACACATGTGTAAATAAAATAGTATTGATACACCGGGATTGTTTTCACTCTCGGTGTATCAATATTTGTGTCTGTGCTAAGGCCAACATACCCGCCAAGTAAGGCGTGTACAATATGATTTTGGGACCCTCGATACTTTGAACTTGATAAGTAGACATTAGTGATACGCCCAGCAAAGTTAATTAAATAACTTCATTCTCCATATTTTCATAGCGAAACCGCTGCACCGAATTCAATAAAGTTTGTCATGGAAATCCTTGGGGAAATATATATACGATTCTTTACCGCATATCTAACACATACGCGAGCGGAGCCACCAACAACAGCTAGTTGTGCAATACAATAATTGCGTCACGCTCACGTGCATATTAAAATCTCGTTTAAAATAAATTTTATTCATAAAAACGTGTTCAATAAACTAGTTACCTATGTTTCATAAAATAAAGAGAGATAAAACAATAGGTAACTGATATTTATCACAATTAATATTTACTACGTGGCAATAAAGTTGTTATTTGTGGTAACCATTTATTAGCTGTTCTTAAGAAACTTTTAAAGAGTGAAGTAAAAAACATGTAGTATATATCGATATATAAATACATTTTTTTATATATAAATACATGAAGGAAAAACATTGTACTCTTTTGAGTATGAAATTTCGCACATAATAGAGGCGGAGTGCAGATTACTAATTTATTTATTTATATTTTTATTATTTATTTATAATTTTACAAGCTTTTGTTTTATAATTATTTTGTTCCATCTCTCCCGATGTTTGTCTGTAATCATCATCATACACGTCCAATGCTGGACATAGGCCTCTTCAATTTCACGCCACTTAGTTCGATCTATGGCTTCTCGCATCCAGCTCCTGCCAGCCGTCCCGCGCAAATCAAATCTTGCAAATTAAATTTGAACAACTATACAATTTACGATTGAGCTGAAGTTCTAAATATACCTTTAGTTCTAAAGACAATTTTTAATCGGAATTATTATTAATCCTAAATGGCCAATGTAACAAAATGGCGGCGTATATATTTCTGAACAACCCACTCAATATGGGTAGCAAATGAAAAGACTTATAGTTATTGTTTATTGATTATTAAAAAAATATTAATCACTGGTTGCAAAATTATACATAAAAATACAGATTAATAAAAATAACATTGTACACACTATCATGTGTATGTATCTCAAAGTGAAACTGAAAGAGACTAACAAAATAGAAAAGATGCTTATTATTTGTCTATAGTCCTACTGAATGACAAAAGTGGCCACGGTGAAATCTTTTGAAAAGAGGTATAATCCTCGACAGAAGATTTCTAATGAAGTTTAAACTAAAAAATCAAAAGAATTATTGTCGAATTTCAACCGTTGGGCGACTACTAATTAATAACTTAACTACAATTATTTCAACAACAACTTTAATTTTGGTTCTTCTACTTATCTAAGCTTTCAACAACTTGGTCAAGTCTGAAAACATAAATTATGAAAAAGTAGAGAAGTTGAGATTAATGTTGTATGTACAAATCGTTATTTTTTCGCTCACACTAAAGTTACAGAAATAAGAATAACTAAATATACAATTCAAGTAAGCGGCGAATAAAAAATGAAAGAATGAAATTGATATTATGGAATTTTTGTTTATTTATTTTCAAGAAATAGAGCAATGATAGAAATTTGAACAATTGTGACATTCTTGAGCATCGAAATATCGGTGATATTATTTTGTTGGAGATGCGTCCAGAGCTGAACCGAATATTTAACTAGTTCGTGTCACGTGCCACTCATGAAAGTTCTTAGTCTATCTAATATTTATGATCCTTATAAATGATATCTTAATCTTAATGACGGCTCATGTTTATCTTTATATTATAATAATTTAAATGTTGACAAGGTGGTCTACTGTTACGATATACCTACAGGAGTACATCATATGGAAGAACGAGTTCAACTAACTGTTTCTACTGACATCATGTCTTGGAAAGCGTTTCTTGTCCTCCAGATAAAGGTATGATAGGACTCAGTATGACAAAAACAGCAAACATGGTTGTTGTGCCACTTAGGATATTTCAATGAAGGATGCTGAGTCTCTTCTGTGTCCGTTTCATGTATGTTTGTAAAGCCTCGCGCGACCCAAGATGTATATTCCTAATGCGGGAATTGCCTTTTTACCTAATAATACTGGATTAGACACTCCATATCCACAAACATAGATTAGATCGATAAAAGAAGCGCATAAAATAGTTCAAATAAATCTACGTGTATCTCACTTATCACAAATTTATTTTAATGAGAATAAAATCGTTTAAAGGACAATGGTGAAAAAGTTGTTGATAGAATTCCCAAGCGTCTATAAATGTCATAATTACAAATGTGTATAAAATAATTTCTTACGTTTTTTCAAGGTACGTTTAAGATCTGTATAAGTCTAGGAAAAATATCATTATTAATGAAAAACCAATTGATAAAAATCATTCGACATGTCATTGGAATGTGAGGTAACGATAGTTCCATTGAATGTTGCCACATGATTATAAATCTTCTCCCAGCTACATTCATGAACGTTTTGCATTTTAATGAGTAATACACGTTACACACAATTAATATTGTAACAATCTGAAATCTTACAAAGATAAACTTTACAAAGATAAACGCGTTATTTATTTAATTATTTTTTAAGCCCGATTATTTTATGTATACAATTCGAGTATGGTAAAATATATGACAGCCATGACAACACTTGAAAATCATAATATGTCGTCCTTTGCTTGCAAGTTCGTACCCCTTGTGTATTTAATTTCCCGCGCTTTCCGACTGCTTTTGTTTACTGACTCTGAGATTCCTCCTCTCCCTGTGTGACTACTGCTTGCCAAAGGACTCTGATCACCTGCCTTAACGAAGACTGCTTGCTGTGTTTTATGAACTACGATTCTTTCAGTTACCTACCTACTTTGGATTTTGTTGTGCAGCGATTTGTTGTTGACATTGTCATTAGGGACGATGAAGAATATACGTAGTAAGAAAATATTGTTGTTTTATTTTGTAAACACGCCTTTCTTCTATTAGAATAAATGAGCAGATACTCACCACTGTCTTTACGCCAGGCATCTACAGTTTAGTGGTTTCTAGAGTCTGCTTTTTAACCGAGAGGCCTCACTTTCATTTTGGCAGGGAACAATTATTTTGTGTGCCATTGTAAACTGTTTCTTATTTGGTTAAGAGCTTGCCGACTGCTCATGTGATTATCTGATAAAAAGATAGTAATAAATATATATATTTTTTTTCAAATAATATATTAATATTTCGGACATCTAACACACAACGCCATCCAGTCCCAAACTAAGCGGAGCTTGTATTATGGGACAACTGATATGAATACATATATACTTTTTTTTGTAAATACATACATATTATACATAGAAAACATCCAAACTCCGAAACAAATATTTGATGATCTTACAAACACTTGGTCCGACCCAGGATTCGAACACGAGACCTCATGGAAAGCAGTCGCGTAAGCTACCACTGCACCACCGAGGCAGTAAAGATGATCCCATAGTGCAAAGAGCACGATAAGTGGAGTTCTTGTAATCATATATAGTGATTATCATCAAAACAAATCTAATCAGAAGCTTAAAGGTGGCCTAGAAATTCTATGAACAGGGTTTATTAGATCTGTTGGCCTGCAGCGCTCATGATTTAAGAAGATGAACGTCTTTGCCGATCGTCGACTTTATATCACCTACAGCTAATGCTGATGTACCTACGTAGGAAATACCTAAGGACAGGTACAATTATTTAAGAATCTAGCCATTACAAACAAAGAAAATCCCCGATTATGAAATATTTTACGACTGAGGTTTAAAACAAGCGTCTAAGAAAAATATTTTTCTTTATTTTTCTGTGAGTGCGTCAAAAGTCTAGATATACCTACAAGGGTTTTAATCAATCTAGTTATTTTAAATGCACCTAGTCTCGGATTATATTTGACATGTATATCTAAGTTTTTGATTAGGAACCTTCAAGTTGTCAAAACATAACCTCCAAATATTCAACCCGGAATATCTTCAATTCACTTCTACTTCTTTCGGTGGTGCTTCTTTAGGCAAAAGTGATCAGGAATTTGAGTACTATATTATTATATATTTTTCATTAGTAGACGCAAGAAATTTATGCCAACAAAAATTTGTTAGGGGATCTGCCATTGTAATTTGTTAGTGATTAATATTTTATTTTTCTACCGAAGTTTTCCTACCGTGTAAGAGTTATTTAACAAATGATATTATCATTGGTCTCGGAAACGATAGCCGATGGGGCCATAAGCACCTTGAGTGTCGACCGCGTGGCGGCAAACGTTGTCTTGGTAGGCGCCCACAAAGTAGTCCGACGACCTGGGGAAGGTCGTGGACTTCCCGCCTTGGATACGGGGAGGTCGATGGTAAGCAGTGAAAGCATTTTGGCTGAGATGAATAGGTCAGTCGAAATAAAAGTTCATTATTTAAACTGTAGTACAATCCCATTTTTTGCTTCAACCTTTAATCATTATTTATATTTATTGTTTATAACCTACCTATGTACAGACCACCACATGTAACACTTATTTATTAAGAGTTTAATAGTCTCTTATTTCCCTTAATGATATTGTACAATATCGGCATAAGATGCCACTAAGCCCAATGCTTTTGTTTGTTTTGTTTTTCCAGGCTATTTCCGCATTTAGCCTCTTAATTGGACCGTAGTACGTAGGTTTGTCATCTTCTTACTTCAACCATCCTAGATCATCCCAAAAGCTCAGCAATTTTTACACGTTGCCGGGAGTGATGATGATTGGAGGATGTCTGCCCGTTGATCTGCCACACTTCTACATTCTGTGAGAACGTGCTGCGGCGTTTCTTATGCCTCCATACGTCCAGCTTCGGTACTCTTTTGTGTTTTGGAGCCGTCTATGTATCCTAACTTCGCCGATGCCAGAGCTCTCTTTTATTACTGCAATTAGTTGGAGCAATAACTAACTAACTCTGCAATAACTTTGATCGAGAACATGTTGACATAAAGTTCTGTCCGTGTGTCTTCTCGAAGAGTGGAATTTCCTTAAGGATCCTCTGCAGAACGTTTGAGTGTGTTGCTTCTGTGTTTATCTTCCACAGTCTGTTTAATATTAGTTTTAGGGCAGCTGCTACCGCTTCCTGTTGGAAGACCAGATCTTTACATCTCAAAACCCATCATCATCACCTTCAAAATCCAGTGATTCCCGTTTAAATAAAATTTCAGTACCTTAGAGCGAGTAAAACTTCATAAACCATAACGGGTCATATGTCCCGACGTGTAACCAAAGGCCACCTATTGATAATAATACAAAAAAAACTATAAATGTGTAGTATCTGCGCTAGTTGAATAGATATCCATATATAGCCATATGATACAAAATTCATGTTGTGTATTGTACTTTATTTAAATTATAATTATTAATATCTAAAGCTACAAATTGCGATGCGGGTACAGTATGTGGTGACAACGTAAACCGTTTATTCATTCGCATCACCGAATCAATCATTTGAAACAACACAAAATCTGAATCCTGCAATAGATTTTTTGCATAATTTGCGTATAAATTATCACTTAGAAGACATGTTTAGGATAAACTAATAATAAAGGCATATTTTTCAAGTAGTTCGGATCTAATGTTGCTTCAGGACAATTGATCATTGTTCTTTAGTAAGAATTGCTCTTTTTATAAAAATTAGTTATGTTATTAAATATAACAACTAATTACATTTTTTTTTCTTTTTGGAATAGACTTAAACTCAAAACAGTGGAACGAACTGTCACCTGCGGTTTTCCGGGATCAAAGCGATCTTCAAACCCTCAAGAAAACAGTGTACTCCTACTTAAAAGGCCGGCAACGCACTTGTACGATACTCACAACGCCTCTGGTGTTGCGAGTATCCGTAGGTGGCGATAATCGCTATTAGTTTGCCCCTATTCGATACACCTATTCGTTTACCCCTATTCCTAAAAAAAAATCTTGGTAGTGAACGATTACGACGCTCTCCGTTGGATGCGGTCTAGAGGGAGTTGCTGGTACTGGGGTGCCCCTGCCCTAAGATGAGAACAGTATTCCATATGTGGTCGAACCTGCCCTTTATAAAGCAGAAGGCGGTGAAGTAAATAAGTTTGTTTCGACTCTCAATGGCGTTTTCCCGAGAAATATTAGCGCGGCTGATGTAGAGAACATCGCCCGTGCTGTCATCCGCATAAAAATGATAAATTGTTTAATTAAAATTGAATACACTTATTTGCAACATGTCATTGATGTGAAGGAGGAATAAAGTAGGCGATAGCACACAGCCTTGCGGGACATCAGCATTCATAGTTATGTAGACAGAGCGTTCACCGTCGATTACGACCTTTATGCTACTAACTGCTAAAAAGTTAGTGACCCATTCGTATAATTTCACGGGAAGCCTATAGGAAGGGAGCTTCGAAAGAAGCGCTTTGTGCCAGACCCGATCCCAGACTGAGTTTGAAAGATTTAATTATTACTTGTTAGGGTTTTCAAGATTATCTGTGTCAGGATATTTTTAGTTTTTAAAAATGTATAAATGTAAGAAGTTGTAATTTAATAATAAACTCCAATACTGATAAATATACGCTTGCCACACCCAAAAGTTTGGAAGAAAATGCCTGTGGCACTAAGTCCGCCTTGTGCAATATGTTTGCAGGACGTTTGTATAAAAAAATAATACAGTGTATGTTTAACTTTTAAGTTTAAGTTACAATTATGTGATTAATGTCAGAAACACTTTTTACCATTATCTTGATTTGGTTATCTCTTCAAATTACCTGATCTGATCGTCACCATATGTGGCTAAAAACCACCGCTATAAAACTAACTTTCAAATAAAAAAGTCACATCTAAATCCATGTATCCGTAATGGAACTATTATGCCACAGACACAGAGAGGCAAACAGTGATTTTATGACTTCCTCTTTTTATTTTCTATTAAAAATAAAAAATATTTTTGAGTTCAATGAAATCTTTACGAAGAAATAAATAGTTATTTCTTGTAAACTCCTTTGTAAAGATAATCTTTACAAAGGTAAAGGAAATCTTTACAAAGGAGTAAATTTTTCAGAACATAATGCCATATCCATCCTATGGAGCACTAATGTCTTCACAAAAATATATTGTTTATACTAGTCTGATAATCTGTGAACGACTTTGAAAATTTCAACCATTAAAGGAAACTTTTGCCTCATAAATTTGAAATATGTAAATAAGATTTTTTATGCGGCATCTTTTAATATTAACAGCTCTAAAGGACAATGATGGATTTCATATAGGCACCGCCCCCACCCTCCTACAGTCATGGGATGTATGTCAGTTTTTTCATACCCACATACAAAAACATAAAACAGCAGACTTAGTTGTAAATGTGTGTTTTTCTTTATATAAAACAATTTTTATGGAAAAAAATATGTTGGCTTTTAGATAATAATCTGTTAGCTTTTCCTTACATGTAGTCATCTATTACGATATGATTAAGCATTTGTGCAAATTATTGCTGGGATCTCGAGCAGCTACAACATTAAGGTTAGAATTATTTATTTCTGAAAGATTACAAATCACTTCACATAAGAAATAAACATAATTATAAAAAGTAGGTATACAGTTCAGAGTCCGTTTACAATTATAAAATATACTGTAGGTAGGCGACAAAATTGACACAGTTAGGGACTATTCACACGAATTAGATTTCATTAATTTATTTAATAGAACATTTTTACTTGTTAATGTCTTTCAAATGTGATATTTTAAATATTTTTTAAATAAAGTTAAAGATTCTGCGTCCTTAATTTTCTTAGGTAATGAATTATAAATTTGTGCTCCTTCGTATTTAATATCTTTTTTTCCGTAATTTGTTCTGGGTTTTGGCAAAACAAGGTGATGGGCTCTTCTTGTAGTACGATTATGTGTTACCGATTTTGTTGTGAATGATAACTATGTGTGTACGTCACCAGACAGAATTTTACGAAATAAAGGACACATGTTAAATTGGTAAATTTGTGTAATGTTAAATAATTTTGAATCCTGGTATATTTTTTGTGTCGGCGTTAAGTAATTAGAACGGAGAAGAACTTTTACAATTTTATTTTGGGCAATTTGTAGTTTATCGAGGTTCTTTTTAGTTGCAGATCCCCACATTTCAATGAGATACTCAAGGTGGGGTTTTACAAACGAATTGTAAATTGTATGGCGTACTTTTAAAGGCAAACATCTAACTATTCCTCGCATTCGCGCCAACATCAGCTTCATTTTCGTCAGGATGGTTTTATTTTTATTTATTCCATTATCAGCTTTTTGTCTACACTTTTGACATGTAAGCATGCTGTTATTGAAGATTTACTATGAAAACAGAACCTAAAATAAATAAAATGTCATATGTATAGTTAATACGCAACTTTCTTGGGTAAGTTAGTACCCTATCCTGCAGAAACCAGTCATAAACTTGACCCTTGACAATTAAATGTATCTGTTGTGGTTTCTGAAAGACTGATATGAACGGTCCGTGATATCAACGATAGATGCGGATGGAGCAAAGTTATAGGCGGCTGATTATTGAAATAAATAAAACGAATAAAATGGGATGACGCACCCGTATTATCCCGTGTAGTAAAATATAATTAGTGATTGTGTCATCACTAACTTAGAATAGAACATAGATACATCGCATATGCATGGCTGAAGAGATTTTTCATTTTTTTTTGTTGTAACCATATAGTGCCAAGCGTTATGCTGTAGCATTACCCATATATATCCTTTGGGGTTCAGGTCTTATGACTGAGCAGGCCACATTAGGAGATCCATACAATCTTATCAAAACCACACAATAGCGTAGAATATTTTATGGGATGGGGCGATTTCTTGCTGGAATTTAAACTCATTCATATTAGAATCATCATAAATATTGGAAATTGATTGGATTGGTGTATTATTTAGAGCTCCTTCACGCCTTAAAGACGAGCATTTTACCAACTCCCACATACGACATGCAGCCCCAGACCATTACGCTTCCTCCTGTTTTACGATTGGTGTTACATACTTTGACTTGACTTCGCCCTCGCGATATCGCAGAAATGTGGCCTACCAACCAGAAGTTCTAAAAATTTTATATGATCAAACAATACATACGTACGTTTTATAAACCGTTAGCAATCACTTCTGTATTATATTTTTGAATTATTTTGGTTTTCCTATGTTCGAATGCAAGTAATCTACCTCGACATTTAATTTCATCTAATTACATATCACTTGTCCGCTCTTGTTTAGTCAATATTGGTATATTAAAGATGGCCTTTTTGTTGTTGACAGAGAGCAACAGTTTCTTCTTGGCTTTGCACCGTGCAAGATTTCCTGAAGTCCACGACATGTTGTTATGATTGAATTTATAGTTTAATTACCACTGACTACTCAGCAGTACGTTATGAAGACTATTATTTTACAAAGACTCTCTCAGTGATTTTTGGCCACCACGTGTACTAGTAATACGTTTTCGACCAGTTCTAGGTGTATTGCTATTCAAACTAGTAGTAGTGAATCGAATCGTCCAATAGCAAATTACATCGTACGGTACAAAGGAACTTTATTTCTCGAAAGAATTTACAAAATTCAGTTACTGACAAAACATACAATAATGTTAGCAAATAAATCAAATGAGCGTTTTATATAAAACAAAAGTGGGTAGATATTTATATAAAACAAAATATATTTTGCACAAGACTATGAACTTAAAACACACTCGAACACAGTAAACGCGATCAACTCAAGCAACTGAACCAAAGATGTACGATATTTGTAAACTAGATGGGACATTCGTAGTGTAAGTACAATCTCCCACCTTTATTACTATGTTCGCTAATAATTATATTTTTATTATTCTAAAACTTTCTCTTCGTACATATTTAGAAATACAGACGAACATTATATACCTGTTTAAATGTGTCGAGAAAGATTGTTATGTATTAATTACTAAGTAGCTACTACTAATAATTTTAATAGCATTTTAATATGTTAAATATTTATTGTTATCTATTATATCTAGACTACGTTTCTTTTTTTATATTGCCTTTTTTTTAATTTTGTATGTTTTGAGAATTATAAAAAGGAATTAATTAATACGTAGCTGTTATGTGATTTTTCAATGATTTTTTGAATCTAGTCAGTGTTGTAGCATTTTTATGTGTAACGGTAATTTATTATATATTTAGACTCCCTCAAATTCAATATTCTTTCACCATAGATCGTTCTAGGTGGACGAGTCACAATTTGACTTGCGTTTCTTAGTTTAATTTTTTGACGAGTATATTTTATTGTAAAAGATAAACTTGTATGTATATTCCTATTTAATATTTTATGTATCAGAATACAAGTGTAGTACACGTAAGTCTGCGTTATGGTCAGTATTTTGGTTTCTTCACATATTTTTTTGGTAGAAGTACGAAAATCGTAGCTAAAAAGGACCTTTACTAATTTAATTTGTGTGCGTTGCAAGTCATCTAAAATAGTTTTGCTTGCGGTTCCCCATATTTCAACTAAATACTCAATGTGCGGTTTGACTAGTGAATTATAGTTACAGTGAACAGGCAATTTCTTAGTGAAATTACTTTTTTTTTATTTTATCTAATTGTGGTTTCCAACTTATGCAAGTGTCTAGGGTGAGGCCAAGATATATTTCATTTTTTTTCTCTGGATTGTTTCGTTATTTATAATCGGTGGTATATCATTATTTATTTTTTTATTTTAGACCGCGAAAATGACATAGTATGTTTTTTTATTTTATTTATTGTCAGTAAATTATATTGGAACCAAATATTTAAAATATTTGAGTCGTTCTGAATTTGTGGCATCATAGCGTTGACAGAACAACCGTAACAAAAAAGGCTAGTATCATTTGCGTAAAGTGAAATTTCAGCTTTAAGACCAATCTGGGATATATCATTGATACAAATTAAAAACAAAAGTGGTCCCAAAATTGAACCTTGGGGAACTCCATAGGTAACACATTTTAAAGAGCTGTGATGTGGGCCGATTTTTACTATTTGCTCACGGTCATTCAGATAAGATGCTAAAATTCCTAGAGCTTTGTCTTTAATGCCCATATGGAACAATTTTTGCAATAATATATCGTGACTCATCGTATCGAATGCTTTCTTGAGATCGATGAAAACACCTAGCACTATTTGTTTTTTATCAATGTTATTCTTAATTTTAGTAATCAGGTCAATAGTGGCCGATAGAGTATTTGAAAGTGGACGGAAACCGTATTGTTCACTAAAGAAAAAGTGTTTTGATTTGAAGACGGTCTCTAGACTCTTGTAGATAACTTTTTCGAATATTTTGGAGATAGCTGGAAGTAACGAAATTGGGCGATAATTATAAGGGTCCAGCCTATTACCAGATTTATATATACGGGAGTAACTTTGGCTATCTTTAGGCTTCTAGAAAAAACTTCAGTTTTTAAACACTCATTAATGCACATCGCCAATTCTTCTGTTATTAAGTCTAGTAGTACTTACACCGCACGCATTAAATATTTCACAATTCTGAATATTTTATGTACATTGAATTAGTTGTTGTTGTTCATAACTCAAATTTGCACGTGCAATTTAAAGAAAAAAAATTAAACGATTTCCTAATTAAATGATTTGTAACAATCCGGTTCATATTGATAAATCAAATTAATTCCATAAATAAAGTTAACTACGATTAGTTTACTTCGTTATGTAAGTTAGATTATATAGGTTATATAATTTTGTATTTAAGTAAAAAATTAAGTATATTTTTTTAGTTTTTTTAAATGAAAAGGTATGTGTGCCGCCCTAGACTCCATCACACTCAGTCTTCTGGTAAATGGTTTTTTAATTTCTTATTATCATGCACATGCACATTAATGCATAGAGATTTTGGGTTGTCTTTTTGTATTGCTTCCAATAAAATAAGTTATTGTCAAATAATATCTTAATGGTGGTCATTATTGATAATGTATCTTTCGGGTAACTATTAGGATATGATACTATCTCTATCTTCTAACCGATGCAATATAAGATGATCAGTTCACCAGGAATTTCGGCGGAACTTGTGTTTCCTCACCTGAAACAGTATCCACAATTGGAAGTGCAATGAGTGGTCAGAAAACCAATGATGGGCCTCTTAAACCGAGCGTGGACAAGAGGAGAGGCAGCATGGCAGTCAAGGCGCTAGAACTTGACGATGTACTGACCAACGAACTCGGCCAATTTGGCCGCTATCAGCTAATCAACTTCCTCATGATCTCTATTCCAATCATGATGTCTACTTTCATAAACGAGTATAATTTTTCCGCAGCAGCTATCCCGCACAGGTATAATCCTAGAAGATAGTTTTATATTTTCCCTCGTCCTTTTACCTTTAAATAACTAATTTTATTTCTAATATATATATAAAAGTCTGTATATAGTTTTTATTTTGTCCTCAAAAGAGTATAATTTCCATTTTAGAAAACCCTCCGAAAAAAGATGTTTCCCATAAACTGGATATATTACAGTTTTACTATGAGTACAGAAGTACTAATATATTTTCAATCTTCTTAATGTTATCTTATTAATTGATTTTGACAAAATTCTAACACGTAAATTTGTATTCTTAGTGTACAGCCTTAAGGCTAACCGCCTAGTATATCATTTCTATAAACTGCGGTAAGCCTTATTAAGATACTTTTAGGAGGGCGAATGCATTTATTTAATTATGTTACGAACGACATCTTAGTTTAGTTGTATTTTCCAGGTGTCGTATTACAGAGTGTGGTGAAGACAGTAAGAGTAACTTGTTAAATCCAGAGTGGATCCTCAACGCCATCCCCTTGGCCAACAGCAACCCTGGGTTTTCGAGCTGTAGCCGCTTTCAGTCCCAGGGTAACGGGACCCTGAAGTAGTGTCCTGCTGAACTGTTCGCAACAACTACCACTGACTGTAATGGGGAATATGTTTACGCCAGGGACAATTCTATAGTTTATGAGGTAAGCTCATTATTCTATGCAGGTAAACCAATGAATAGTTTATGTATTAAAAGGGTGCAAAGATGGGGAAAAAATGAATTGCTATTACTTACGCAATTCTCAAATATATGAGTTTTTGATTCTAGTTTAACCTCGGCTGTGAAGACTGGCTTCGTGCCTTACCAGGAACTTTGAACAGCGTCGGTGCTCTGTTAGCGCTGCCCATAACCGGCTACTTATCCGACAGATACGGAAGACGGTTCACTCCCGTGATCTGTGTATTCAACTTGGGACTATTCGGACTGATCAGAGCCTTTTCAGTCAATTATCCAATGTAACGCTACGTTACAGATACTGCAGCCCACGCTCGGCAGTGGAGCATATAGTACTTCGTATATTTTTGGTAAGAACACTATGTTTGGTATTTAAATTCAAAAGTATTAAGGTTAGTGATATTAATTGCTAAACTTGTCCCATTTCAGCCACCGAATTTGTAGGTCCTCGCTATCGCGTAGCGGCAAGTGCCTTTTGTTCGTCAATGTTTGCTCTCAGCCAGGTGACGATCGGCGCAGTGGCCTGGATCATTCAGCCCTGGCGATACATGATTATGGCTCTTCACATACCTTGTCCTCTCTCTCTCATTCCTCGTCGTATTCTATTACTGGCTTCTGGCGGACAGTGTAAGATGGCAACTTTCTAAGGGCAAATATGCTGAGGCTAAGGCATCGCTGATGACGATGGCTAGAGTTAATAAAAAACAAATTAGTGAAAAATCAACGAATGCGTTGCTAAATCCACCATCGCCTCCACCGAAAACTGTAAGTTATATTTAATTTACTTTGGGCTTACACAACAAGTCATTTATTTCTGGTAGTTAAATAATATACAACATGGTGTTGAATTAGCTAAACTTACATTCAATTTTAATATTATTTAAAAACTTCACTTGTAACTGAGTATAACCAAACTTTACAATTAAAACGTTAACGTTCTATTAATTGATGATGCAATTTGCGTATCGAAATTAAACTTTGTCTGTATACATGCAGTTCGGCTTATTACAGTGTTGTGCCATTAAGTTATTATGTCACGACTGCAGCTACCGGACTAATGTAATTCGGCTTTTTGCGTTTGCCAGAAAAATTACTTTTGTACCGCTTACGATAATCGGTCAGATCACTCAAGCGCAAGGTGATAGTCAAAAAACGCCAAATGCATCTCTAATTGCTCCACTAAATATGAGTCGTACTGAATATGTGCATATTGTTCTAGATTTAACTGCACTTCGTCTAGTGTTCGCCCTACTGGGCAAGTATGGTATTTCCGTGGTGATGACTTCGTTGTACCTATTCACGACAGAACTATACCCCACCCAATACCGGCACAGCCTTCTGGCGTTTTCTTCAATGGTGGGACGTATCGGCTCTATAACAGCTCCTCTCACACCTGTACTGGTAATTCAAGGTGTGGTTACACCTCTTATAACGCATTCTTATTATTGCAACACACGCAACATATCAATAGTGTTCTCTTGGCGAAGTTATAGTATTATCAACAACCCATAATGTCCCACTGCTGGCCTCGGGTCTCCTCTCAGGAGAGGGTTAAGGCTATACGTCCCCACTCTGGCCAAGTGCGGGTTGGGGACTGGCAAGACTACGTTGTGGCTACGTAGTTATTATTGTATATGTAGATTATTATCCCGGGTCGGGCCAGTCCTTCACTACTCTAATACTGCATGATAATGTGTGGCTGATGATACTGACGTACAGCTACATTATATATCCTAAAACCTACCGCTATAATTCATATAATTACGTTTTAATCTTAACGAGATACAGAGTGTCCCAATACTACGAATCAATTACTTCAAACATTATATGACGTAGGAATAAGTGTCGTTGTGTTTTTTTGATTATAGAAATACTTAATAACAGCTCGGAGTTTGGAAGTTGGGGTCTGAACCCCCGTGCCGGGGGTGTCAGTTAACCGTCCCATCGGATTATGAGAGAAAGGGAATAGAGAGTGCACCTGTGTTACCTGTGCACGCACACACTAGTGAGTGCACTATAATATCTCCTGCGTAGTTGGCTGCTCTCCGTTGAGAATGGCCGCCGTGGTTGAAATCGACTAAGTGAACATCATATGCAGAGTCTAACTACGACCATTAGGAGGAGATTATTTCATTGTTCCTTATCTACCGGCTGACTGACACTGTTTACTATCTAGTTTCATTTTGTTTATTCCAATTTTCAAAACCTTATTCATTTGAAGTCGAATAAAAGGATGACGAATTTGTTTATTGGTTTGTGCCTGACTATTCTAGGCGGTGTACTGGCACGGAATACCTGCAGCAATGTTCGCAGGCATGGCAATACTCTCGGGTGTTCTAGTCCTCACACAACCCGAGACTCTCGGAACCAAGTTGCCAGACACCCTGGAAGAAGCCGAGGCTATCGGGTCGCCAGAGTCCATGAGAGAGCACAAGTCATGATAGCAATGAACTACAATATAATGTTAAAGCAGCATTCAATTACTCGTGTAATACGGCACATTAGCAACTGAGTTGAGACGTGTGTTGTTTGAGATGTTGCATTGTGCGCGAGCAAACGTGTGTGCAGTGTTTATACATCTGTGAATATCTTACATCGTTACTTTCACTAGAGCTTAGAGTATATGTGTTGTGTGCGTCCTATCTTTAGATCATTAATTGTTTCTCTCTCCTACTTAAGTACACATCAGTCACTAATAATTAAGTACTAAATTAAAACTGCATCAGTTTAGTTATTTCAATTATTACCAGTTTTCAGATACATTATATTTGTATGTAAATCGTGTTGATAATAGTGGAATATATTATATTATAACAATCAAGTTTGTAAACTATATTTTTCCTGTTCTTTCCTACCACTATAAGTGTCAATAAAATATAAAAAATATATATTTCGGACATATAACAAACAACGCCATCTAGTCCCAAACTAAGCCGAGCTTGTATAATGGGTACTAATACATGTATATTATTTTTTTGTAAATACTTACATATTATAGAAATAGAAAACACCCAAACTCCAAAACAAATATTTACAGATTATTATTATTACAAACATTTGGTCCGATCCGGGAATCGAACCCGAGACTTCATGCACAGCAGTCGCGTACGCTACTGCTGATAAATTCTCTATTTAGGTGGAGGGAGTGGAAGACACGTCCCGACGGTTAGCGCGCCTTCGACGCCCGGTTCGCCGAATTGGGTCCGAGAGGAAGTCGTCCTCCCTGGCCTTCTCCGCCGCCTCCTTCTGCGAAATGACTTCTTCGCAGAAGGTTGCGACCGCGGTAAAACATCTATCGCTACCGGCCATGGGCGTACGCTGCCACATTTATTTTACGTGTGGAAACCCCCACGGGCCGTCACCCCGCCGGGATTTGCGGCGGGGCGGTGTGTTGAAATCAAACCGACTAAAACCACACGATATGCCACTCTGCGCCTGTGACGGGAGGGACCCGGTAATCGCTTTATTACGTCATCTAAACCACTCCCAGCGCCTGCTCGCACTGAAGCGGGCACTGTCAACTGGTCTCTCAATTTATGGGAGGTACATAACGTCGCGTCCTTACGGCTGACCTCTGAAGTGGACTCCCGCAGCGGGCGGTGCACACGCCCCCGTCGTTGGCCTCGTCGGAGACGATGGGGGCATAGAGGTCGACGTTCAGTCCGTCAGGGAATCGTAGGTATGGGCGGCGAATTCGTTCAAAGAATACCGCCCCCGGACCGTACGGGTTACCAGCCCGAGTGATGGCCCGAGTCCTCAATCATGTGTCGGACCGCCTCAGAGAAGTTTTGGACGCCAGCTTGGCGTCCGGACGCTTCCCTGAGTGCTGGAAGAGCGGGAAGCTGGTCCTATTGAGGAAGCCGGTACGGCCTGCCGATTTGGTCGCGGCGTACAGGCCCATCGTGTTACTGGATGAGGCGGGCAAGTTGTTAGAGAGGGTGCTCTTTGCCCGCCTCGTCTGGCACCTCAGCGAGGTGGNGGACGCTTCCCTGAGTGCTGGAAGAGCGGGAAGCTGGTCCTATTGAGGAAGCCGGTACGGCCTGCCGATTTGGTCGCGGCGTACAGGCCCATCGTGTTACTGGATGAGGCGGGCAAGTTGTTAGAGAGGGTGCTCTTTGCCCGCCTCGTCTGGCACCTCAGCGAGGTGGGCCCCGACCTGTCGGACGCCCGATTTCGGGTTTCGAGAGGGGCGTTCGGCGGTCGATGCCGTGATGCGCCTGAGAGCCGTGACCGAAGAGGCGGTGAGCTGTGGCGGCGTGGTGTTGGCGGAGTCTCTTGACATCGCCAACGCCTTTAATAGTCTGCCATTCAGCTACATCAGGGAAGCATTCCGCTACCAAGTGGTGCCAGAGTACCTGGGGCGGCTGGTGGCAGACTATTTGGAGGAGCCTATCGTCGTGTACGAGGACCGAGAGTGCGCCTTGAGACGGCGACCCATGTCGTGCGGCGTTCCGCAGGGGTCTGTCCTAGTCTGTCCTGTCTGTCCTATTAAAAATAGGTTGGACCTCGACTCATTTATTATTAATTTTTGTTTGAATTATCTACCATATATACGTCTTTATTTAGAAGTATAAAAGACTACATAACTATTAACAGGCATTTATAAATTAATAAAAAATATGATATAAAATATAAACGTCATCATCATTATCATCGACGTCCCCACGCTGGCCAAGTGCGGGTTGGGGACTGAAATATATACACAGCGTACAAAAAAACCTCGCCTACTGGTATCAATCCCAAAAATCTAGCAGCATTGCCACCTTTAATGACAATGTTAATTTTCTGTGCCAAGTAAGCTGCCTCTAAGATTAGTGGGGATTAACGTTCAAGGGTAACTTTAGGTTTTTGATTTTACTATTTATTTATTTGATCAATATTTTTATTAAAGTTACAATAACGGCGACGATGTTAAAAGTCGCTCCGTCCTCTCGTTATAAACATGTTAAATAAACATCGTTCAACTCACTCTTTGCTCTCTCGAATATATCTATATATCTCATTTTGCGATGATGGTGCTCACGATTGCACTTCCTTAAACTTGCAACTAGTAAATAGCAAAGTTTGTTTATTTATCTGAAGAAAGATTCCTTTCGATTTCTCTTGTACAGATGATGTACTCGTGTCTTCCGAACGCGCTCTGAGAAACAATCATATGCGTTAATTATTAACAGTTTGTTTGTTGTGGAATAAAGCTTAAGATTCTCCTACAAGTGGCGGCAATTGTGTGAGTTATCGGTAAGTAAATAACATAGCTAAAGCCAAGAGCAGTGTCAATAGCCGCAGTGTGTGTGTGTGATACTTACTACTTCTAGTCTCGTTGAGGTATTGTGCATACAAAAGTTACGTGTTTATTTTATTAGATAGTTACTTGTGACTACAGTGGTGTGTCTAACGACACTGATGTGAAATACGACTGCAAAACTTTAATGTCCATATAAATGACACAATCTTGCCAACTTTCGATTTCCTATGGAACTCAAAATTTTTCCATTTGTTCAACTTATTAATTTCCAAAGAATTAAACGAACCTAAAACGTTATATTGCACTTTAATTATAACGTTCTATTTCCTACAAAATTTAGGATGTTTGTAATTGACAGTGACACTTGAGCACCCAATGCTCTTAAATAATCCTTTAAAAATCAGCACATTAGTAATCAGTATCGACTTTATATTGATTATAGATCAGCTAATAATCTCCAACAATACAATAATGTTGTTGACAAAAATGGCAGACAACTAGGTGTTGTATTGGTGGACGTGCCAAGTTGTTGCGTTGGTGAAGCGGATCCCTTACGTATTGTGGACTCTTACCATCCCTCGTTATATTTTCAAATTACATTGAGCGAATCGCGTAAACTTAAATTTAACAACATTGCAAGAAGAAACTTACACAAGGCATATCCTACTAATATTACAAACGCGAAAGTTTGTATGGATGGATGTTTGATACTCCTTCACGTAAAAACTACTAAACGGATTTGGATAAAACTTACTGCACTACACTAATATAGCTCATACATCAAAATAACACATAGGCTACTATTTGCCGCGATAACTGACATATGCGCGGGCGGAGCCGCCGGCATAAACTAGTGAAGCTATAAACAAACATTTGAACGATATTGATTTGGAAGAGCAGGTAAAATGTAGCAGTAGTTTAATTTTTTACAGCGTAACTAGACCGATCATCACAAATTTAATAGTGATTCCCGACATACAGCTCGCGCTAGTTTGGGAATCAGGGCTTGCACTTGAATTGTATCCATACTTTGTTACAATAAATATATCTTAAGCTGAAATACTCCAAAAATGGATTGATGTTCGGTAAAATATTGAAAACGATGTTTTGTCAACATATTCAATCATATTTTGCCACATAGCTCTTATGCGACCAGCATTTTGGATTTGTACAGTACAGATCCACAAGCGCTCATAGCCCAGTTGCACTCGGTGATTAGAAACAATCAGCGAGGGCAAGCAACGACGGCGCGGTCAGTACCTGGATGGGTGACCGCTGGTGGCATGTTACCATGAGCGTCTCCGTGATTCGGAGGTCACGTTAAGCAGTCGGTCCCGGTTGTTATCATAGGATAACAGTCGTGAAGCTTAGTTGGAGGCCTTCGGGCGGCTTAAAAAAACATCCAACGGTAAGATTACGTAGCCACAACGTTGTCTTGCCAGTCCCCAACCCGCACTTGGCCAGCGTGGGGACGTATGGCCTTAACCCTCTCCTGAGAGGAGACCCGAGCCCAGCAGTGGGACATTATGGGTTGTTTATCAGTTGATCAGATCCACAAGCACTAATCTGGTGTCGTTTGTTGAGACCTCATGTGTAACCATGAATTAGGGTATGCAAGTTGGCGCTGCTTGTACTTTCTTTTATGCGATAAGTAAGAGTCGAATGAGCAGACGGATTTCCTGATGGTAAGCGATTACCGCCGCAACAACAGAGGTTGGACAGAACAACAAATTCGTTGCCGGCCTTTTAAATATATCAGTCTGGTCCGGGAATACCGCAGACGACAGTTCTTCAGTTTTGTTGTGCGAGGCAGAAAGTTTCTAGAGAAGCCCACAGTCGGGACTGCCAACCATCTGAGTGGTGTGAATGGGAAGTGGCGAAAGGAATAATTAAGCAGATATTTCAAGGTGTTTACTTTCCGCACTACACGTAAATATTATAAACTCCAAAAAATTGTGTGACTGTTTCGCCATTATTATTTATATAGATAAGTGGTGCGGTCGTTCTTTGCGTGTTATCTCCATGAATAATAGCTTTTAGTTTATATATATTATTAATGATTATATAATAATGATTACTTAGACGTAATGAAACGATTTCATATTATAATGATTACGACACGTTATCAAATTACTGATTTATTTTAGTAAGACCCGTAATGGTTTTTGATCGGTCAACTCTCTGGACAAATTTCACTAATGGAGACGATAATGTGTAAAATATTTATTTAATAATATTAGAATTTTATTTTAATTCGACGTTGAATGAATTCATTTAATTAATTTTTTATTGCGTTAGAACGAATTCATTAACTGATATCGTCGGCAAATAATAAGTATTTATTTGTTTATTGAGCTCGTCACTTTGTTTTTGTCACGAATATTTGTCATCGCTTGACTGTTTTCTTTCTTCTTAGCCACATGTTCAAGCAGCGAATCACCTAAGGGCAAGGAACCGCCGGTTTGTAATCTTTAAATACACATTTTTGTGCTATTTATAATAATTAATTAGTTTCACTTTGTTTTCTGTAACCACTTTCCAATGTTTAACTGGAGTTTGTTAACGTCCGACCACAGTTCACCTCGTACCATTTCACGCGTAGATTTAAATTAAGTAAAAGCACATAGAACTTTTCCATGATTGCCTGAAACAAGACGAGTCACTGATATCAAATTAAATATAAAAACAAGCCGATAATAAAATAATCCTAAAAATTTGTTTTTAAAAGTCGGTTAAATGCGAGTCAGAATCCAATAGTAGTGGTCACTATACTTTGAATGCAGCAACGCAGCATGGTGACCCTTGCCATGGCGGCCTGTTGAGGAGCTTGTGCATCATTGGGTCCCCGGTCTCGCACTTACCTACGAAACACGACAGTTCGAATGTTGTCATTATAGGTTGGTGTTCTGTGAGCGGGCAGTACCCACCCGGTCGAACCGGCCCGTTCGTGCTGAAATATAATAGAAACCATTATTGAAATACTCAAAATCATTTAGTTTAATAAGGGTTTTATAATTTGTCTAATTTAACTGCATCCGCCTCTCTACATCACCTTATGGATGACAATTATCTTAGTCCATCTTGTACTGTATGTTAGCAGGAAGTATAAATACATCAATTCACATGTGCAGTTTGAAAGTACAGGTGATAACAATTGTACATAACTTAAGTCGCGAATCTGCTCATAAAAGATAATGTGAATTAGCCAGTTCGCATTACCTTGTTCCAAGGATGTGTTGGTTTTAGGTGCATAGTTAACAATGGCCATATTTAACTTGATTTATTGTGCAGCCATCGCATACATGCCATACGACCTTACGATCATGGGCTAGCAACGACGATAATCAACAAATAAATAAATTAAAAAACTCTTTATTTCTTACATTCTTATACAAACGTGTCTTAATCCTAATTAGTTGGAACATAATCTAATCTAACAATATATTTATTTTCCTATTCTACTATATTACACTACAAATATTTAAAAAAAATCTAATTAAGATTTTCTTTTAATGAGTAAGTATAATTTATCTATCAGTATGTTCCATTGGTTTTCCGTTTATTTTTATTGGTATTTTATAGCTGTTTGTCATTGTCATAGTCTTATTTTGATGGATTTCTACCTCTACATTTACGCTAGTCGAGAAATAATATTTTATTTTATTAAAATTACAATAATACTAGCGGGCGTATAAATACTCGTAAAAGGACTTATAAAATTAGAACACGGATCCCACGATAGGCAACGAATGAGAGGCGTGATAATGATACCACATCAGACATGTTTTATTAGCGGAGGATAAAATACCACGTTATCGAGTCTGGATTTGGTGATGGTTTTTGAGGTAAAAGATTATGGTTACATAAAGCGCTTCTGTTGATAGCATCTAAATAATAGAAATTCATTATCGGTTATTTGTATCTTTTCCTGTTCCTCAAAAGACATCGTGTATACTTACATACTTTGCTCTCTGTCGTTTACTTTTAGGATTATTAAATTATATTATAGAATGAAAGTTACTAAGTTACGCCAGGTGCTGTAAGCATCTCGATAGAGACGAAGAAAAGGCTGTAGAAGAGAAAAGAAAAGAGTTGGGACCTGTAAGAGGGCAGGACTAGTAGTAACGGGTGATGCTATAGATTACACTAGTAGAAGAATGAAAAGACCTTCTGCACACAATAGCGTGGCTACCTCAAATAGACAAGGCCTCCAGGCCTCCTTACTAGGGCATACCCGAGTCCCTTGCAATAGATTTAAATGCGACAAAACACAGTGTGGTTGTAAATCTCTATTGTGAGTTTCACTGGAATGAATATCAGTGAAACTAGGGACAGGTCTCGCATTATATTTTTGCTCGGGATATTGATTGATCGGTACATACATCAAGATTTATTTGAGTTTTAACAGTTTTAGAATAGTAAAGGTGCGTTTGGGTTTCGACTAAAATAGCTAATAATATTTAGCAAAGAGTTGATCTTGGTTTCTGATTGTAAAAACATCAACTATTTCCACGCCGGTCCACAGGCGTGAACGAAACTCTTGGCGCAAGGTCAGATTCGTACTTTTACGGTACTATATTCCACTACTTGATCGCGGCTCCACCTGCTTTATTATTTTTAATTTACTGTTTATTTATTTTGAATTCCTTAATTTACCCCAATTGGTGTGGTCCGTGTGGTAACAGATAAAAAAAGCTGACTACTGCAACCACTTTCCACCCTGTGAAACTACTGTTTTTTTGTGTATTTAGTGCGTACGTAGTTCACAATAAAATCTACAAAATAAACAGTTTAAAAACAAGTCGCACAACGAGAAAGCATTAAAACTAAGAGTGAGTTTTAGATATCTGTTCATTGTAGCCGCAAAACACATCCGTTTTGACATTTCCATTTCAGCTATTGCATGTTGTTCATTCTCCGTTAGCGTACAGAGTGGCTACATACACTCCAAACATGCTACTCAAAATTATAGGTAGCATTAAAATGACTTCATGATTAAGCTAGTTCCACCGAGGCTGCCTTTCAATGTCGAAAAAAGATGCTACACAGCATTAAATACTTCTTTTGGGCTATAATGCTTAATAAAATATGCAAATATTTATTGTCTATGGTGCTTCGGGCATCACTAATTGTATGAGTTTCAATTTAGTTTCTACGTTCGTTCAATTACGTTCATTACAATAATTACCCTTATTGTGTCTTTAAACTCCCGCGTAAGGAATGTACATCCCGTGTCGCGGAGGACTTTACAGACTTACATAAAACGGACACAAAAAACAAAAAGACTCAACATAACAATATGGGGATCACACAAAGTGTTGTCTTTAAATTGGCGGTGTTTTGACCGCTTAAACCAATGGACCAACCGAGCAACATTTAACAGTGTTGTTTTAAGGACGATTATATTTCTGTAAAATTTTAACAAAATTTACTTAAATTTTTCCAATTCACTAGCAAATACTGTTTATATAAAATGTATATCTAAATGAAACTCAGTACAGGACACAGAAGTTCACTAAATGAATTTCAAGGTGACGCCAAAGCACATATTACTGCGTATCTGATTAAGGATTTATTTATGACTGAGAATTATTTTTATTGCTGTAATATCGGAGTTAATTTGAAATAATAAACGATAATGAATAGCGTTAACGATGTTTAGTTGAATAATCCCCGGTATAGATAGATAATCTTGGTCTTGGATAGATAACACCTGTTTGGGTCATAAACTAATTAATTCTATTTATTCGTCTGATTCCTCGGACAAAAGACAGTTGATTCTCCTGCCAGAAAGAGCACATTATTTTATGAAAATAGTACAATGGATGGCAGAACCAGTGAGAGTGAGCCTTCGGGGCCAAATGCAAGAAAAGGCAGTGTATTCAATAAGCCCCTAGACCTGGACGATGTACTGGTCAACGAGCTCGGCCAGTTCGGCCGCTACCAGCTCACCAACCTGCTCCTACTCTCTGTGCCTATCATCATGTCGGCCTTCATGAGCGAGTACATCTTCTCAGCTGCGAACATTCCCCACAGGTACATTGAAAATATAAATTAATCTGATAATACCGTTAAGCTTTATTTACCTAAAACAATGTTTCTTATACCACTCACTGAGACTAATGAGATACATGCTCAGAAGGGCAATCATCGCTTCACTCACCCGTTTGCCAATTATTATGGTTTCATAGCTTTTCGGAGTAATGATCTTAAAAAGCCCCAAGTACTATGACTTCATTAAAATTACTATAGTAGATACTACTACCGTATTAAGTACAATTGACCAGATATTTCGTTCGACGGTTTAAGTTATACTCAACTGATACACTTTACGCAACTGGGCTCACGTAAATTACGTGACCTCCGGGTGATACCGAGACAGGCATTTTTTAATAATATATTTTTTTTATATATAGGCCAATTAGGCTTTAATAATAATAAAATAAATGAATGTCTAGTTTTAATAATTAAAAGCACAGTTGTATCATTAATTATAATTTTTAACAATTATTCAGTTAATGTTTATCAGCGGTTTGGTGTCTGACTTTAATGACGAGTAGTCTCTCTGTTGTGCCTGGTACCTGTAAGGCATTTCCAATCAATAACTTGAGATAAACCGTTAGAAGTGTTGAGCCTCCTCCCGAACCATTTAATGATCAAAAGCCGGATACTATTCATACACTTTATAAGGAAGCTGATAGCTCGCAGGTGGTTTGATTTCATCTGTCATTTTAAAACTATCATCAAAGTACTACATATCACCCTGTAGGTTAAAATTTTTTTTACTATTATTATTTTATAATAGGTATATTTTGTAAAAGCTGCTCTAATCCCATTGAGTGGGTTTGGAACTTTTGGTGCTGATCACGGACAAAACGACAAGTAATGAGACGCGACGGGAGGCTGTTTTATACTATGTATTGTATAGATACTCAATTATATTTTTTTTACTAATATCATAAAACTAAGGGAATGCCTTTTACAGATGTCGTATTGCGGAGTGTGGTGAAGACCGACAGGATAATTTATTTGAACCCAGTTGGGTGTTGAACGCCATTCCTGCAGCCGACACGAACACTGGTTTCGCGAGCTGCAGCCGCTTCCAGTCAACGGGCAATGGAACCTTGTACTCTTGTCCCGCCAATTTGTTCACCACTGCCACCAATGAATGCAACGGTGAATTTGTCTACGCCAGAGACAATTCTATTGTATACGATGTAAGTTTTTTTTAAATATATATTATATATAATAATTAAGTAAGATTTTCAGGCAGTTAATGATGATGTGTGTTGAAGTTTCTTACATTCTCACATAAACTGTGTATAAACATTACTATCATTACTTTTTAGAAAGTTACCAATGTGTGCTTGTTTAAAAGTCTGACAAGTTTTGTTTTTTTTATATGTATGTATATTGGAAGATTATCTTTGTATTCAGTTTAACCTCGGGTGTCAAGAATGGCTCCGCACGCTGGCCGGTACGCTCAGCAGTGTCGGTACTCTCTTGGTCCTGCCCATCACCGGCTACGTGTCCGACAGATTCGGCAGAAAAGCCGCTCTCATCATAAGTGTGTTCAATTTGGCACTAATGGGATTGATTCGAGCATTTTCCGTAAATTATCCTATGTACCTGGCACTACAGTTACTGCAAACTACGCTTGGTGCTGGTACATTCAGTTCTTCTTATATTTTCGGTAAGTTTTTAGAGCGTCTTAATCTAATAATAATTGAAAAGAAATATCTTCACTACACATTACGTTTGTCTAACTTTCTATTTTCCAGCTACTGAATTCGTAGGTCCTCGTTATCGTGTTTTGACCAGTGCTGTCTGTTCGTCGATGTTTGCCGTCGGCCAGGTGGTCCTCGGAGGAGTTGCTTGGCTCATCCAACCGTGGCGATACATGATCATGGCTCTCCACATTCCTTGCTTCCTCATCATAGGATACTACTGGCTTGTGGACGAGAGCGTTAGGTGGCAGCTGTCGAAGGGAAAATATGCTGAAGCCAAGAAGACATTAGAAATTGTAGCACGAATCAACAAAAAACAAATTAGTGAAAAATCATTCCTTGCTCTGCTGAACCCGCCGCAGCCGGCAGACACCTCTGTAAGTGTAACTTTACTCCAAGTATAAGAATTGCCTTTTGTATACATTGTACTACTGGCTTTATGACTTCCCTATTATGTAGTTATGACTATTTTGTATTCAAGATATATTTGATCTGATACAAGGTGAGCTGAGACCAAACATGCTAGTATCTCTTATGATATCTCAAAAAGTTGAACACTTCTATGACACAAAAGTCAAAAGATTCTCAGAAAAAAGTTAGGTTTCAAAGTGTTAAAATTGACTACATTGAAAACAGATAGCCTTTATTTTTTTTGTATGTGTGGAAACCCCTTCGGGCATCACCCCACCGGGGTTTGCGGCGAGGCGGTTTGTCAAAATTGAACCGACTAAAACCACATGGTTTACCACTCTGCGCCTGTGACGGGGGGGATTCGGGAACCGTTTTCTTACGCCAACCGGAGCCCTCCCAGGAAAACAGATATCCGCCCCGGGTTTTGTTTGGTGCAACACAATTCATAAGTTGCCGCAAGTCTTTCTAAGCATAAACTGTACCTTTATATTGGAAAAATAATTTTATCGATTAAAAGCGTGGGGTGCTTTCTAAGATGTTTTCTGCCGTCATAACTTTAATTTTTACCCGACTACGGCAAATCCAAAAGAGGGTAATGATTTCGACAGGCTATATATGTCTGTAGTATGTTCATTTGTTCCTCATAGCTCCTCGACTATTGATCAGAACTTGACAAATGAGTTATCGTTAGAAGCGTCCTGATCGTCCTCTGGTGAAAGGCGTGGCGTCTATGACGGGTCACCGAGTCTAACTACGGCGTCCTCAAGCGGCCACAAAGTACTACGTTAGAGAATAAATTTGAGAAAAATATGCCGCGTTAGGTATCATCACAAAGGCGTCACTTGTACATTTCAAAGAAATATGTATTAGCAGTTGCTCGTGACTTTGTCCGTATTTATCGATAATTGTGGTATATGAAACGTACCATAACACTTTAACGTATGGCTATGGCATTTCAAACTTGTTTCATACTTATTCAGCATCGTTTTTTGGGTTTTACCAATATCCATCAAAAAAGTAGTTGCAATAATTGATATCCAGCATATCGACACTCGACAAAAAATTTTTTTTTCTACTTATTCAAAATCGTTTATACTTTTTAGGTCCGCTCAATATAAAAGTTTTTTTAAATTTTAAGTTTTAGTCATAATTTAATCATGTTATTGGTAAAAATGAGGCTAAAAAGAAGGGCAAAATCAAGTTTGAAAAAGTCGATTACATACAAACAAACGATTATACAGTTGAAGCTGAGATGCAGATCGCAAAGATGTTACCCTCGAAAGTTGTTTTTTTGTCATTATTGTAGTTAACTAGTCAAACTTAAGTTTTTAGTTTAAATATTTTGGTATTCTAGGAGACCAGTGATAGCGAGCCAACCTTGCTCCAAGGCATTTGGACCTCGAAGGTGTTGTTACGACGAGTTTGTACCACGCCGATCTGGTGGATCACTACCACTTTCGTTTACTATGGTTTGTCTATCAACGCGACTGGCCTCTCCGACACCATGTACCTGAACTACATCCTGACCGCAGCCATTGAAATCCCAGGCTTCTTTACCGCCGTGCTGATCTTAGACAGAATTGGCAGGAAGCCTACGATGTGCACCGGGTACTTGTTCAGCGCCGCCTGCAATATCGCCTTCGCATTCATACCGCAAGGTCAGTTCTGTTGCTTGCTCATCTTTGTTACAGATGAGCCTGGACTTGCGATGGAAATTGTAAAATATTCACTTAGACATTTATCACTACTAATTTATGATACTTTAGTTCGAGATAATTATAATACTTCGATAAGTCGAGTGGTCTCCTTATTTCATCAATGTTTGTTAACGTTTTAAGCTATGTAGAACTTTGCAAACACTCTGTCGGAATATGACGTGGGGTAAATACTACTTGATTCGTTATTTTCTTACTACATTAAAAAAAAAAATTGAAAAACCCTTGTATCGCATATCGTATGTATTGTCCATTCAGCATTCTTCTATACAAATAAATAAAATTGGAGTGTCTATTTGTAATATTAAAATATTCTCTTTTTATTTAAAGCATATGTCTGTCGGCTTGTTCCGGCTAATCTGTGGAACAGCTGGGCCAATTTATCGCTATCTGCCTGGGAAAGCCCCGTCGGCTTTCCCAGGCAGATAGCTGATGATATTGGAGTAGCTTAGACCTACTTCTTTTAGACTAACTTTGCCCCGCGGTGTTACCCGCGTTTGTTGTTGTTGTGTTGACTCAACTAGTAGTAAATAAATCAGCTTGTTTGCATCAGTTAATATTATAAAACTACTAACTTTCGGCACTTATATAAAATCGTTTTTCTTCTGAATTTGTTACGCGATTAATATTTGTGACCCTTATTTACAAACAATACGTTTTTTTGTATGGTAGACGATTCGGCAAGGCACAAATAATCTCAGAACGCAATAATATTCAAACAGTTATACCGTTGTCAAAAGGTTCATGGTTATAAAACATCAAGAGTGTTATTTCAGATTTGGCCACACTTCGCTTGATCATCTACCTGCTCGGCAAGTTCGGCATCTCCGTGGTGTTTACGTCCTTGTATCTATTCACATCTGAGCTGTACCCCACCAAGTACCGCCACAGTCTGCTAGCATTTTCTTCGATGGTGGGACGAATTGGATCCATCACGGCTCCGCTCACTCCTGCACTCGTGAGTGAAATTCAAATTATTTCTATCATAATTCCAGGACGCGCGCAGGAATATAGCGCAATCTAAAATATCTTAGCACCTACCAGTGATTAGAAGGAGGTATCAGAAGACGAACAAGGGCTCCATGGTCGCTCTCATCGTCTATCACTGGATGTAGACTGATAAGTCTAAGAAAGTAATAAGTTAGATGCTTTTATTCACACTGCCACTGATTTAAGTGTGGAACGCATCCGAGACTTGCACACATAGTGTCACTCGGTCCACGAGACTCACACGAGTTCTTGCCAAAATTTAGTATCAGGCGGTACATGTATATATCGCCATATTCTAAAGCGCGGTTGTACTGAAACCTACATATGAAGTTTGTTATTTATTTCAGTGTTATAAAATATACTTAATACTGACAGGAATATCTTTGCGTTAAGTTTTATAAAGACATTCTTCATAGTATATAAAAATGAAGGAGTCCGAATGTTTCTTATCAGATGGAGTACTATGCTGGCATTCCTTCACTAATGTTCGGAGGTATGGGCATTCTCTCGGGCATCCTAGTCCTTACGCAGCCCGAGAGTCTCGGAACCAAGTTGCCCGACACGCTGGCGGAAGCTGAGGCCATCGGATCGCCAGAATCCATGAGAAAACCCGCGTGATTACAACAAACAACCGCATTGTTACGAACTATTGCAAGACTTACTAAGTAATATTTATATAGAATCATAACTAGATATTATTAAGAAGTAATTTATATTAAACAATTAGAATTAAGAATAAAAATATTGAGTGTAAATATCATTAACACTTTCATTAATTTATCCTTCGCCGTCACAACTTTTCCCCAGTTAAGTAAGTCTCGTCATTAGTGTCACTTGCGTAGAGGCACTACCGCTAATAGCTATGTGACATCAGTTTAAATGGGTTTAAAAGGAGAAAAGTCCCCATAAGTATAGGGAAAGTACCCTTAGAGTTGTGGTGAAAGAAATGAAATGTGGAAAACATGATCAATTTGGTTGCCCTCCTTGACTTCGACCTTCTGTTGCTTTGAACATTGTTGTAGCGAAGACTCAACATGGCTTTATAGATTTGAAGTGGTTCCATATTTATTTAGGATTAGTGCAAGACTTTGTGTATGTTCGATGAAGCAATTCTCTAAAGCAAGAAGCTACATTGGCCACATAAAATATTTTAGTTCTCCCCAGTCAAATTGAACCCGGGCTAAAGCGTCAATTAATTTTAAAGGCAATAAAGCTTGATTTTAAAAAGCGATTTATTTAAATTCTGCACTCTTGACCTAATTAAATCATTATTTAATTTTGAACATCAATGATCGACGTACAGAACGTGGGCTATATACATTTATATACTAATTTGTTTCACAACTACCAAAGGAGATTTGGAGATAGTGGATGATCTCACTAGTAAACGCATATTTATTGGTTTAATTCAATTTTATTGGACAATTGCACAGCGACGGCGCGCAAATCCAATAGATATAGGTATTTCGATAACAGAACCACTTATGTATCTACGCTTTCAACGAATTGTCTAAATATTTAAAATGTGGTTGCAACTCTGTAACTCGAAGAGCTGATCATATTGTAATTAATTCCCATTTCAGAAACATGTAAACTGATTTCGACGGTCTATGGGAGTTGAGTTAACCAAGTATCATCGCTCGTACCTTGACATTTTTCGCTTTAAATAGGATGCAGCAAGGAATGCTGCTCAATGGCCTCCTTGAATGTTTAGCAGACCTTAGACCATTTCTAAAAAACTGACCGAAAAATATTCATAATAACTGGTAGGAAGGGCATCGCAATTTCTTCACGATTTCTTCATAATTTGCTTTTAGTGCCAAACCAAATAATATGTTTTAAAAGAGCCATTGTGTTATTCCAGTAAAGCGAGTTAGGGCTGTGGCCCAAACTACCTAAAATACTCTCTATTTTTAAATCATTTGCTTATAGTTGGCACATGCACTGATTGCAGATTAGATATCAATAAAAAAAAATAGGGTGCAGCCTAATCCGCCATTCTCATCCTGACGTGACTTGATTTGCTTTCAGAGGTTTTATTATTTTTTTAATACAGGGTTTGTTTTGAATTCTATCAAATGGCAAAGTAGCTTGTGCAAGGATTGGTAGAAACTGAATTATTTGGTACTTGTCACTTTGGTTGTCTTTATATTCAGAGGGCATAACCTAATATCAATAGGTAGTAGAACCACGCTGGTCTCAGCACGAACGGGCCGGCTCGACCGGGGCGGTACTACCCTCGCACAGAAGACCAACCTAAAATGACAGCTTTGATGCCGTCGTATTTCGTTGGTGATTGCGAGATCGGTGGCCCATGATGCAGGGGTGACAGTTATCGGTGTAGGTGTGTGAAAAGTGGAATGCTCGCAGAGTCTTGTAGAGGGTGATGAAGTTCGAACCGTCGGCCAGGGAGACCCGTAGAAACAGTTTTGCCGCTGGCCGCCCGCGGCATAGAGAGTGGCCCAACCGCGGTTAACCACCCAGGGAGGCTGCCCCATCAGGTCGCGCATAATCTGCGGTATGGCTCGTTGTGCCGGTTGGTGACCGGACGGTGGGGCCAGGCGACCACTTCCGGGAGGGTATGGAGGCCCTTCCGTCTGAGGGTTCGGTCACCGTCATACCTCACCGTTGTATGGCGATGCAGCATTCCGAGTCTCAGTTTTATACTACCACGATGACTGTCATTCCTTTTACGTTCCCACTCCCCTCCCCATCTTACTAAATCATGGCAGCAAGGAAAAAGCACAAACGTATAACAGCGGCACTCCATTCTCCCACCAACTCGCTTTATGAGGTGGAGTTCACTAACATCCGTGGACTTCATGCAAACCTCAACGCCGTCCACCAACATCTTGAGACGGCACGGCCGGCCATGCTATTCCTAACGGAGACACAAATACGCCGCCCTGCCGACACGACTTATCTCCACCACCCCGGCTACGTGCTCGAAGAGTGCTTCCTCGCGAAGGCTGGAGTGTGTCTTTTCGTTAGGGCGGATGTTTATTGTCGCCGATTACGCTGCCTTGAGGACCCATCCTTCTCCATCCTTTGGCTCTACGTAGATACTGACTCTATGAGCCGAATCTACGTATGCCTATACCGATCCCACTCTGGAGACTCCGAAACAACTCGACTCTTCGAGCATCTAAGTCAGGCGGCGGACAAAGCGCAGGAGCAGTTTCCGACCGCTGAACTGGTGTTTCTGGGAGACTTTAACGCTCACCATGAGTCATGGTTGGGATCTACCAGAACTGACCACGCGGGTCGGTCTGTCCACGCATTCGCTCTCACGCATGACCTCACCCAGATGGTACTCCAACCCACCAGAATACCAGATATACCTAGTCAAGCGCCTTCCTTGCTGGACCTACTGATGACGAGTCATCCAGCGCAGTACTGTGTATCGGTGCTCGCCCCTCTGGGATCCTCCGATCACTGCCTGGTTTCCACCACGGTGCCGCTTGCTGCCCCTCCTCGACGAGTGGCAGCAAAAAGACGTTTATGGCACTACTCGTCGGCAGACTGGGATGGAATGCGGGATTACTTTGCATCCATTCCGTGGGCTCAACGCTGCTTTAAAGATAAAGACCTATCGCAAAGTGCGGCCGCCGTGACTGACGAGATCACTGTCGGAATGGAATACTATATTCCGTACAGTGAGGTCGCTAGCGCAACGACCCGGCCTTGGTTCGGTCGCGAATGTGCCCATGCTGTTGCGCGAAAGCAATCTGCCTACCGCGCTTGGATCAGTGGCCGCGATCGCGGCTACCCCGATGTTGATCGACTTAAAGCAGCGTTTAACAAAGCCACCAGGGAATGCAAGAAGGCTTACATCAGAGCGGATGCCCAGCGCATCGCGAGGCTTGGTCAAGAACTCGTCGCATACCCAACGGGTAGCCGAAAATTCTGGCGATTGGCTAAAGCCATGCAGTCCAACTTCTGTCATCCCTCGCTACCACCGCTGAAATATCTAAACGGATCACTTGCCCACCAGCCGCAGGAGAAAGCGAAACTGCTTGTTGATATCTTCGCGGCTAACTCCCGAATCGATGACCGCGGCATACCCCACCTACCATCCCGTCCTGCGACACTACTATGCAGGATATTCGCCTCCGGATGAGTGATGTCCGTGCGGAGCTTCTGTCACTCGACGTCCGGAATGCCAGTGGACCCGACGGTATCCCAGCGGTGGTTCTTAAGAACTGTGCACCGGAGTTGTCCCCGGTATTGACGCGCCTGTATCGCCAGTCGTATTCCTCGGGAGCTGTTCCGGAGGCTTGGAGAGAGGCGAATATTCAACCCATCCCCAAAAAAGGCGATCGCTCCGATCCTGCCAACTACCGTCCGATAGCCGTCCATCACCTCCGTCATCTGTACGGTGTTTGAGCGGATAATAAACAAACAACTGGTCCATTACCTGGAAGATCACTCCCTATTAAATGATCGTCAATATGGTTTCAGACCGAACCGGTCCACGGGTGATCTTTTAGCATACGTCACACACCTTTGGGGTGAGGCTATTGACAGGCATGGGGAATCCTTGGCCATCAGCCTCGACATGGCCAAGGCTTTTGATAGGGTTTGGCACCGTTCGCTTCTCTCCAAGCTACCGGCTTTCGGTTTGCCCCCCAAACTCTGCAATTGGACTGCCGCGTTTCTGCACCAGCGCCGCATCAGAGTCCTTTGCGACGGTGCGGCCTCCGAGTATCAGCGGATTAACGCCGGAGTACCTCAAGGCTCCGTCCTGTCGCCTACACTGTTCCTTCTGCATATCAATTGCCTGGTTGCCCTTGGCAACATTCATTGTTATGCAGACGACAGCACAGTTCATGGACAATATTTTGGAAAGCCCTCTGACAAACCAGCAGATGTTGAAGGAAGACGACAAGAACTTGTCGCCCATCTTGACCATGTTCTGGGCCGCATTTTTCAATGGGACTGTAAGAATCTGGTCGAGTTCAACGCCAAGAAAACACAGGTCAGCGCGTTCTCAGCCAAAAAGTCTCCATTCCTTCCCTTTCCCACTTTTCAGTGCACTCAAATGCCATTACAAGGTAGGCTTGCTATCCTGGGCATGGATATCTGCCGCGACCTCAACCCACGCGAATACGTTGAGAGTGTCACTAAAGCGGCCTCACGGCGGAAGCTAAGTGTGTTAAACAGGGTGAGACGGTTCTTCTCGCCAGGGCATCTGTGTCTTCTTTACAAGACCCAGGTTCGCTCGTGCGTGGAGTACTGTTCTCACCTTTGCGATGGTGCCGCACAGTACTTGTTTGACGCTCTTGACCAGTTGCAGCGGCGAGCAATCCGTATTGTCGATAGTCCAGAAGCCACCGAGACCCTTGCGCCTCTACAGTGGCGTAGAGATATCGCCTACTTGGCAGTCCTCTATCGCCTTTACCATGGTGAGTGTTCTGCAGAGCTCTTCCAATTGATCCCCCCTCTCCCTTCCTCTACAGAACAACACGTGCCGGCCTTAGAAGTCACCGCTTTAAATTGGAAGACATACGTTCTTGTACTCATCGCTTCGGTGCTTCATTCCTATGCCGAGCGATCAAAACCTGGAACTCACTACCAGCGCACGTGTTTCCTTCCCATTATGGTCCCGGGTCCTTTAAACGGGGCGTGAAAAAGCATCTCACCAGGCCGCCATAGTGTGGGTCACCATGCTGCATTGTTCTTTTTCACATTGAGGATGGTGACCACCACTCTTGGATTCTGCTCATGCTTTCCATCAGGGGGGGCAGAGTCATTTTGGCAGCTTATACATTAAAAAAAAATAAATAAGCTGCCTTGACGTGGAGAATTATGCCAACTGTCCACATCATCGTCCATTGAAATTATAAGATCAGTTTTCTATAAGACCTACTCTCTACATACATCTACTCGTATTTTTATTTGACTGCCTCTGTGGCGCAGTGGTAGCTTACGCGACTGCTGTCCATGAGGTCTTGGGTTCGAATCCTGGGTCGGACCAAATGTTTGTATGATCTGCAAATATTTGTTTCGGAGTTTGGATGTTTTCTATGTATAATATGTATGTATTTACAAAAAAAAAGTATATATGTATTAATATCAGTTGTCTAGTACCCATAGAACAAGCTTTGCTTAGTTTGGGACTAGATGGCGTTGTGTGTTAGATGTCCGAAATATTTATTTATTTATTTTTATTTTATATGAAAATATTACATTATTTAACGTCCTCAGCTTCATTAAGCGCCTATGCAGTTAGTATGCGCAATACTTTGAATTTCCTTTAAGTGTCTATGTAGGTTTGGACGGCGCTAACGTGTAGGCATAGCTATACATAAATGAGTTACATTATAGTGCCGGTGCATTGTCAATCGCTTTCTTCAATTTGTTATCTTCAGCCATCATCAACAAACGATACCTACGGTCTGTACATATATCGTTTGTTATTAATAGCCATAATTAAAATTCGTCATTCCAGTCTCGACTTGTTTGGTACACTTTAATCTAATAACATCTTCATTTATGTAGATAGTAATCCAATTAAGTAAAATATTAAGTGGTTTATATTTGTATGACCATCTAGACCTTTCTCTGAATACTGAAAACACATTGTGGGTTTTTTTCTTAATATACTTTACCAGAAGAACGTTATTTGTGTGATATACTCATACTATTTAGGGATCATCCTTATGGCATAGAATTCATCGAAACCATGTTTCCAGGGCGGTTGAACCACAGACTAAACAATCTTGCAGTTGGGATCAGGTAGTAGTAGTGTGTTTCTTTGTAATAATTATTGTCGCTTTTAGTTGTAAAAGAAAAAATATAGACGTTTGTAGTTAAACTCTTCATAATTTAACTTTATTCTTACTGAATAAATGAATCTGACCAACTATTGATTAAAGATGTAGGTAAGGTTTACTTACTTTATTTCGCTTTTTGCGACAGATTTATGCCGCGGTGGTATATGTGACGTCGCCTTTCGATATTGGCGAGTGCAGCAAATTCGCTATGACGTCAGTGAATATGACAAAAAAACTGTTTCCATCCTTCGCGATAATTAAGATATATAAAAAATATTTGTGATCAACGACGATAAGCTATTGTAAGCGAAATGTAACCATCACCATCAATTGAATTCAGCTTGTCAACTTGTCTTTCATCAAAACCTATTAACTGGAAGTTTGTCGGTGTCAGTAATGCGTTGTGTACTCACAACGTTTTGCGAAATACTCGAATAGTATTTTAATGGCATAATATTAACTGTGCACCTTACTTCGTATTGTAAGTTAGACATATTTATACTGCTATCTATTTCCGAGAGCAGTAAACACGAAACCACCTGCAGGGTCTTAAATATAAATACAGATTCCATCTTTCTTGCTGCTCAGAACATTTTCGATGTTTTTCACCAACGGATATTACTGATAAATTAAATATGTATCTTACAAAATTAATCATAACTTGTTCCCCCGATTCCGACTGTCGCAATCTGCTTTCGCCTCACCTGCGTATCTTGCTGGACGATGACTCTTGCGTTTGGCTCTTCGCCTGGGTTGCAATGTGTGTGAACCGCATCGATGCACATGCGGCACCCTGGTAGAGGCTGATGGCCATCACGCGATGAGTTATCGGCGTTGCTCAGGCAGATTTTCGCGACACCATGCCCTCAATGACATTGCGCGAAGCGCTCTTAAATCTGCCAACATACTCTGTATGCTGGAGCCGCCGGGCCTCAGCAGACCTGAAGGGAAGCGGCCGGATGGCTTGACTTTGGTGGCGTGGAAGAACGGTAAGTGCTTGGTGTGGGACGCTACATTTCGCGATTGTGCTGACATAGTCGCGTCTGAGTCTGTCACGCACTGTCAGTGCTCCGGGGGCGGCAGCGGAGGATGCTGCTGATAGGAAGAGATTAAAGTACGCCGCAATGTGGAGGCATTATTGTTTTGAGCCTATTGCCGTGGAGACTCTGGGCAGTTGGGGATTGGAAGCCAAAAGTTTGATTGTGGAAATTGGTCGCCGCATTACTCTAAATGTGGTTACTCCCGCTCTGGTTCGTTTCTGGTGCAGAGGATGGCCGTTGCTATCCTAGCGCAACGCTGCTAGTGTCACGGGCACTTTTTCGCCGGGGGCGATCCAGGGTGAGTTATTATAATGACATGAACTGTTTGATTGTATTTAGTTGATTTTAAATATTTGTATTAAGTTATCAAGAAATTAATTGCGTTTTATGAATAACTGTATGTTTATATGTTAAATGTTTTTGTATGGATGTTTAGGTCGATTTCAGTTTTTTTTCTTTTTCACCTTTGTTTCTTATAATTTAATTGTTTATTTAGAACCCCTAAACAAAAAGTAGTGCACTTTCTTATTCATTTCAGCACCATCCGACGTTAGGCTGGTAGAGAAAGCCTTTGGAATTAAGTCCGTCTTGGTACGTTTTATGCATAAAGTTGTTAAATAATAAAATGGAAAACTAGCCTCAGTTGCTTCAACTTCATGGGGAAAATACCCTTGAGGCATGTATTATAAATCGCCAGAAAAGGCGACGGTGCCTCTTTAATGGCTGCCTTCAGACTGGTGTTAGGGATTACATCTAAGCCGAGAGCCTTCTTGTTTCCCACTCTATTGCACACCACCATCAATTGCGCCTCTGTTACCTCGGGAAAGCTCTGCATCCTGTTCTGCTCTGGCAGATAATAAAAATCTGGTTGTTGTGGGAACAGTGCTGGAACAATTCTCTCCAGTGGCCGAGGGCAAGTTGACGACGGCGTTTAAGCGAGAAGTGACCACTTTATAAGGTCTAACCCAAGGGTCCCTCTCCACTTCATTGATCAGCTCATTCTAGCATTTCCGCTTACTGTCTCTGATCGCAGCATTCAGTCTCCGGCGTGTTGTTTTATAGTTCAAGATCAACTCCGCCGCATTTGGTCTTTACCGGCAACGTTGCAACACTCTTCTCGTTTTAAGGCGCTGATCTCTTCGTTCCATCAGTATACTGATGGTCGATGATGAGTGTTACACTATCGCGGCATACTAGCATCGCAGGCGTTTCTGATCCTTTGCATCAGGTCCTTTACTTTCTCCTCGGCTTTTCCATTTACTGAGTGGCTCTTTATTCAGTGCTGCCTTAAAAAAAATTTCGTCAAATGCGCTCACTATCCAACCGATTGCGTTGACCTGTCGGTTTGTCCTTTCAGTACCTGCGCCTTCGCCAGTCAATATTGTCCACACAATAGCGCAATGATCGCTTGCCGTATAGCTATCCATTACCTGCCAGTAGCATTTCCCTTTAGCAAGACAGTTACTCTCAAACGTGAGATCCACGATGGACGTAGCTTTACCTCTGCTAAAAGTTGATTTATCGCCATTATTAAGTAGGATCACGTTTAATGTAGCCATGGCCTCTAGCAGTGCTTCTCCTCGTGCATTGGTTTCTTTACTTCCCCAAACGACCGCCCAGAAGTAGAACTCTCTTGAGATGGCTACCGGGGAGGGCTGCTTCGCGTCGTTTGTCAGCCGGTAGAGAAAGTCCATATATTCCGCCAATGAGAGATTTGGTGGTGCAAAGCAACTGTAAAAGTTGACCCCGTCCACTTTTATTGCCTGTTTCAATGCATATAGCACAACGCGTCTCTTTCTCTCGTTTATCACCTCAATCGCCCTCTCCTCCACACTTAATACAGTGTTTGGATCGGTCTACCTTGCTTTTGCAGTGAATAGAAAGATGTCCGTAGTGCCAGCATTTGAAGCACCTAGTCGATCTTTCTACGGCTTTAATGCGATAATTGACCCAGCCAATTATAATTTTGCCGTATTCAACCAGTATCTTCTTCACGGTTGGTATTGCCAACATTACTATGGCAATTTTTGTACCTCTATCAGCGTTTCGCAGTGATTTGATTGCGTCCTCTGAATTATGATGCTCCTCATCAGCTACCTTCTTTATGACTGCGAGGATATCCTCTTTCGTTGTAGTGTCGTCAAGATCTCTTATTTCCAGGTTTTCCTGGGGCTCTTTACTGACAACACCAGATTCATCTTGAAGAAGATCCAAGATGGTTTTTTTTCAATGCTTTGCCTCCATCGGTATTCTCTTTAGTAAGGACAGTCAGTAAGTCTCCCGATACTGTCTTGCGGATTTTGTCCACTGTTGAACAGACCTGATCGTCAGGGACGTCCTTTTTACACGCATGAGGATGTCCGCATATTTATTTTTCTCCTTTGGTCGAATAATCAGTGCATTCGGTAGTGTCACTAATCTTCGTGTCCTTTTCTTCATGGGCTCCTTCGAAAGCTGGTCTTGGCACTGCATCTTCTTCTTTTCACTCTTTGATTGCACTAATTGCCAATCATTGGTCTTCTCGTAACAGCGTCGTGTATTATCGCCACTAGCTGCGGTTACTACGGTTTCATTTTCCTTCCTGTTGTTTCCAGGGTTTGTGTTGTCTCTTTTACATACAAGGACGGTCCATTTTGTTTCATCTTTTTTGCATTGTGTGTGTGTGTGTTCATAGTCCTTCTTGAGTGGCCAGTTAGTTACCCTAATTTGAATTTGGAATTTTGAGAGATTATAATACCACAGTACTTGTTAAGGGTGCTGTAAAGATGTCCTGCCATAACACGAAAATAGCGCTTTGCAAGAAGTGACATTCGGGCAAACACTAGACGGTCTGCGTGTGTACTGGTTTCCTGGATTATGCTGTAGGATGCCGTGCTTTCTTAATACCGTTTGGAACACGGTATGTCAAACCATTAATATGTCCATACCGGTAGATGGTAGTCAATTAAAATGCCAAAGTGTCTAATGCAATCGGCCCTAGCCAGAGCTAGACAGTTACAAGATTCATCTAAATTGGGTTGACAACTGTGAGCCCTTAATATAAATGTTTCATAATCAGGTTGCGCACCAGAGGCGGGTGTAAAGGCCATATACATGTATGTATTTATAAGATACTATCTTTTGAGTCAGGCGAAAGTGTAGTGGACTTTTAGCCAATTGACCCCTAAAAGTCATAATAAATAACATTTACGCAGTGTTCTCGCACAAAACAACGAGTATTTTATCAACTAATTTTGCTTTTGTTACATTCAATTGCGCACCTTTTTTACCTTCTTTTGGCAAATTTAATTAAAAATGATTTTAAAGAAGGTCTATCCATTTGCTTACTGTTTTATATTTCTACTAAGTCATTCAAACATCCTCTAAACATTACAAAATCGGATAAAGCTATGGATATGAAATTTTATTGTTTACAAAGTCTACTAAAATATGTCTAATCGACAGTTTATCAATTTATTGACTTATATCATGTTTTGAACTTGACGTTAGATTCTGGTTTGATTCCTTTCCTCACTGATAACAAACTTGTTCACACAAACACGTGTATGATAATTGTTAAATTCACATACACAATAGTAAACCTGAAGGCTAACACAATCTTGATTTAATTTATTTCTTTTAATTTAGATACGCCATCATTTTATCATCGACTCTAAATCGCCTTAGCAGCTTAATGACGTACACTCAGACTAATTAATATTCATTAGCGTTGTTTATGACTCCTGAAATATAATTTCATCAAACTCGTTGTTGCGGCAGATTGGCGATCCGTAAAACCTAAAACCATTTTCATTAATTTTATGGTTTCTTTCCTGTTTATACACTTTATTATATGTAACAAAAGTTATTATACTATATATTAAACTATATTTAATAGGTTTTTGTATACATGTACGTGTTGTTTGTACGCCAATCAATACCTTATGTACAGTTTGTGTATGCCCCTTTGAACACTTGTATCCAAAATTCAAATTTGTAATCACTTATCCTCACAATTATGATTTATTTATATCTCAGTCTCCGATGAACATGAACCACGCGAGTAAAGAAATCCACTACTGTAAATTGTTTCAATTAGAACTGTCCAATTTTTGGGCCCGGTGCTTCCAGCAATAAACCTAGATTCATACAACTGAACATAATTACAATTTTCAACGTGAATAATTATCTTCCAAGGGTATAACAAAAACACACAAAGGCTTGCGACGGACAGAGGGCGGTCAGCAAATAATATATTGAACAAGTGAAAATGGCACCCTTATAGGATTCCGTCGGTCTGTCTGTCTGTCAAAACTATTTTTTAGAGAGAAATATCAAGCTGAAATTCAAATCAAATACTCAGGTCTACTGCCCCTTTAGGCTGAGAAAAATATAATAAATTCTAAGCGAAAGCAAACAAAAGATACCTTACAAAACCTACAGGGTATTTCTTAGAATCCCTTAGGAACCTAGAGCCTTGAAATTTGGTACGATGCAACGTCTTATAGCACAGAAAAAGGAAAAGTTGCGAAAAGCATAAAATTTTAGTTATCATATAATAAAAATATTTTTAAGAATTTTATCTTACTGCCCCTTTCCTCACGAATTTCGTTTAACAATGAAAATACGGTTTGTACGGAACCCTTCGTGCGCTAGTCCGACTCGCACTTGGCCGTTCTAGTTAAATTTCATATGTATATTTTTTTCTTATTTACACTTGTTACTATTAGTGCATATTGTGACACCTTAAAATGTTCTGCATATCAACTAATTATTAGTAAAACTGTTTCCTATTGTAAGATTTAATGTATCAATAAACAGGTGGCCAAATAAATGAATAAAACAAGTGATTAATATAAAAAGTTTGTTTAATTTATTTTTTATTAGCTACTTATAAAAAAAATAACTACAAGTTCTTTCATTTGGGACCCATGTTGCGTGGTTTGTTCAGAAATATGTATACCGCCATTCTGTAACGGAGGCCATTTTGGATTAATATTAATACCGATTTTAATATATAAATGCATTGTCATAAGAACTAAAGGTATTGTTATAAGTAACGATTCCAACCTCACCTATATTATAACCTTATATCAAGTAAATAGTTGGTTCATATTAAATAATATTAATATCTTGGCGCCTTCCGCTTGTCAGCTTCCGTCGCTTCTTACAAATATTCGATTGGAATAATGCGTCGTTCTAGCCGTTCTACTTCATGTGCATTGGAGAATATATGTATTGTTGTACCGCCATCTTGACTACGCGCGTTACAGTATATTTAAATTTCAGCTCAATCGGAAATCGCAAATTTAACTTGCAAGATTTTATTACTTATACTTATTTAATTACAGGAAAACATCGAGACAGGTGAAACTAAAAATAAAAGCTTGTAATGATAAATAATAATAAAAAAATTTTAATTAGGTAATTTTGTCTATAAGATAAAAAAAAATTATCTTATTAAGATATCACCACTATATTTGTAGATAATCTTGGTCTTGGAGATTAAAATGCTTGAAGTTATTTTATTTCACCTATTGAAATCCGGGACAAACGACAGTTAATTTGTCGGTAGGAAAATATTTTGCGAAAACAGTGCAATGAATGGTAGAGCCAGTGAAAGTGAGCCTTCGGGTCCTAATATAAGAAAAGCTAGTGTTATCAATAAGCCTGTAGACCTAGACGATGTGCTGGTTAACGAGCTCGGCCAGTTCGGCCGCTACCAGCTCCTCAACCTGCTTCTACTCTCTGTCCCTTTGATCATGTCAGCTTTCCCTAGCGAGTTTATATTCTCAGCAGCAGCCATTCCGCACAGGTTAGTTTAACTATTATTATTTGCATTCGCCTAAAAAGTAAAGCTTCATTTTTAACCTTGTTCACTACGAAAGTTTTAAAAGATCTATAATAATTGTTGCTGAGGACTCCCATTACTACTTTGTTTGATTGTACTTTTGTTTTTAGCTTTACTTTTCAAATTAAAAATAAAGCATGTATATTATAAAGTGTAAAACTTTGTCACAGATACAAATCCTTCAATGTACAAAAAAAGAGAAATAACAAAAGGTGAAATATTCATGTTACAATATCATCAGATTTGATAATAATTATAAAAGTATAGTCACTAGATTCATTTAAACTTTAATCTTGATAGATGTCGCATTCCTGAGTGCGGGGAAGATAGTCGGACTAATTTATTTGAACCTGCTTGGGTAATGAAAGCCATTCCTGCAGACGACAGCAACACTGGCTTCGCGAGCTGCAGTCGTTTTTTATCTACGGGCAACGGAACCTTAGACTCCTGTCCCGCAAACCTGTTCGCCACCGCAACCACACATTGCAATAATGAATTTGTTTACAGTAGACACAATTCAGTTGTGTACGAAGTAAGTTTATATTTTTCTAACGATTTTATTATCTTCATTCATTTTCTTTTAGCCTAAAAAAGAAGTAAGTAAGTTCTAAGTTCTTTTTCTTTTTTTTCCTTTTCTCGCTATACTTATAATAAAATTTGTTCTGCCTTCAGAGGTAGATAGAGATACCCATCCACGAGTAAATATGAACTATGTTTTCGTATAAGTAATGTAATTACTGTATTTCAGAAACTTACAAACACGATGTGTTTACTTTGAACTGTGTCAACAATTGGTTTCTTGTTAACTGTCTTAAAGTCCAAGAATGTATTTTTATTCAGTTTAATCTCGGGTGTCAAGAATGGCTCCGTGCGCTGGCCGGTACTCTCAGCAGTGTTGGCACTCTCTTGGTTCTTCCCATCACCGGCTACGTGTCCGACAGATTCGGCAGAAAGGCTGCCCTTGTCATTAGCGCCTTTAATTTGGGACTCATGGGACTGATTAGAGCATTTTCTGTTAATTATCCCATGTATCTGGCACTACAACTACTCCAAACCACTCTTGGTGCTGGTATATATAGTTCTGCTTACATTTTCGGTAAGTTATTTGATAATCTTAAATTCTGTTAACTACTGTAAATTTTCACATCAATTTGTGATTTACAAGTCTCTGAATCAAAATTTTCTTTTATGACAATGTTCACTACGGTACTGTACAAAATCTCTTTTTTTTTATTTTGCAGCTACTGAATTCGTGGGTCCTCGCTATCGTGTTTTGACTAGTGCAACTTGTTCATCGATGTTTGCTGTCGGCCAGGTTACCCTCGGAGGAGTGGCGTGGCTCGTCGAGCCGTGGCGGTATATGATCATGATTCTACACATTCCATGCTTTCTCATCGTATCCTACTACTGGCTCCTCGATGAAAGCGTCAGGTGGCAACTGTCTAAGGAGAAATATGATGAAGCGAAGACCACGTTAGAGAATGTATCACGAATCAACAAAAAAAAGATCAGTGAAAAATCAATGCATGCCCTGATGAACCCGCCACGTCAACCAGACATGTCGGTGAGGACTTTGAGTTTCACTAAAAATACGTATTTTGTTAATATTTCTACGAACTTCATTAAACATTGAAATTTATTCTAGGGGTTGAGTCAGAAACTAGTTTTTATAGGAGAGTTTTACCGATAGAGAATTACTTTAGTTTATTCATAAGTGTTACATTAGTAAAAGTGTTGGTACAAACACTATATTGCCAACAATTATTATCACCTAACAAAATTGTTTCCTTAAACTTGCTTAATAAGAGCAGTTGAACACACTAATCAAAACGTTTAGTAAGATATTGAAAAGCTATTATTAACTGATTTGAAAATTTCGTATCCAAGTCTGAGAATAGAGGAAATCCTTTTATACACATAAAAATAGTAATATTAAATATATATTTAGGTGTTCGGTTCGAAAGTTATTAAAAAAAAACAACACGATAACAAATGAAATTACGATCAGTTTTATTCTAATGAATAATTACAAAAGTTTAATTTAAAGAACAAGATAATCACATAAAAACCTGAAAAGTATCAAAATTTAGACAAAGGAAAACTTACAGAGTATCAGCCTTACAACTACCCACTTAACACTAACACTTAATGACCTTGAGCGATGTTACCTCGACGACCGACAACCGGCAAATGAGGGCGTAGCTGGGCTGCACTGCTTTTTTATACCCTTTTGTTTTAGGATTTCCCTTACTATATTTACTTACTTAAAATCAGTTCATTTTTGACGAATATATTGGTAAACATACATACAAGAAAAACATGCTATAGATCTCTTTTTTTTTGCAACTGCATAATCGTGTTTTTTTTCCGCTTTAGAACCAACCAAGCTTGATCAAAACTATTTGGAACTCGAGGGTACTGCTGCGGCGTGTCTGCACAACACCCATCTGGTGGATTACTACCACCTTCGTCTATTACGGCTTGTCCATCAACGCGACTAGTCTCTCCGAGACCATGCATCTCAATTACATACTGACAGCAGCCATTGAAATACCAGGTTTTTATACGGCCGTGTTGGTGTTGGACAGAATTGGCAGAAAGCCCACTATATGTACCGGGTTCTTATTCAGCGCCGCCTGTAACATTGCGTTCACGTTTACACCCCAAGGTTAGTTCTGAGTGGTTATTTCGTCGAACGTGTAATGAATAACACTTAAGCTCTAACGCCAGTATCGATTCTGTCAAACACTTTGTCCCTAAGTAAATAATAATTTGTAGAAAGAGTTACTTAAGCTGATCACAATACTTTAGATAGAGATGTGGTGGTGTATTTTTGAAACCGCGGTGGAACGTTCACGCTACAATAAAAAATTAAAAGCAAATAATAACAGTAGACGCAACAGTAAAACTGTAAGCATTAGTTATTATTTAATGAGACTTGCATTTTAGATCTGACTACGCTTCGTTTGATCGTCTATTTGCTCGGCAAGTTCGGTATTTCCATGGTGTTCACGTCGATATATCTGTTCACATCTGAGCTGTACCCCACCAAGTACCGCCACAGCTTGCTAGCATTCTCTTCGATGATTGGGCGAATTGGATCCATCACGGCTCCACTCACTCCTGCACTCGTAAGTAAAATCAAACACACGTGCATTACGTCGCAAATAAGTTAGATCTTATATACCTATGTGATGTCATTAAGTATTGAGTATTAAGTCTTTAGCGTCCGGATCACAATAAGGCCTCTTCGTTTAGAAACAGGGGACGGGTACGTTTTGACTCCGGTAACTTCACTCACTCAGTGAACAGCAACGACGGAGTTGCCAAATACCTGTTTTCATTATTAATAATATTTCGATTTTAAAATCTATATGTAACATTAATATAGAAAAGTAATAAATTATTGTTATTTTCTATCCTTAGATGGAGTACTATGCTGGTATTCCCACGTTGATGTTCGGAGGTATGGGCGTTCTCTCGGGTATCCTCGTCCTCACGCAGCCCGAAACTCTCGGGACCAAGTTGCCTGATACCCTGGAGGAAGCTGAGGTGATCGGTTTACCGAAATCCATGAGACAACCGTCGTAATGGCCACGAATTATTGTATTGCCTCAAAAGACTACAACGCCTAGTCATTTGCATAGATGTATTTAGATTTTATTCTGAAACAAGTAATTAATTATACTTAAAAATAAAGCAAATTTAAAAGGCGACTAATGAACCACGCAAGAAAACTTCATTACAAAGAAAAGGAACTTGAGACCATCCCCGCGCCAACCAGCTTGGAAAACAGAAATCAGTAAAGAGAGCATCAGTTGTCACACTAGCGACGGAGCAGCAAAACATACTGCGTGAAAAGGTCATTGGAAACAATCTGCTACGATGATTTTATACCAAGCGAAACTGTTTTAAATTTTTGTTTTAATCCTATTTAACAAAAAACCGTCAGCTGTTTTTTTTTAAGTTTTAGCTATAAAAATGACTGCTCTGCCTGATGGAAAGCATGAACGAAATCCACGAGTGGCGGTCACCATACTCAATACGAATATGGACAATGCAGCATGGTGAACTACACTATGGCGGCCTAGTAAGATGCTTTTTTACGCTGCGCTTATAGGACCCGGGATCATAGTTTGAGGGAATAATATGCGCTGGTAGCGAGTGCCAAGTTTTGATCGCTTGGCATGAGGCGGCGAGTACGAGAGCGTATTTCTACTCTCAAGCGGTGACTCTCAAAGCCCGCACCTGTTGTCCTGTAAAGGAACTGAGAGGGACCAGTTGGAAGAGCTTTCCATGATGAAATCATTTAACAAGAAATGACTCATTTTCAGGCTAGTTCCACTCGAGATTATCATTTGGAGAAAACTTATGTAAATTTATTGACGATTCCTCCAACTTCCATCAAGCTGAACGCGCTTTTTCAGCCTCTTCATATTTGAGCAACAAATTGAGAAGTATGCTTGCAGATGAGACGTTGGATGCGTAGTTATTCTTCAGATTTTATTTTCGTTGTTTAAATAGGTAATTAATAAATATTATAATATAAAAATAACATATATTCTTTTTTTATAGTTTATCGAGATAGGATTAAAAGAGTTGATTTTTTTAAACTTACTGTTAGTTTCATAAATTATTAACAGAAGTGCTTAGTGTAGCGACATCCACATACAACGCAACAACAGAAACACGCTACAGTGACATCTACCGAAGATACACTGAACTACATAGTAACGTAGTGTACGAAGAGGCTACCAATCCTGAATCGCGCAATGGGGGCTCTCGCGCCGATTAACATATATGCAACTTCCCAGCATCAACCGTTGGGCAGTGGCCCGCCAGGTATGATCACTTCGCCTGGTTGGAGGATCCTCCCTTTGTGTTGGAGGGACATGTGACCCGTTCCTCCACACCTAGTTTGTTTATTTTATAAGAAAAAAGTATAATTTTGTTTAACCGCCTTTTTGAAGATTTAAAACAAATATTCTACATCCTAACAAAACTAAAAGTTAAATAAAAAAAATATTTTCATATGGTTTACTGTCTTTTTTTTACCAATTTCCATCACCAATACAATCCCGGGACTATCCCGTGATCCCGAGATTAACTGTAGGTAATCCGGTAATCCCGGGATTAAAAAAATCGACCGGGATCGATCTCTAGCTAAGACCCAATAAAGCAGAATATCAATAAAAATTTATTGGCCCTGTTGGAAGAGCTGGTCAGAACACTCTCCATGATAAAGGCGATAAAGAACTGCCGTAGAGAGTCTCGAATCTTGGGATCCTCGGAATTTCGGGATCTCGAATATATATAACTCTGCTTGTTCGATGACTGGACTGGACTGGAATACTAACACTGTTTTTTTTTTCAAAACTGTATGTATTGGTCAGATTAAAAAAAAATCTGTCTGTTCCTGAGATTATCATGCTCAAACAAATAAACTCTTCAGATTTATAGCATTAGTATAGATATTAAAGCCGAAGGGTCGAACTAAGTAGCGTGCTATCAGAGAGATGTCCAGCAGTGGACTGCGGTAGCCTAATTATGATGAACAATATAACAATACGATCACTCGCCATTGTAGTCTAGAACTACATTGCAAATCTCTGTAACATTTTCATACTACTAATGATGATAAATATAAATAATTACGTGTAACGGTTTTCCAGCTTAGATATAATAGATAATACGAACTTTATACAATAGGTACATACTTACATGCTCGTAACTTGTATGTCATCTTTGCTGCCTTTCTTTTTCTCTTGACTGGTAGTGAAAATATCTCTGTTGGGGCTCTCAAGCGGTCCAGTTTCGCATTAGCTGTTCCTATAACGCATATTTGCATTCGGGTCATTGACAATGGCATGTTTCCAAATGCGTTTAAGAAGGCTGTTGTTTACCCGATCTACAAGTCTGGTTACAGAACCCTCGTAATAAACTACAGACCAATCTCGATATTGAGTTCCCTGTCTAAAATAATAATAATAAATAAATAAATATTTTTCGGACATCTAACACACAACGCCATCTGGTCCCAAACTAAGCGGAGCTTGTATTATGGGTACTAGACAACTGATATGAATACATAAATACTTTTTTTTTGTAAATACATACATATTATACATAGAAAACATCCAAACTCCGAAACAAATATTTGCAGACCTTACAAACACTTGGTCCGACTCAGGATTCGAACCCGAGACCTCATGGACAGCAGTCGCGTAAGCTACCACTGCGCCACCGAGGCAGTCTAAAATCTTAGAAAATATTTTAATAACTGCCTCAACCCGAATCTTGATAAAAATAAAATTATTCAATGATAGAATATCTCGGTTGTTAACAAATTGAATCAAAAGCTCAAGTACTTTGGCGTTTTTTATTATCTAACCAAAGCATTTGACTCCGTAAGCATCCCTACACTATTAGCAAAAATGGAAAACGTTGAAACACGTGGTCTGTCACTGAAATTTTTTTAGAATACTTGTTAAATCGCACACAGTGTATAAAAAGCAATTCGTTATATAGTGATGACATGAACACTAATTTCGGGGTTCCTCAAGACAGTGTTTTGAGACCTACCCTCTTTCTTATTTATATTAATGAACCGTGTCGCTTGGGAATACCAAACTGTGACGTATTCACGTACGCAGACGATACAGCAATAATAGTCTATGGCGACAGCTGGGACAAAGCCAGACGTAGAACAGAAGTGTCTCTTCGACGAGTGATGAATTAGCTTTCAGCACATTTGTTAATACTCAATATTAAAAAATTAAAAATTGTAAGGTTTTCCCTTCCACACACAAATTGACTCCCAAGAGAAACTACAACTGTAAAACTGCAATCGAAGTCTTTCTAATTCTTGCACTCACTGCAAGAATTAGAAAGATACTTTATATTTTCAAGGAACTTAATCTTTCAGCTAATTATGAAATGATATCTTAAACAATAGGAATCTGTAGCCTTAGGTCTTATTTATTTTTAAATATATGATGTGATATAAAAGCAGCCCAACTCTACTCTGAAAGCACTAACAGTACGTCAATTGTTCATTTTAAGAACAGTATTACGCCGACACTCTTTATTACTCTTAGATAAAAACATCTCTAACAGACGTAAAGGTCATACCGAATCTAAACCTGTGCAATGCCGTACTTCCTTTGCAAGAGCTCACTATAGAGTACAGAGCACACGTTTATATAATAAGATCAATCGTTTACTAGACACGTTTTGACCAGACATAAAGTAAAACTTACGAATTGGCGACATGACCTGTCATACAATGACAATAAATAAAATATTATACAAATTTCAATTAAAACACACACACACACACACACACACACACACGTACACACACATGCACGCACGCACGCACGCATGCACGCACACACGCACGCACACACACACACACATGCACGCACGCACGCACGCACGCACGCACACACGCACACATACACACCGTGGAGGGAGACCTAGTGACCTACAGCATAGCTTAGGCACCAGTCTTTCACAATATTGCAATATTGTTTTGAGAGATGGCAGTACTTGCTAGGCATAATATTTGTCAAACTAAAATATTGTGGTGCGAAAAATAAACACTCATTATTATTATTTCCTTTATTAAAATCATATATTTATCGGAAGGTCGGGATCGCTGACATTTTTAAAAAGAGCAGAACAGTTGACCTTGTTTGGTTCAACGGTTCTATCATTGAATTTATCCATTAGAATACACACATTTTATTAAACCCTATATCTATAAAAGTAAGTAGTAAATACAATTAACAAGGATATAAATTAACTGTAATTTTGAATTTTTAGGCAATAGGAAAATAACAATATTTAAAGCGGCTATCACAGTCTATAACAATGTCGATAGCTTACAACCTTTTAAAACAAGTTTCTAAAGCAAATGAGGGCGAGCCGCCATTGTCCATCTCCTTTTATATGTTCGGTTTCACCGTAATAATTTTTCACAACTGAAATTAGCAAACATCACTGTATGTTGAAAAGCAGTTCATACGAACTTTATACTGAACTGCTTTACCCAGAGTTGATGCAGGTGGCGCCACGTACACTCTACTTAATAATAAATTGAGTGATGTTTTATAATTAACACATATGCAAAGTATTTAAAACGATTTTACATTGCAAAAATTGCTAACATACTAAATAAGTAAACTTACCTTGCTATTAGAATAGATAAACACTTCACATTATAATCAAATCATTGCGAATTAATGAAATAAATATTATTTTTAATATTAGCTAAAGCAAATAGTTATAGTAAATTATGTATTATTTCTCGTCATGAGGAACGGTGATGTTGACAATCATTGCGCGGCTCTCTAATCGAACTATCCCTTCAATGTCAGGCTTATTAGCAACAATAGTCCTTTCTGTGATAATAGATCGATCCCAATACAACGTAGCACGACCATTTTCGAGAACTGGGTCGGGCATGTACCTGTAGTATGGCACCTCTGAATTCACAAGTTTGTATTTAAGGGCAAGCTGTTCACGGATAGTACATCCTGGCTACTTGGTTGTGCCTATGCAAATATTCGACATTAGCAAGACGAGAACAACCAGAAATAATATGCCTAATAGATTCTACGGGACGGTGACATGCCCAACAGATATCAACCGTACCATCCTTTAGGATATACTTCCCCTAGTTATTCGTCATGATAACTTCTTCCATAATCGCACAAACAAAACCTTCGGTTTCTCCGAAGAGATCGCCCTATCTCATATTTAAATATTATTACAATATTTTATTTTTAGTTAAATAAAATAAGGAATGTTCACAAATATCCTCAAGTGGAATATTTATCCAAAGGGCGTAATGTATATCATAAAAGAGCAAGTTTCAAAATCAAAGTTGCGAAATCAAGTCCACTCATTTTAGAGATATAAAAATAGGACCCGAATGAGGTGTTTGGTTAAGTAACTTTGTGTCGTGTTAACGATATGTAACTTTTGTTTGTCAAAGGTTTTTTCAAACTTTGTATTAAAAGTTTGTATTAAAACTTGTAAAGTCTACGAGTAGTTGACTGACTTTTGGAGAACATTAAAGGAAAAGAAAAAAGGGAAGGAAAACATCGCGACAGAAGCGTGTTTTGTCCTTTGATGCTTACGTCACAGCGTACGTTTTACAATAACGTCACATTATTTTAACTGTGACCACTTGTCTAAATGTCGGTGATGCACATTTCTGTGCTATAAAGCCTACATACGCAAACATGCTCTGTGATTAAATAAGAAAATTGTCATTTTGAGAAATTGTGCCAATACAAAGTGCAACAGCAAACAGCAGCACCATTTGAAAAAGCTTATTATGCAAAATTGAATGTTTGATGTTTAATTAAGTTTCCTTACGCTGATAATTTAAGTATTCATATTTGTACAACAACTAGGTAGTATTTCCACGCGCCCCCCGGCTACTTTTAAATTATTAATTTGTTGGAAACGATAGAAAATAAATCAACAATCAATCAACCAACGGCTTTTATATTTACACGATGCACTCGGGTTACGTTCATGGTCCACGCACCAGCCTTTATCAAATTAAACTAAAGTATTGGCTAAGTAAAGTTAAGAGGTAGTGGCATTCATGTAATATGACATCATCATCAGCCCGCACTGCAGCGCTGCTGGACTTACGCCTCGCCTAAGGATCGTTAGCATCGGCAAAAAGCAAGCGGGATCAGGACAAGAAACTGGTAAAGTGATGACTATATTCAAAAGTTGTGGCAGAAAGGTGTAATTTGTTGTAGTATAATAGAAGTAAAATAACGCTTCTTTTGGTTTAAAATATTTATGAACTCTTATAAAAGCTAATCATTACGTCCAAAATTAAGAGATACTTAGTCACCATTAAAGGTCGCGTCGGCGCGGCGCTTGAGTCAATTTCCTAATATAGAGATATATTAGGAAATTGACAACTGGAAATTATACACATATATACTTTCACAAAATTTCTTTAACTGTTTGAAATGTCACACTCCTGAGCGTTTATACAAATCAACATTTTTTCGGACTGTGACCTATATTTATTTTATATACCATAACAAGGTCCAAGTGCTGGTGAGCAAAATAAAAAGGATGCATGTACAGCTTAAATTTGTTGTAGTGAACTATTATTATGGTGTAGTTCGTCGCCGAGAGGCTTCGGCTTGTTGCTTCGCTTGATTTCACTGAAGTAGAATAGAATAGAATAAACTTTATTGTAGACCAGCTAAAACAGTTTACATTCAGGAGCATAACATATTAACGACCATGTACAAATGGCGGCCTTATCGCTAAGAAGCAATTTCTTCCAGGCAACCTTTAGATGGATAAATTGACTGTAGAAATTCGAATTCATGGGTAATTTGGTGTGAAAAAATAAATAAAGGAAATCATTCCATTAAGATAAATGATAATAAAAGATTTAGGATTATACATTAATATAATCAAATAAATATATAAATATATACAATATCTACACTTCCGATATAAATGAATGAATAATTAAATTTAAAAAAAATGTTTTCGGCAAATCAGAACTTACGAAGAAAATTAATATTTTTTTTTGAGCATTTTTTTGATAATGGGCAAAGATTTGGTAAGTCTTAAAGCCATTGGTAATTCATTCCACAGTCGGGCCGCCTGGACAGAAAACAACTTATCAAAAAACCTGGTGTAGTGAGTTGGTACTGCCAGTTCCAGAGATTCAGATGACCTCAGGGATGTTGAATGTGTGTCACAGATGAAAACAAAGCGTTCCTTTAAATAAGGTGGAGTGCACGGATGAAATTGAATATTATAAAGTAAGGAAAGAATATGAGCATTCCGTCGAAGGCGAATAGGGAGCCACTTAAGCAGATTACGATACTCAGATACATGGTCATATTTACGTAGTCCAAATATGAATCTTATACAAAAGTTTTGAAGTTTGTCAAGATGCTCCTCCGTGATATCGAGATAACTAACATCAGCGTGATCGAGTATAGGAAGAAGAAGGGATTCTGCAAGTGCAGTGTAGTGCAAGTGTAGTGATTGTTGGGAGAAAATTTCGTAGTCTTCGCAAGGAAACCGCCGATGCAGATAACTTTCGACTGACCTCTCGCAGTTGGGGACCCCAAGTTAATGTATTATCTATGTAAATACCTAAACTTTTAACACAGGTACTCATTGGTAGTGCAGTACAGTTAAACAATATATTTGGGAGCTGTGACCAGTCTATTCTTGACGCCATCCTAGGACTGCCCACTAAAATAACTTGAGTCTTAGACGGATTCACTACAACCCCATATCAATTACTCCACCCACACATGCGTGCCAGATCGAAACTAATGGTCGAGAATGCTTCCGATAATTTATGTAACGGTGCTTGTGTATTAATTTGAAACATCTGCATAAAGGGAGTAGGATGAGGATAATAACTTAGAGATAGATAAAAGCATTGCTGAAGTCCGGTTAGGAAAGAACTGTGAGATTTTCAACTTTCCATGCCTCGCCTGGTGTCATCCGTGACACTGACCAACGCACTCACCGTACTATGACCTGCACGAAAACATGATTGGAAAGGATTTTATTTTATTAAGGAATGAATTTAATTAGGTGTTGACAAGACGTTCTAAAACTTTTGAAAGAAAAGGCAATATAGAAATAGGATGATACTTGGAGAAGGATTTAGGATTGTTCTTTTTAGTGAGTGGGATAATTAACGCTTCTTTCCAGATTTCTGGAAATGTGCTGGAAAAAAGGGAATAATTTAAAATATGACTTATAGCAGGTAATGCAGTAACTCGTGAAGAATTGGTTGGATCATGTTATGGCTCACACAATTCCAACAGCATTGGAAGTTACAGACATAATACATTTCTCAAGGTCACAATCAGTTAATTGATTAAAAAAGAACGGTAGGTAATGAGGAGTTGGAAGCGTAGAAAGATATTGTAAAGTATCTGCCTTACTAATCTGGCTGAATGTAAACGAAGAAGAGAAAAGTTGATTTAGCAACTCAATGTCAATTTGTTTAGAATCTGAGCATAAATGTGTCTTACTAACTCCAAATGTTTTGAGGAATTTTCATATTTTAGTGGAGTCTCCGTTCTAGACCGAATTATGAATATGTTGGCGTTGTTTTTTCTTACAAGCCTTACTGCAGCTGTTTCGAATGGCTATGTATTTTTCCCGGCTGCTAGGTGTTGGCCGAGATTTGAGCTTGCTTTTGGCTACAGCTTTTTTTGATATTAAATCTTTTACTTGATCTGTTACCCTTGGCGCGGATAAATGTTTAGGCCGTACAGCTCGAACGGGCGCATGCATGTCATAAAGACTGGTTAATTTATCAGGTTAATTTATTAAGCATCCCGACGAAGTACCTCGAGGCTCATGTCCCTAAAAATATGTTGCAAATGAATTTTGGCTTAAAATTTAGGAAGGCGTAGGCTATAAGACATGAATATCAGGTCATGGTAGAAAAATTCATTAGCTGAGCACTGTCCATGCTTAGCGGCTAAATTTGGGGAGGAAACAATTATAAGATCTAGAAGGGATAGAGTAGAATCATGAAAGTGGTGAGTAGCATTTAAAGATAGAACAGACATACTACATACATACAGACTAGACTGGAAAAGGAAGAAGATCTGTGATCACCTTTTATCAGGCATGTATTGAAATGTCCCATGATGATACAGTGACTGTTAGCAGGTGTTGTACATTCCAAGAGTTTTTCAAATGATGGGAAAAAGTTTATACGTGAAGAGGGATAATAATACAAACCTAGTAGTACTTTAGAATGAAAGAGAGATCTAACTCCAGAAATAAATGCTCACCTGCGTTTAGTGGCGGAGGTTTTGGTGATAAATTAATATTTTGGAAAGGTATATTGTTACGCATATATATGGCAAAACCTCCATAACCACCACTCGCTCGATCATTACGAATCAGGTGGAAGTCGGGAAGGGAATAAGTCGTAGAAGGGAGACATGATTTCAGTCATGACTCCGAAATAAGAATTGCATGGATATATCTACAGTCAAAGATGCTCAGCATCTCTGAGAGGTGGGCTGGAATACTCTGTGCATTTATGTGGACTACATTGAAATTCCCGATAACATCCGAAAACTGGGCTTGAATTGTGTCGGAGAGTGAAGGTATACTCACGAAATTGTCGCTGTGACTACTGGCTGATTGAAAGCTGTCATCATTATTACCTTTTCCCGATTATAACATTCTTTGTGTAGACACAATTTAAAATAATATATATAATAAAATATATGCAAAAACTAGGTTAACAACTTAAATGACTGCCTTATTTTTATATTTTTGTCCACCCGCCAGTTGTGTTATTAGAAATGATATAATACAATAGAAACACCATAAAAACTCAAAAGGGGAAAAAAGAAAAAAAAATATTTAAATATCTGACAACAATAACAACAAACAAGAAAACAGCTAGAAATACATGAACACAACAATAACAAGATTGAAAACACGAAAAGAAAAAATACTAGTAGTAGTAAGAACACTAAATTGGTATAGTTTACATAATAACACATTGGAAGAAAAAAAACAAAAAGAAAAGAAACGAGAATAACAGTTTTGACGTCAACAATAGTTCATTGCGTGAACGCACTGAGCTGAACACTAACGTCAAACGTAAACAGTATTAGCTGTCAATTGTTATGTCAAAACAAATAAACAAACATTTCAAATTTTGCTGTGCAAAAGTTGAGGTATTCTGAAATTAGCATTTAGGACGTGTATGTAAACAAAAAAAGAACAAAACAGAATACCATAGGCTTAGTGAAAACTATGAACACTAATTACTACATAAAAATACCTGATCGAGAAGCAACAATCGTCATGAATCCTACGTAAAAGCTACTTCTTGTTTATGACTTGCCTGGACTTTGTCGTGACCTTTTCGTTTGTAACTTTCTTCTGTTTAACATCAAGCCGGTGAAGCTCACTAAGGGAAACTATACGATGCCGTGTCCCATTATGGTCCAGAACAAAAATACAACCATCTCATGTCCAGCACTTACATACACCAACTCACTCACGCGCAGCCATAAAGATTTCATGTCTGGTCTTTGTAATAAACTCGGAGAGGGTTATACCAGACCCCTTGAATTTAAATAGAGAAATAAATATGTTCAGACATTTTAACACACAACGCCATCTAGTCCCAAACTAAGCAGAGCTTGTACTATGGGTACTAGATAACAATGCTTCGGGAAGTACCTGCACTCGGTCGCGCGGAGGGAATTGAGTCCCGCCTGCCACCACTGCGACTGCAATGAGGACTCGGCCCAGCACACGCTGGCGGTGTGCCCCGCTTGGGCGCCGCAGCGTCGGGCCCTCACTGCAGTCATCGGAGGAGATCTCTCGCTGCCGGCCGTCGTACGCTCCATGGCCGGCGGTGAGAACAGTTTCACCGCGGTCGCGACCTTCTGCGAGGAAGTCATCTCGGGGAAGGAGGCGGCGGAGAAGGCGCCGGCGAACCGGGCGGAGGCGCGCCTACCAGCGCCTCATGCCACCCTGAGTGTGGCCGCGGATGGGCGGGACGGGTTTTCCCCCCATCCGCTTTACAGGCCACCCACTACGTCACCTTAATTGAGAGTTTACCATCAGACGAAGGAGCCCGCTTCAGTGCGGGCAGGCGCTGGGAGGGGTCCGGATGGCGTAAGAAAGCGGTTCCCGGATCTCTCCCGTCTCAGGCGCAGAGTGGCACACCGTGGTGGTTTAGTGGATAGTCTGGCTGGAGTCAGTCAGGAGTCCCACACAAAGCGAACCCCTGTCCCCGCACGAGGGGAGCGAAGTGCGTAAAGGCATACCACCACGTAAAAAAAAATGTGTACTAGTTAACAAACCATAGCTTGTCCCGGACAGCTAAAAGTTGGAAGTTTACCAGTATGGGTCTCGGTATCTTAGCACCTGCAATACTTCCCATCCTGTGGCATCGTCGTATGTCGACCTTTGCAAAACCCTTCATTTTAAGATGGCCCGCTACAACATACACAACTGTTTGTATTGTATCTTCATCTTTGCGTTCGGAAACTCCATGCAATAACAGCATTTTCCGGCAAGAACGCATTTCCATGCAATCCACCTGATGAACCAAGAGCCCAATTTTACACACAGCGAAAGCTAGAAACGGTGTTCAAGACAAAGGTTTTAAAATTTTCAAAATCCGATGTGAATGTCGCCAGTGTTGGTGCGCTGCTGGGAATTTTAGCAGACGTCTGCAACTCCATCTCAAAGGCAGTCATGTGTTCTTTAATACCAGCCATGATACTTGTAAAAGTTTCCTTCATGCTGTCCATCCTGATTTTGTATGGTATTGGTTGAAAATATTTTTTTAAATAGGGATTCTTGACAGGACAGGACAGGACCTTCACTGGCAGGTGTTTATAGAGACAGTTAACTTGTGATATGAAAAGTTTTGAAAATATTAACTTATAAAATTAAATTAAATAAATATGTAGACACATAGAAATTTAATGTTGCTGTAGCAACTGAAGTATCGTTTATTAAATAACGAAATTATATTAAACTTTAAGTATCAACATTAAATATAATATGACTGAAATGATATTTTATCTACCTCTGAAATACGTTCAACAGATCATTCATTATGTTCTCAATCAAATCTTCTGACAATACGTTAAGTTATAGTTATGTTCATCTCATATTTCGTTGACACATGTAATTACTCGGAAGCCACTTCAGACTCCATACATTTCACCCGACTATATTCAAGCTTTATAACACAGCCTGAATAGCCGAGCTTAGCTCGCTATTTTGTTTTTGGTAAATTTGGCAGTGAACCTTAGCATTCACAAGTAAGTGCGTTTCTATTGAAGGAATGTATTCAATAGCTATATGCAATTATTTGTCTACCTACCTAACGTAATTTTTACTAAGCATCTTTCCTGTACGATGTACCTACTAAAAGGTAACAGGTATTTGTGTAACATATAAAATAACCAGGAAAATATACAAAATATACAACTACACAATATCTCTATTAAAGTAGAACGGCAACCGAATCTCAAACTGGTGGCTCACTTCCGACACAGATATTTGGCGTGGTTCACTCACAGGTTCCCAGTACACACTGACGTAGCACACGTATTTCTAATATTGTACGTATTCCTAGTCGGTTGGAAGCACCAAAATTCATGTATATTAACTACAGAGAATGTTTCATTTTCTAGCTTAACACGACTTTACCTTTACCTATAAATGTACAAAATATTTGTAAATAATAATTTAATTTAAAGTTAAACAAAGTTGTTACATTTACATTTGCAGTAATACAGTCGGTTAACTTCATTATCTTAACAATAATCTTAACACAAATATCACACAATAATGAACACCAAGTCCATGCTTATCAATCAAGTTGTCGTCCGTAGTATTAATGTCTGTGAGTAATGTGAACAAGCTGCTATTGCTTCACTTGCGTCACACGGACACTGACGCTGTGAGGAACGACAGCCGCCTGGTCCTCAAGCTGCTGGCTGTCGATTTTCTCTGCGTCAGCGATGTCGTCCGGCAACGCCGCCTTGCTGGTGTCCGGCAGCAGTAACGCCAACATTGCCGCTCCTATAGCTACTATGCCAAAAATCATGCTTGTTAGCCCTGCAAAGTATTTTTCCTGAAAAAAAAACAAACGTAGATTGGTATGCACATCAGTTAGTTTTTATTATAGCAACACAATAAGAAATATTGTATATAGCTGAGAATTGAGGACAACAAATTAATCTTATGCATTAGATACTCAAGGAAAATCATAAGTTTTAGAATATTAGATAGACGCAGTTAACTGTACCAGTAAAGGGGCCTGCGGTGCGAGCACTGCACCGAGCCTGCCCACAGTGTTCGCGATGTTGGTGAGAGAGTTGCGAGACTTGGTGGGAAACACCTCCATGGCGACCACGTACATGCTGAACATGCCGTAGCTACTGCACATCTTGCCGGCCAAGTAGAATAGCACAGAAGCCCACCATACAGCTGGAGAAACGTTCCGTTATCATCCCAATATTTTAAATAAATGAGCAAGTATGGAATAGCTCATCTTCCAAATTTTTAACTTACTCTTAGACACGAAAGCGGAAGCAAAAAAGAACACACAGCACAACACGTAGGCGACGCAAATGGGTGCCTTTCTGCCGAATCGTGTCAACGTGAAAGCAGTGATGATGCGGGTGGGTACGGACACCAGCAGCAAAGCCGAGAAGTTGAGATATTTGTTTCCCGACACACTGGTGGAGTTGATAATGATGCCGTTGTACACGAACGTGCTGCAGATGAAGCAGCACGCAATCAGCGCGACCCGCAGCAGGATCGTGCGCGAGCGCAACACCGACAGCAGGTGCAGGTGCTCCGCCGGTTGCTCACCTTCCTGCTAATAAATATTGGACAGGTGTAGTAGAACTAGGCTACGCCGTTATTGCACGGGAGCCTCTCGTACCGGCTGACTCAAGTGATCATGGGGAAAGGGTCCTTCGGATAGCACCTGTGTCTGATCCGCAATCAGCCAATGCCTGAGTGCCACCACTGCGATCGCCAGACCGTAGACACGGCATTCCATACGCTGGCAGTATGTCTGGCGTGGGACGAGCCGAGACGTGATCTCGTGGCAGCCATCGGGGTGGGAGTTTTCTCGCTCGGGAACATAATCGGCAATGTTGTGGAGCGAGAGCGCGTGGAACACTGCTGACTCTTTCTGCGAGCAAGTTATGCTTGCGAAGGAGATGGCGGAACGGGACCGAGAGAGGTTTAGAACTCTCCCTATCCGCCAGGCCCGGTAACAGGCCCAGACGAGTCAGGTGCCGAAGATCATTAAATGATCTTCGTCCTCCATAAGCGCAAGCCTGAGGGTAAGGCCACCAGCTTCTAGTACCTGAGATAGTGTGCGGTTTTTAGTCGGTTTGAGTCCGATATAACCACCACACGGTGATATTCGAGGGAATTTACGCAAAAAAAAAAAACGTGTAGTAGTACAACGATTACAGGAACATTAAATACATTTATTTAAGTTAAAACAAGATACGCTAACTTTTGTGTGTTCAAATTCTACACGGGCCATCACTTTGTGCGACCCACAAATAGTTGTTCTGAATCTAGGTGTTCTTTGTGTCCATTACATGTATTTTTGTAAAAGTCCCTCACGACACAGGATGAATATTCCTAATGCGGGAATTGTATTTAAAAAAAAATGATAAGAACAGAACGATACTAAATATTACGTAGCTTTATGTTGTGAAAAATTCATTTATATTCTTGAAACATTCAAACAGTGATGAATCTAACTTTTTTGACTAGAGGTGTGAAGAACTAGTTGCATAAAATAAAGCAAGATTTACTTGAGTAAACCTTTGATTACTTATCATACGTTGGAACTTAAAATAATATAAGACTAAGGTTTTTGATTGTTATTCCTCATAAGTATAGTTTTTTAAATCAAACTGTGATGACTTCATTTTCTCAATTTGTTGCTCAAATGCCTCTTCCCAAATTATTTTTTTTGTTTCATATCTATATTGTTAAGTTGATGCTGGTATTGCCTGGGAACAAACGCATATTATATACACAAAGAGTGAACATGGCTATGAATGTAGTATTACCTTATCGCTCTTATTTTTCACTGTAGATATGTTGGAAAGCATTACTTTCGCTTTGCTAGAAAGCTCGATGTTATTAATCTTGGCCACTTTGTTCAACACCCTGACTGCTTCGTCGTTCTTGTTGTGGGCCAGGAGCCACCTGACTCCTTCGTCCATGAGGAATATGTAAAACACGACGACGAGTAGGGGCGTATATATGGCTCTCATCATGTGTCTCCAGTAGGGGACCTTCCACGCGATGAGCCCGAAGAAGGCGCTGCCGAAACTCGCCAATATGTCTGACATGCACGAAAACATCACGCGCCGCTTTTGACTCACGAGCTCTAACGCTGCAACAACAACGTTCCTCCTATTATTATATTTATTATTACATTATAAAATGACAATGCAAATGGTTTCTTTGGTGACACATCATTTGATAGATTATTAATAGGACGGTTAGCAGATAACATCGGTTTAAAGTACTAATAATTAGGGAATATTACAAGCTATCTATGTAACAAAGCATTGCCTGCTCTTGTTCAGCACGTTTTATAATAACTATATACGGAGTGTTAAAATCCGTTTTTCATCCTGTAGAGTGCATAGTTTCACTTAGAGAGCCGACCAAAGGAACAGAGTGCGCAACACGATAGAAGAAACACTTGACATAACTCCTAGAGGAACCCGTCTGGCCTGCGCTGTTTGGCGAGTTACAACCTCCCTCCTAAGGATATACCTTTGTCCGGCAGTGCACTGTTGAGGGCTATTGATGATGACTGACGTTTATGTACGACTTTATTGTTTCATATGTACTTGCATGTTGCATTTACTAACAAAGGACCATAGAGGCGTTGCCGTAGCCCAGCGCCGTCTCGAGGAACTCCAGCACCAGGACCATGTAGTAGTTTACCGAGAAGGATTTGATGAGGCCGGCAACGCCAACGAACAGCGGCGTGCACACGATCACCACCTTGCGCCCGTACCTGCCGCACACAACGCTCATGCGTCTGACAAGATATACTTATTTTATGGTAAACAATTACTCATTTAAACGTCTATTTTTACTTTGTGTTACTTACACTTGTCAACAGAAAAATATTTTTAAATGAATATTGCTAACGGAAGTTGTATTGATTGATTATTTTGATTTGTTTCAAACTACTAATTTTGGATTGTAAAAGAAAATATGTTTATTTATACTTTAGAAAATGTTTCTAATAATTATAATAAGCATTGTCAATTTCAATAATACACGATAGATCATTTTCGTAAATTATTTGACAAGGGCCAGTAAAGTATAAAAACGACGATATTTGCTTTGGCAAGTCAGTCGTGTAGCAGCTACGGAACGGAACACCAATACTAAGTTAAGTACATTTGTATTTATTTGCTATGTTATTTGCTATATAAGTTGTTTTATGGTAGACAGGCATTGGCATTTAATATAACGTGTAATATTGGTATTTGTCAGTACCTTGTATTTATTTGCTATTAGGTTATTTTAGGGTAGATTGACATTAGTATAACGTACAATATTAGTGTCTTGTTGTAATTACGCAATAAAATATATAAATAGCAAAGTTATTTGTATTGATCATTTACCAATGGTACGAGCAGTTGTTATGATAATAAACACAATATCACCACCAAACCCAGTTGGTCAGTATTATTTCTCAACTTTCAATATTTACTCCTTGACCTTTATCCTAACTGTGGGTACATAAATAAAAATCTAACACGTCTCACAACCGTTAAGCCTTTCTCATCAGACAGTCTACCACTATGGAAAACAATAATAATGTATAATTTCAGTTCCGAGTATTTACGTACGAAATGTTTATCGGTCACAACAAAAATATTTGGTTTAAAATAATGATTTTCACTTATTGTTTTGATAAACATAACTATTATGTTTTAAAAGTTCTACGATATCTGTATTGTAGACATTCACTTTTTCATTATTATTGAATCGATTAAAAGTTAGTAAAAAATAACAGCTCATAAATATAATTTCGAACAAAATACTCAATTGGACCACATATTAGAATAGTTGTAGATGGACTTAATAATATCGAGCTGATAATGTTGTATAGCACTCACTTGTCCGAGACGAGCCCAGAAATGACGAAGGAAAAGACGAGGCCCAGGTTGTGCACTGTGCCGACCAGCGTCCGCTTCCAAGGTTGACAGCCCAGGTCGAACTGGTGGAAGATCATAATATATAAATAAACACTTTCACATTACATTTGTTAATTTTACCACTAAACACAATATAGTGGACGAGCTCATTTGTAAAGACGCATTTCACATATCTTATTTCGCAAGACTTGGCAAAAACCGGTCAAGTGCGTGTCGGGACACGTTAAGAGTAGGGTTCCTTAGTCCCCATGACGGCACGTGGATTTAGACGGCAGGGTTGGTATTTATCACTGTGAATAATGTTTTCTTATTATTTCGTTAATTAAGTACGAAATTTTCCAAGTAAGCGCATTTTACACTGACTAACTCTGAAGTAAAGAAGTTATCTAAGCCATTATAGTTCTCCTTCGAAGTTGATCACACGGACTTCCATCATGATTTTTTTCAGATTTTCGAGTCGGTTTTGGTCAGCTACGTGTGGCTTTTAAAGAGTCCTATTTTATCGAAAAATTGCGTTTTGAAGTTACATTTCTCGCAAACGGATACCTAAATCAAAAACTCGTTTTTGTATCCTCTCAATGTTTTTGAGAGCTGTTTAATGATACCCAACACTAGTGGTGGGTGGCAAACGACAAAAAAAAGACATCCCCACTTTACGTCTAGGAAAGGGGCTGCGTCATTGGGTATGCCACATGAATGGATGAACAAATCATATTCCCCTGCAAGGCAAAAGAAGGATCCTCGAAAAAATCGAGGTGATCATGCGTGTTGGACCAAGACCCGTTGAAGTTGAGAAGTTGTATATATTCTATTAGCAGTTGCTTCGTAGTTTGAAGTGTCTTCGGTCTACGGCACTCAAGTATGTTACTGTTACATTCTATGTAGAAGTCGGTACAATTACTGTACTGACTTCCACATAGAATGACACAAGATATTTTGTATGCGCCGTCTTATCGTTCCTAATGAAGTATTGCGTACACCCAGTAAATAGCGCTGTCGATCACGTGTACACAATACTGTGTACACGGAGGTAAACAAACCTCACTTTGACAAAAGCGAAAGCGCGGACAGTCATTTTTAATATGAGGGAAAGAGAACACCGCACGACCCTGAACTTGCTCTAGCACAGTGACCTACCAAACGTTAACCTACCAGCCTTAGGTACTATATATATTGAGTATTGTTTCCTTGTATCTTTAAGCTAATACAATTTTAAATTGGTGTCGTGTCTTTGTCAGTACCAATTCCAAGCGTTTGTCAATAGAGCCCATGGAGAACACATGCATATAGCACTAAAAATTAGTGCGATCATAAAAAATAAATTATACTTATTTACAGAGTATTGTGTTGATATTGACTCTTGGTAAACAATGTCTTACTTAGGCAGGTATTGAATCAACCATGATTGTGATTTTACTGATTTTACTGAATATATGTATGTTTGTTCACAACTCTTCAATAGTTTTGCATTACATTGAGGATGCAAATGTATGTGGAAGTGTCGGTTGTCAGAGCGCCGACGCAATAATAACTAAACCTTGTACACTACTGTACTACTGTATTCTATACAGAATATGGTGTACTGTGCATGATGGCAAAGGAAAGTTGTAAAACCTAATATAAGTATGCGTATTGTTTTAATGTAATAACCAGTTGCGATTTGACGCAACAGATTACTGGAGGATTATGGGATGGATAATGATTTAGCGACACAAACTCATCCGTTGCTCTAGCCCAATCGTAGCTACCTATCCTCTTCGCTTACTCTCGCATATATCACGCGCTTTGGCACTTTGTTAACAAGGATACTTACTTCGGCTACGATACTGTTGTAATTTTCATAGAGCACTTCATCACAAGCCATCGTCTTGTTCCAAGCGAAGTTGTTGGGCGTGCACACAGCTCGTCCTGTGTGTTCCGTGGAGTTCACGCCGGCTGCGAAGGGCATGATTCTGTAGCATGTATTGGAAGTATTGAGCAGCGCGTAGGGGGTCCACGATGCCTTGAAACTGGAATCCCTTGACTCACACTCTGGTACCTTACACCTGAAATATCGACATGTTCAGTTTAGTGGCCGCGTACGTACACATTACATCGTCGCGTCGTACCGACGTCACTTATGTACCTATGTCTGTCTTTCAGAAAGAAAGACAGCAATAAGAGCGTATACGAAAAAAGAAAAATCATTTGAAGACGTTTGAAGAAGGTGTAAGACCTTCATCATTCCTTTACCAAAAAAAACTAACCCCTTACACTATTGACCTATTCCTGTACTTCCCTTTCTTTCTAAAGTTTTCGAGGAATGTGTTCATACACAGCTTTCACTATTGGTATGCAAGCAGAATCTTCTAATCCATTTCAATGTGTGTTTCTATCTTTAGGGACGTCAACGACGTGTAAACATCGGTGACTTATCGTCGAGTTAGTGTGACCTTGTCACTGATGTCCCTCAAGGCGTGTTTGATCTCTCTTACTATTCTCGATATTAAATAACCTTCAACACATTTTTTTTACATTTAAGCTGCCAAAATGACTCTGCCCTGCCTGATGGAAAGCATGAGCAGAATCCAAGAGTGGTGGTCACCATCCTCAATGCGAAAAAGAAAAATGCAGCATGGTGACCCACACTATGGCGGCCTGGGGGGAAGGGGATGGTGAGGGGGATAGGGGGCGTTGGATTGGGGTATGGGCCTCCGGTATCCTCACTCACTCGATGGAACACAGCGTAAGCGCTGTTTCACACCGGTTTTCTGTGAGGGCGTGGTATCACTCCGGTCGAGCCGGACAATTCATGCCGAAGCGTGGCTCTCCCACTAGATCTGCCTTGTATCTGCTTTAGGTTCTAAGCAATAATAGCTTCCAATTCGTTAGCACCGTAGTTTGCATACCCTGACTTCTCTTTTTTTTCTCAACTCCCATCGTTAACTTCATCAATTGTTTCTCCTTTGAGCAGAAAGTTCTTCTCTGGAATGCACTCCCTGTCGAAATCGGAATATCCATGTTCTAGACAAAGTACGTGATCTCCTCCGGAATTAGTTGGTGGAACAGTCATAACAATGCCACCCGGCTGAGTATTTCAATCAACAACCCATAATGTCCCACTGCTGGGCTCGGGTCTCCTCTCAGGAGAGGATTAAGGCCATACATCCCCACGCTGGTCAAGTGCGGGTTGGGGACTGGCAAGAATATGTTGTGGCTACGTAAATCTTGCCGTTGGATGTTTTTAAGCAGCCCGAAGGCCTCCAACTAAGCTTCACGACTGTTATCGTATGACAACAACCGGGACCAACTGCTTTACGTGACCTCCGAATCACGGAGACGCTCATGGTAACATGCCACCAGCGGTCACCCATCCAGGTAGGACCGCGCGGTCGTTGCTTGCCCTCGGTGATTGATTCTAATCACCGAGTGCAACTGGGCTATGAGCGCCTCCGTGAGAGTATTTATTTATTGTATTAATTTATGTATAAGTATGTTTGTCTATTATGTATGTATGAGTTATATCCAATAACCTCATTTATTTATATGACAACGCCAATGGTTTCATCTAGTATGCAAATGCTACCTACATTCTCTTTTAGCACCTTTCATATCATTTTTCTACTTCACCTAAAGGTTGACAGGTAGAGAATGCCCCAGGCTATCAAGTCCGCCTTTTTGCAACATGCGCCTTAAGTTTAACTAATAGTTATATAATCAGATCGTACTGATATTACAGTTGTTAGCCACCCTTCAACCTCATCACGTCGTTCGTTATTTAAGTGTATATGTATACATATATATTTATATATTTTTATATTTACGGTGCTCATAGCCCAGTTGCACTTGGTGATTAGAAACAATCGCCGAGGATAAGCAACGACGCGCGGTCAGTACCTGGATGGGTAACCGTTGGTGGCATGAAACCATGAGCGTCGCCGTGAGTCGAAAGTCACGTTGAGCAGTCGGTCACGATTGTTATCATAGGATAACAGTCGTAAAGCTTAGTTCGTGGACTTTGGGCGGCTTAAAAGCAAGAGCAAGATTCGGTCAGCGTGGGGACGTATGGATTTAACCCTGTCCTGAGTGAAGACCCGCGCCCAGCAGTGGTACGTTATGAGTTGTTGATGATATTTATAGGTAAATGAGATGATGTTCAAGAATCACTTTCATATTTTCAAAATACCATGTACACCATATATTATATCATGGTTGCTATCGTGTACTGTACAATATACAGATTTATTGATACATCTTACATTAAACAAAAATTGCCGCTAGCAAAACTATAAACACTTGCTACTATAAATATTTAATATTTTTAATAACTATTTTATGATGTGCATATGTAATCCTATTAATGGTATCGTTGTTAATGGGTAAACTATGTATAACACGTATCGTCATTTAGGTACAGCAATGTGACGACTTGATATTGGTGAAATATGTTTAAAAGTGATTTGACACCGCGTGTTATACGGACTGCTAGATCGATAATAAAGTTTTCTAAACACACATTAGTGCAGCGTGCCGCCTTTTTTATGTATAGGCCTGCCAAAGTGACTCTGCTCTGGCTGATGGAAAGAATAGGCAAAATCAAATAGTGGTACAGCATACTCATTGCGAATGCAGACAATGCAAAAATGCAGCATGGTAAGCCACACCATGGCGGCCTAGTGATACTTCTCGGGTCTCGAAATCACCAAAGAAACACAACAGCACGAATGCTGTCATTTGTTCTGTGCGAGGGTTGTACGCCCCGGTTGAGCCGACCCGTTCGTGCTGATATCACCGTTGCTCTACTACCTTTAAAATCCTCAAGCCTCATGTTTACGATTGTTCCTTCAAGCGCTTCCTGCTTACGACACGTTTGTGTCTACTTCGATAACGGATGCGCCACGCACTAAACAAAACACCCCACACGCCCGCTCATGCTATACCGGCTGTACGTTAGCCATTTACGAAATACATTCATTTCAATTTATTTAATCCCCGCCAAGAAAAAGGTAGGTACTGCCCTTGCGCTTAGCTAGACACCTGCCGAAGCGCAAGGGCACTACCTACCTTTTCTCAAAGTGCTCCGTCGTTTTTGAACCCTCATAACCTTGGTGTTCGATACACCACATAGTTCAAATTCTCAATCAGTAATAGGCTAATTAAATATACAAAGTTTCAATTGCATAGCCCTGATACTTTATATTTTACTGATATCTAAAATACAGCGATTTCGTCACTGAGACACTGATGACCATCGAAACTGTTAGGGTGCTTCCTTAAGTGCTAGAAAGCTGAAATTTACGTAAACTAAATTTGGTATACAAACAAGAAAAAAAAATCATTTTACATTGGAATGGTAAAACGACAATTTATTTATCATACTCCACCCAACTACAGCAGCAATATCATGTTGCAGCGCTACACAATCCTCAGCCTCGGTCACAGAAATTTTAATATCTTATATACTGTATTGTTCTTCACTGAGTAATTTGAAACATATTTATTTACTAGGTAAGCGGTGTTACCCGTGGTATAACCTAACCGCAGGTAACGCTGCAAGTCGAATAAAAAATAGATGTTTTTATGTTTTTTTTTTGCGCAAATATGAGTCTGAACCATTCTCGAGACCTCAGGAATAGATACAAAAAAATCATTAAAATCGGTTCAGCCGTTTAGGAGGAGTTTTTAGTCACATACACACGTACAGAAGATTTGATGAAAAATTATTTATGTATTGACACAAAGCAATTACATTAAATGTGGATTCTCAGGCCGATAAACTAGCGTAAACTGTATTTCAGAGAACAGTGTCGTCGCAGTACTCTATATGGGTTCTTTCAAATACAAAGAACCTATTTAACAAAATAGAAAAAGATAAAGAAAAGGAGAAAACAATAAAACAAGCAGTGCAGAAACAACACACCGGAGTGATGCCACCGCCCCACAGAAAACCGGTGTGAAACACGGTGTTTCATCGAGTGAGTGAGGATACTCGAGGACCATACTATAACCCCTCCGCCATTCCCCTCCCTATCGCACAAAGGCTGGCAACTCATTTGTGACGCCCCTAGTGTTACACGTGTCCATTGGCGACGGTAATCGCTTACCAACAATTACGATACGTATGCTCGTTTGCCGCCTATAGCATAAAAAAACTTACACGTGTATATATCCCTGTGTGCGTGCGTGCATCTGTGTGTGAATTGTGTTTCTGTGTATGTAAGAGGGGACATATGCTGTGTGTATAGGTATGTCTTTCTGAGTACTGCGCAGCGCCCTGGTAGATATATTGTTATCGTACTGCGTCTCAAGTTAGCGTTTTGCTAACTTTAGATGCAGTAAGGTAAACTTACGGGGCGTCGAACGCTCGGCCCACGGTGTCAAACATTGTCGAGCGCGTCGCGTGTTGCAGTGGCACTAGCCAACAACTTTATATAATAACAGTATCAATGAGTGGTCAGTTGTTCATTCGGAAATGGCTACATTACATTATGATGAGGTAAATGCTCTCTAATTTAAGTGGTTAGCTTGAAGACGCACCGTCACACTAATTTCATATAAAGTTGTGTGTCATGCAACGTGTGCGAGTGCTAACAGACCGCCTTTTTATAAACATACTTATTAGTTCAACATCGCGGAGCACAAATTAATATTTATGTCTTGTGATGCCATTATTGCTTTACTGGTTGAGCGTTAAGAAAGATGCAAGTAACTTAGGCTCCACCGGGACCTGTATTGGATCCTGCGAACTCCCCGAGTGCTATTCGATCAATTACAATAGGTACAATTTTATTTTTTTTCTCTCTTTCTGGAGCATAAAGGCCTCGCAGGAAGAGATTACTTCGCTCAACACAACACACAACTCCTCACACACGTCTCTTCACGACCGATCTTATTCAGATACTCACCGAAGCAACCATACCTGATGTGAAGGGACGGGTGTCATTTCCCTTCAACTCAAAGGGAGCATCCTGCGACCAGGCGAGGCGAGACCACTCTCATGGTCACCTCATGGCGCGTGATATTTGTAAAGAGATTCAGCACTTCGGAGTAGCTAGATATAATTTGCTATGGTTTTCAGACGAGGTTTATTGTGTATTTTTATAGAATAGTGGGCAAAAGAGTAAATGATTCACCTGAAGAAATGATTCACGAACACCTGTTGTTGTGCATTTCAGAAAGCTGTATAAGGTACACAATACAGTAGAACACGCATATATATACATATATATATATTATAAGAGTTCTAGGAGCCGGGGAACCGAATGCACCTTAGGAAAGAAAACTCTGGAATATATGGCCGATTAAAACCGGCCATGGAGTTTCTTACCCTTTCATACCTCCCTGCGATCATTAGCACTAAGTACTACGGGTTTGCGCAATGCAACGCAATTCTCTTTAGCCAGAGCGAGTGGAGTGAACCCAGTATCCACTGCAACCACACTACCACACAGCGATGCACTCCCAAAAATGACAAAAATATGTAAATATGCGTTATATATATATATATATATATATATATATATATATATATATATATATATATATATATATATATATATATATATATATATATATATATATATATATATATATATATATATATATATATATATATATATATATATATATATATATATATATATATATATATATATATATATATATATATATATATATATATATATATATATATATATATATATATATATATATATATATATATATATATATATATATATATATATATATATATATATATATATATATATATATATATATATATATATATATATATATATATATATATATATATATTCCTTATCATAGGTTGCATGTATCTCATAAACATGGCTCACCTGAAGTCTACCTCGGCAGCAGTGAATACGTAGTTGAAATTGCACATGCTGAGGAAGGAGTCGCGGAAGGCGAGTAGAAGCAGCAGCAGCAACTGATACTTGCCGAAGCTGCCCAACTCGCTAAGGATGCCGTCCAAGTTGAACGCCTCCCCGCCGCTCTTTGAATTCTCCTCCACCATCTGTAACAATGATCATCAAGTCATTCCTTCTATACTGACTATACTGAACTGTCCATTACATCCCGATAGGTAGGTGACACATGCTCAGGTGGAACCATCTCTTTTGTTCATGCGGACTAACAATACACAATATCCTTTTAGTAAGGGTAATTTTAGTGAGGCTCTCAGTGTTCTGACTGCGGCCTCACTCTATGAACCCCCCGGGCACCTACTTGCTTTGCACAGCACTAAAACAAAACCTGTTTTTGTTCCCTAACAAAGCAGTAATGAGAAATACGAACTGCCTTAGGTCGTATTTAGCTGAACTGTTAAATGAAATAATATTTTCGTAATAAACATTAGAAACACAATAGCAATGGATCGCAAAGTAAATAGAATATTTATTAATTTGAGCCATTAATTCACACGGAGACGCGCGCGTAACTCTCACTTGTATAACAACACCCAGCAGATACGTATACAATTTATGTGTTCGTTTGAAGTTTTTCGTGTAATATAGTCGTGACTGCCGCCGCCCACAGAACGACCTGAATATTACCTTAATATTAGTATCTTTGGACATCTTGTCGCCAGGCAGAATCAGACGCTGGCCTCACCGCCTCCGGGACCCAAACGTTGCACCTGGAAGTACATAGAAATACATATGTATGTGAAGTTATAAACAGATGTTGATTAGGTTTTAAAATATTTTCAAAAAAAACTTTATTCAAACGACAGTGACTAATAAAAGCTATAACCGTGCTTCGTACCCACCATGACAACTGTTATGAAACGAGCTCTTATGTCGTCTCTACAAGTATTGACTGTCCTCCTCCTAATAATATGTTTTTCATCCCATTTTTTTATAGATGAAATAAAAGACAATATAGCCTTGAAATATTAAAAACAAAACAATCCTTTCATGGTGAAGAGTAATCTATACCGAGTACAGTTCTCTAAAACCTCTTTTGCATAATAAAGTCAGAGCAATTAAGCTAGCAATTTGTAACACGAACTGTAAAAATATATGTTACCGTCAGATGGTCAAAACCGTCAGATTGTAAACTGTCGAAAGATTGTGAACCGAAACATACTGCTTATAATTCAACGTATTATTTTTAGTTAGTTTGTAATATATGAAAGTGAAACCGTTGTGGAGGAACGGGTGTCATGTCCCTCCAACACAAAGGGAGGATCCTCCGACCAGGCGAGGTGATCATGCCTGGCGGGCCACTGCCCAACGGTTGATGTTGGGAAGTTGTATATATGTTAATCGGCGCGAGAAGTTCTATTGCGCGATTTAGGATTGGTAGTTTCTTAGTTTTCTTCGTTGCTCCGTAGTTCGATGTTTCTTCGGTTGATGGCGCTGTTATATATTTTTATGTTGTTGCGCGGTATGTGGAAGTCGCCACATCACTCCCCTCCAAGACCGGAGGTTGATATCTGGATGAGTCTGCTGTTGCGGCACTTGCCAGTTGTCAGGATTGAGTAGTTCCAGTGAGTCGGAACTGAGTGCCGCAAGTTCCAGTGAGTCGGAACTGAATGCCGCTAGTCCCAGTGAGTCGGGGCTGAAGTCCGCTGATCCCAGTGAGTCGGGATCGCATGCGGTGCGCGGTGCTGCGGTGAGGTCCCCAGTGAGTCGGGGCGATTGCTGCGTAGTGGCTGGCTGCTGCATAGACGGGAGAGAAATGCTCTGCTTACATGGACCGTAGTTGCAGTGTGCTGTGCCTAGACGCTGTTGAGGCCGTAGGGGTAAACCAGGCTGGAGCGGTCGCTTCCTGCATGTGGTGTATCCCTGTCGAGGCCGAAGTTGCTGGCTAGCTGAGACTTGCTGTGGGAGTGAACATGATGGTGGCGCGCTGATTGTTGATCTGCTTCCTTCAAAGGCTGCTTCCAATCACGTCGGGGTCACCACTGTGGAGGAACGGGCCACATGTTCCTCCAACTCAAAGGGAAGATCCTCCGACCAGGCGAGGTGATCATGCCTGGCGGGCCACTACCCAACGGTTGATGTTGGGAAGTTGTATATATGTTAATCGGCGCGAGAACTTCTATTGCGCGATTTAGGATTGGTAGTTTCTTAGTTTTCTTCGTTGCTCCGTAGTTCGATGTTTCTTCGGTAGATGGCGCTGTTATATATTTTTATGTTGTTGCGCGATATGTGGAAGTCGCCACACCGTCAGATATTGATAATTGTGTTATGCAATGGACCACACCGGTTACATATATAAATCGCATCATTCGATTCGATTGAATTTTTCCCATTGTTTCATGTTTTGAACGGATTGTAGTCGCTTTCTAATTAACTTTCTAAAATGGGAAGATAACTGTTGATGCCAAGATGTGACTACAATTCTGAATAGGCTTTTTTCCACTATGATTATTTATTTTTTCACAACTTGCTTTTAAAGCCAAGTAAAACCGTCCTAGGATGGTCCTAGGTAGGTTAGTTACCATGTTTGTTTGTGGAGAACACGACAGTTGCATAGAAGTGAGCCGAGCTAGGGTATCTCTTATGTATAGATTAACACTTGAGCTTCAGTAAGGGCCACACAGATAAGTGAGACGTACACGAAAGCGAGGAAAAACTGCGATGTCCTCGGTGCAGCGCTCGCTAGGCTCGTTCCTCTAGGTGTCTACTTGTTTAACATTGGAATTAGTGTTTATAAATTACTCTCATCAATATTTTTGTTCCCTCGGTCAGCTCTAACGACGCCCAGGGTATGAATAGGGGTGACATACTCCGTATTGTTGTTCCGTCATCGTACACGCGACTAACTAACTATGACAACAGCGCTGCGAAGAGACGGAAAACTTAATACAAACAAACCCAATTCCAACTCGTCTGGCAAGCCTTGCAGCGTGCACAGTAGACCAAAAACCTTTCTAAAGATAGGCGTATGTCCAGCGGTGAATTATTGACCGCTGATATTTTGTGATACTGTTTTGTTGAGTTTCACTTTCACTCATTTGAATCGGGCCTATTTAATGTTTACCTAAATATGATATTTCCTACCAGTTGACAAACGTTAGTAAAAAGTAGTGTAATTATAATAAACTGTTAACGTTTGGTGAAAATTTTTTCTAAAATAATCATTTGTAACTATTAATGTATTATCTAATGATTTTTTATTTTTAGTTATATTATGATCTCATAACATGAGATATTGTTATGAGAATGACACACGTGTGAAAATGTGGATGAAGCCTAACTAGGTTGTCGTGAAGACTCACGCGGGTCGTGGCCCAATCGCGCACGATTGTCTGTCAACTTGAATGATCTTTTTTGATGAATGATGTAGAAGCGCAACTGTTGCAACAGGAGCGTATTCCGATGAATTAATGCAACCGACGGACAACAAGTCACAAACACAACCAAAAGAAATTTTAATAGTATGAAACAAAGTAGTGGCAACGTAATCCAAACGTTATCGCGAGTCACCGCGTAGTCAGTAACCTTGTAGTCAGTCACATTGTTAGTGTTTCATTCAAAAACTCGCGGTTATTATTGTACCGCAGATAACACCGCGGAGTCCCGTCTAAGTCTAGTGAGAAATATTTTGGTCAGTATGAGGGACAAATCATTCAAGCTGACAGACATTAGTAACGTTGTGGAACTGACAGAACCTTAGCTATATATCCACTGAATGAACTACATATTATGTTCATACTAAATGGGCTAGTTCTAGACACATTTACAGAGTTGGCAAAATAGACCTTTATTAAAAGAAGTAAATCACGTAATGTCAGCAATACGTTGTAATGAATGGTTATAAGATTTATTCCGTTTATGAAGTAAACAACAACCCATAATGTCCCACTGCTGGGCTCGGGTCTCCTCTCAGGAGAGGGTTAAGGCCATACGTCCCCACGCTGGCCAAGTGCGGGTTGGGGACTGGCAAGAATACGTTGTGGCTACGTAAATCTTGCCGTTGGATGTTTTTAAGCCGCCCGAAGGCCTCCAACTAAGCTTCACGACTGTTATCGTATGATAATAACCGGGACCGACTGCTTAACGTGACCTCCGAATCACGGAGACGCTCATGGTAACATGCCACCAGCGGTCACCCATCCAGGTACTGACCGCGCCATCGTTGCTTACCCTCGATGATTGTTTCTAATCACCGAGTGCAACTGGGCTATGAGCGCAGTTGCACTCGGTGATTAGAAACTGCAAGGGTTTATGAAGTGAATCATTCTAATTATTTTCATGTATTTATCAGATCCTGACACACCCTGGAAGATCCTGACCTTTCTCTCGGTCGGCAGAAGGCGCACCGAGCGTCTGAGGAGGGCATATGCCCCCCTAACTGGGTCTAGGAGCGGCGGACTTGGGATGTTCGTCGCCCCACCAACCAACCGGACCCGAGGTGGCGGCGTGTAGTGTTCCCGTGCGTCCCTCGAGGGCAGTCAAACACCTCACTCCTCTCGCTGACAAGATGTGACCCGCAGCAGCAGGCCGGCACCAGTCGGGGATTGCGGATGCCTTTTAAGTTCCCGTGATCCCTGGCGTAGATGAGAGATGGAACACCGGGAGGTTTTAGTCAAGGCACATGTGGAAGGACGGGTCTCATGTCCCTCCAAAACAAAGGGAGGATCCTCCGGCCAGGCGAGGTGATCATGCCTGGCGGGCCACTGCCCAAAGATTGATGTTGGGAAGTTGTATATATGTTAATTGGCGCGAGAACTTCTATTGCGTGATGCAAGATTTGTAGCTTCTTTGTATACTACGTTACTCTGTAATTCAATGTATCTTCGGTGGAAGGCGTTGTCGTACGTTTATTGATGCCGCTGTATGTGGATATCGCCACAAACATTTGTATGGCGGTGGTAGTATAGGGCCCTAGCTACTGAACTAATTGTAATGAATGAAAAGTCAATGGATTTTAATGATGGCCCGTTTGACGCGGGCTATATCAATTTTATCAAAAGTTTTTGCGTAGTCAGGTTATATTAATACAAACTTTTTCATGTTTATTAATTGTATTATATTTACTTTGTTCATAATTATAGAAAAAAAACTATCTTGGGTAAATGCCTTCCTATATGCCAGAAACAAACAATCACTTTAGTTCAAAAAAAATATGTTCTATAAATTATATATATTTTTTGGTTTGAGTACGCATAACCTACGTCTGTCATTATTCTCAAACAGCCTGCGGAATGCAATTGTTAATAAACTTGATTCTCCTGTCATTATTATGTTATGTGACTCACTTGCAGTTTTAAAGTAAGACTGACTCAAATGGGATGTCGGACTGAGCACGCCGGTTCCAGCAGACATGTCTAATAATACAACATCAATAGTATTATTCAAGTTTGAAAGGTAAAGTGAAACTTGGTAGCTCTGCTCGTAGTTTAACCTACTTATATTTTTATCAAAGGCCGCCCTGGTGAGTACTGTGGGACCTTGTGTGAAGGAGCATCTACTCACATACTATCTTCGCCATTGACAAACCGGTTTTCACTCTTTTTAACTGACTTTAATGTATTACTGTAACACCTCTATATAGACCGCTAAGTATATACTTAGTTGTCAGTATTCTCATATAATTATGTTTGTATTTAAATTTGCCTTTAAATTTTTAACATTACAAAAACAAATGATCATCCTTTACGTGTACCAGAGGTTCATTCGTTTATTTAGATTTTCTTTTGTCACTTTATCGAAGTGATGTATACTCGCATGTTTACCCAAATATATGTATTCCCGTGAATCAGTTGCGGTATAAAGAAACACGTGCTTGGAACTATGAGGGTTTAAGAGCCCTTTAATTATTTAAATAAGAAACTCTCTGGAAGAATGTCGGTATTTTACCATTGGTGAGTAATAAGCAAAGCAAAATATTAAAGTGTAAAATATTTTGCACAGTTTTCCGTTAATCGTAAGGTTAAAAGGCGATTCTATCTGAGTCAAACCAAATCAAAACAAGAATCAAGGAGAACTGCAGTGATTCAACACGTGTGCAGCGTGCACGGCGCACTACACCCCACTCCATGCGCACTACCTATCTGCGCATCATTCACCCGCCTGCTGTACCGTGTTGGTCTGATACTACTAACTAGTCTACGGCCTAGAACCATTTATTGACTCATAAGGATGAATTTGAAATGCGCCAGAAACTTATTAAAAAATGTATTGAATAAAAAAGATTTGAGGAGTTTGAAGCTTAAGACAACTGTCACGATGCATTTCAGACAGTAAGTAAGAAATGATAGGCAACACTAATCACCAAACACCACATAATAGTGGACACACACCTGTGTCAAATTAAGTAGTCAATTACTCCTCAATACCTATTTGCGTAACACAAACTATTTTTGAAGCACAATTCAACAATATTTTTAGTACTTTTTAGATTGTAATTTATCCGCGATTTACTTTATTGCATATGAAAAGAAAATTGAACTTGAGTCTAATTCTTCCATTATAGAAATATACAATGTTCCTATAGTAAATAGTAACTATCATTATGTATTCCTTCAGGCAACAACGCGAGCGAGCTAGCGCAAAGGTTAACTGGTCACCGAGAGCACGACGGCGCACTTACACGAGCAGGGCGCGTCCTCCTCCTTCGTCTCCTCGGGCACTGGTGCACACACACACACACGCACACAAACAACGCTCGACGTACGTATGTATGTGTAGTAGGGTAGAACAATTACACAAGAGTGACCAAATGTGACTGAAAGGCGGCGACCATTTCTTTACGTTTTATAGCACAATCGCACATAGTTACGTACCACATCGTTACCTACCACTTATACAAGTTTTATTGTTCACCATTACAAGCCGCGAAGATTTCCCTCACACTGCTGCCCTATGAGAATGACACAATACCATTCTACGTCACTTGCACTCGCGTGTAAGTCCGCGGTCATCGGTGTGCATCATTGTTCCTAGACAGCATCCGCCTCTTAGATGAACATCATCTCTACAACGAATGGTGAACTCACTCTGAACGTTCTCTGGATGTGGCGAACCCTCGCTGCGTTCTAATGTACATTTTAAGTCAAAAACGTGAAGAGGATTATCGCACACCTACGGAAAAAGTTGGCAATTATTTACATAAACAATTAGTTATTATCGAGGCGCTCATAGCCCAGTTGCACTCGGTGATTAGAAACAATCACCGAGGGTAAGCAACGATGGCGCGGTCAGTACTTGGATGGGTGACCGCTAGTGGCATGTTACCATGAGCGTCTCCGTGATTCGGAGGTCACGTTAAGCAGTCGGTCCCGGTTGTTATCATGCGATAACAGTCGTGAAGCTTAGTTGGAGGCCTTCGGGCGGCTTAAAAACATCCAACGGCAAGATTTACGTAGCCACAACGTATTCTTGCCAGTCCCCAACCCGCACTTGGCCAGCGTGGGGATGTATGGCCTTAACCCTCTCCTGAGAGGAGACCCGAGCCCAGCAGTGGGACATTATGGGTTGTTGTTATTTTTGTGTTATTTTTTAGTTATTATCACCGTTCGATGCTCGCTTCTAGCTATCGTGCCCAATATACGTCCTAGTTTTATTCACTTGCTAGTGAAACATCTGCTTCTTTTGTAAGTGTCGCGTATCTACGTGTGTATGTCGAGTCAAATGTCGGTAAACGAACTTGCTTTGGTTTCTGCAACACAAACCCGTATGTGGCCTGGAGATTTTCAACATTAGATTGGTATAAGGCTTATAAGAAATTATTCAAATGTCGCTTTTCCATATCAACCTTGGCGGCATTCATTTATGAGCAGACTTTTCTGAATTGTTTCAAGTTGTAAAAGATGAAAAGTGCAAAGAAGATGCAACGTTTTGCTGTTTCCTTTAAGATTGAGAGACGGACAATGGCTACGATACTTTTCCAGGTACACGGGAGCGTTTACAAGCAATGTTAGTTTCTTTTTTCTTGTCTCTCCATTTTTGGACATGTTTTACACTCCCGATTTCTTCAAATTGTAACATACGCAATATTTGTCTTGTGCGCCTTGAAGCTGCTTATGTATTCGCTTCATATTAAACACTAGCTGACGTCGTGAGTCCATCAAAAGAAATATTTTAAGAAATTTCTATGAATAATAAGATTTGCACATTAAAAAATGTACCTTATACAATTTAAACTTCGTGGAGTGGGACAGAATGAAGCTTTTCGTTCTTGTAAGTTTTTGTCTTTGAAGCTGCGCAATGGATTTAAATACCGTTTTCACCATCAATCAGCTTGTGTTTCAAGGAACGTGGAACACGGGTATATTAAAAAGAAAAAAGGGGTTTATTAACGGTTTTATAAAAAATACTGACTAAACTTGACTAGATATTTGGTAGGTCTAATAAATAAGTAATAATGAAAACAATTTAAACGTTAGTACGTTAGTTTGTTACTACTAGTACTACTACTACAGTTTTATATATTTTCAAAATATCTACCGAAATACGCGATGCGTAATATCTATAAGTCACGAATATATTTTGGGTATTACTATTACTCGAAGCTGCAATGGGTCCCATATACAAGTATATTTTCCAATAGGCTCAGCTCTACTCACAGGCAGTAGATAACATTTGTCAGTTGACTGAGATGGAATCAGCCCGCTTTAGTATTTTAGTTATTTCCACAGTGTTATGTCGTACGGTATTTCGCTGTGGGTGCTGACATACAAACTATTTTTGTTTCACAGAAACGAACTATTCCAGCCTTACCCAGCCGAGTAATTTACAGCCAGTAGGTCCGAGATTCACTGAAGGATAAAGTTATGGAAATTAATATTATGACGGTATCATCTCAATATATTTATTAGAACATTATGAAGACTTATGTAAGAAAACATATACGACATTATATTTATTTATTTTTTTAATTACCCATGTTACAGTCTTAAGTCTGCCAAACTGTAGGACAGTTTGTCGGCAGTATGAAACATAGAATTAATACTATCAATAAGGATAAACTTGTATTGCCAATGACTAGGCTCCAAAATAATTAGTGGTTCTTTTTTTCTTTTTTAGTCTTTATATTATTTTTAAGGAACTTTTGAACACAATTCATGCCAGTTCCATCTTAACCTAAACATATAAATATTTAACAACAACAAACAAGGAACATTTTTTAAACTGAGCTTTTATCTTCTACTGCTTAAGTAACTATTTTAACCTATTATATACTCGTAAGAATATCAACATTATGTTAGTATTTTTACGAGGGCATACAACATTTTAGCTTCGCGTGACATAGGTCTTGATAAGACGTTATTAAATGCACCTAGATCTTCATATTTAATTCCTTAATAATTATATTTCTTTCAGCTTCGTTTCTGACACATTCCATTATACGGTGATGTACATCCTCAACCATATTACAAACTTGGCAGTTAGGCGAGTTGACTTTTTTCATTAAGAAAGCGAAGCCGTTTAGTGGCATATGTCCATATCGAAGCCGGTGGGTAGTAACCAAAACATTACGATTTAAATCATAATTATTAAACCATGGGAAGCGAGGAGGTTCATTTTGAATAATTTTATACCAAATGCCTTTACATTTACATATATCATCAAAGTGAGTTTTCCAGGCATCGTAGCAATGTTTTTTGAATTTTGATAATATTTCCGAATAGATGGGTAAAATATAAATTTGAAGACCCGAAATTGCAGCTCTTTTAGCTAGTCTAACTGACTCTTAGTTTCTCTTTAGTCCGATATGTGAGGGTACCCATTGCAATACAATATGTACATTGTTCCTGAACAGAAAGTATATTTTACTCAGCACAGCAAAGGCTATCGATACACCTCTGTGTCCAGAGGCGCATCGAGCCAAATGCTGGAGAGCGCTTTTATTTATTTATTTATTTATTTATTACTTTATGCAGAATTACATGCATCGGCGGACTTACTGCCTAAGGCACTCTCTGCCAGTCGACCGATTGAGCGATGCAGAGATAAAGTGAGGTAGGTGCACCTAAAAGAAATTATAGCTATAGTGGTAGATTTATATATATATATGGTTTTCATGAATACTATAATAAGTTTAAAGTAGCATAAATATATACACACATACACATACACATATACACTTACACATATTATACATATATANATCACCCAGCTTTTGCTATCCGTAATAATTACAACGTTTGCCTGCTGTAAATTAGTTGCGTAAGAAAGAGCTTCTGAAATAGCAAATAGTTCTGCTGTCATAATCGACACTTCAGACACTATTTTATAACAGCTGTTACTTTTAGTTACAGGATCATAAAAGGCTGCACCTGTCTCGGTACTCTTTGAGCCGTCTGTAAACAGCTTATACCACCCTTTATACACTTGATTTAGTTCTAGCAGTAAATCATTTCTTAGACAATTAATTTCATAAGACATTTTTGGCTTTTTGATATTTTCCAAACTAATTTTAATGACGTTTCCAATAGCTATATTACTACACCAAGTACTCAATTTAAACATGTCCAAAGGGTTAGTGGAATATTTTTTTTATATTTCCAATAATATTAAATGTATCCATTAAAATAGGTTTCTTTTTGTTCTTCCAGTATATATTTGCTGAAAGAGAACAGAGTTCTGACAGTAATGTACTCGTCGTACAGTTAGTCCACGACTTAACTTTAAGACAATATTTGATCACCAAATACTTTCTCCGAAGATGTAATGGAGATATACATAATTCACTCTCCATGACATGGATGGGTGTAGTTCTTATAAACCCACCTATAATCCTCATGGCTTGATTCTGAACTTTATCTAACTTATACAATCGAGATTTAATACTACTGCCGTATAGAAAGCATCCGTAATCCATACGGCTTCTAACCAAAGATAAGTACAAATGTCGTAAATGTATAGGATGCGTACCCCATCCAGATCCAGACAAAACCTTAATGATGTTAAGCATTTTCTGACATTTTTGAGATAACTCATTTAAATGCATTCCCCACCGCAGCGAGGAGTCCAACCGCATACCTAAATATTTGACATTTTGCGTTGCTACCAGAGGTATATCATTTATAAATAACTGGACCGATGAATTTCTGTTACCACTACTAAATAAGCAAAATTGTGACTTGGTGGTTGATATTTCTAGACCTAAATTTGATAATATTCCAACGGTATTGTCTAAGGAGTTCTGCATTTTATTGACACTATCATTTAGATTTTTACAGCTAACATAGAATACGAAATCATCAGCATATTGACATATTTGTGTGCTGCTTGATTTACAAATGTTATGGGTAACAATATTGAATAGTAAAGGAGACAGAGGGTCTCCCTGTGCTAAGCCTAGGTTTGTACATCTGACAATATTACTGGAATCCTCCGATTCGTCTCTAATTGATAGTCTTCTTTCCCTTAAAAATTCTCATAAATAATAACATATTCGACTTCCAACTTTTAAATCGCCAATGTTTTAACAACGCTTTCTATTAGGACGTTATTATAGGCATTATCAATATCTATGAAACATGCTAAAGTTGAAATATCATTAGTAAAACCTATTTGTATACTAGTAATCAACTGTGCAAGAGAGTCCATGCAAGATTGACCTCGTCTAAAGCCTGTAGTACTGGGAGAGAAGAGCCTATTTCTTTCGACAAACCGCTTTAACCGTTTAGTTAACATAAGATGAAACACTTTACAAATGCAGGATATTAATGATATCGGTCTTAATTTGCGATTAGAATGATAACTATTTCCTACTTTGGGAATTGCTATTACTTTTATATCGCGCCATTCATTTGGTATGTAGCAATAGTTAAAAATATCATTAAGTAATCGAAGTAGAATTTGTTTAGCTGTAACAGAGGGTTGAAAAATCATGGAATAGGTGATATTGTCACATCCAGGAGCAGTGTCTTTTTTCTTGATACATGCTTCCAGTTCTTGTAATGTAAACTCGGTCTCTAAAATTCTATTACTCGATATACAAAGAGGTCTAGGTGTTTGAACTGAATCAGGCGTTAACCTACGTATTAGGTCATTCCTTCGATCTATCGGCACCCAACTCGAGGTTTGTTTGTATCCCTTGATCCATCTAATTTTTCGCCACATATCCGAGGATGTTATTGTATTATCAATCGATGTGCAAAAACTTTGCCAATTAATATTTTTAGCTTGTCGTATTTCATTTCGCGCCGTTAAGGTTTTGTTTTCTAGTGTCGCTAGATTCTCTGGGGTAGGGTTGCGTCTAAATTGCATTAACGCTAGTCTTCTCTCTGCAACAACTTTAGAAAGCGAGGAATTCCAGTAGGGCTTTGGCTTAAAGTTCTTCTGGGGATCACTACATACTTTAATTAGTGGGATGTTTGTATCTGCTGACCTATTAATAATGAAGATAAATTTGCTGTACATTTGTTGCGTATCAGATGCGCTAGAAACATAGTTAAATTCAACAATCGAAGTTTCTATATCTATACTATATGCCTTCCACTTAGCTTTTTGAAATTACGTTTTCCTATTACATGAAATGTATTCTGATACATAATTTTAATTTTTAGGATTAAATGGTCACCACCTAAATTCTCCGATAACACAGTCCAAGTGAAGTGAATTGCTATATCAGATGATGTAAAAGTAATATCAGGGGATGTTTGTTGCAAGTTATTATTTACATATTTCATCCTTATAGCACTGCCGTTATTAATAGATATAAATCCATACTCTAATGCGGCGTCCATAATTTGGTTACCTCTAGCATTACGCTTCGACGACCAGTTGGGATGATGCCCATTAAAATCACCAGCCACTAGAGTTTTACTAGCGCAAAAAGAAAACAACTGATCCCAGTCATCTCGCCTTGTCTGGGTAGAAGGAGGACAGTAAATAGAGAATATATTTTCCAAGTATTTACAGTTTTCAACTTTGATATGTATTATTTCAATACCCTTGTTGTTGCAACTCGTTAATTTAAGTTCAGATTTTATTGAATTATGTACCAGGATGGCCACTCCACCGTATGAATCATGACGATCTTTTCTATAATTATTATATTATATCATATATCTTTAAAAAACTATTTTCTTCAAGCCACGATTCGGAGATAATTGCTATATGAACCTGGTCTCTTATCAACAGCGCTTCAAGTTCAGAAAGTTTTGGTCTCATACTTTGTGAATTCCACTGTATTATATTAATAGCGACACTTTTCAGCTTACTATCCATTACTAAGACTATATACAAAGTTATTTAAAATATTGCCGTCTTTCATCATTTCGACAACATAGCTAAATATCTCACTAATAGCAATAGTACAAAAACTTTTAACTTTATCTTCAAATGTTGTATTGGACATAATAATGTCTTTAAATTTTTGTATCAGACGAACAAAACTAAATTTTGGGCGGCTCTCGGACCTCTGAGTTTCAATTTTATCGTTCTCTGAGTTTCCTGATGTCGAAGTTTTGTTTTGACCATAGATTTCTACTCTTTCTTTTTTGTGCTTACCTATCCTACTCTCCCTGTTGTTTTTCTTCTTGTTACTGCCTTGTGTTTGGTCACGATTGTCATCCTTTAATGATATAGAATCTTCTTCTGGGTTATTCTCTTGTTCATGACATATAGATGTGTTCATTTCACCATGTGCTAATACATCTCTGTAGGTTTTTGTTCTTGTATGGACCTTATCCAGGGTATATTTTGTAACTATTACTGTTTCATTCTCTTGTGTATGCTTATTTTTATGATATATTATCAGTGCTTTCCTATAAGAACAAGTTTCTTTACTCATAATATCTCGTATTTGCTTTTCTTTATAGAAAATAGGACAAGTTTTATCTGAGGACATATGTGGCCCTCCACAATTTAAACATTTATAGTCTTTGGTTTCACAATTAACATGGTTTTGACCACATTTTGGACAAAAAACTTTATTTTTAGGGCAATATTTTCTTATACGTCCATATTTCCAGCAGCCTGAACACTGTGAAACTGGGAAAGTAAAGGGTTTGACGTTGAATCTGCAACCATATCCATAAACATACGGTGGTAGGGTAGAACTTTTGAAGCCAATTCGAATTGTTTCACTTTCTATCCATACACCCTCCTCATTCAATCTTTTAAGACTTATTAAGGAGATAATTTCATAGTCACATTTCAATGAATTATGTAACTCCATGATATCGATTTCTAAATCCATATGTTTCAAAATTTCGTAAAATAAGTTCAACTCTAATGTTATTTGACATCTTAATCCCAAATCTGCAATTGCTTTACACTTTAAAAGTACATAGGCTTTTTCTTGACAGTTAAATAGGATTAAAACTTTGAAACTACTTTTATATATTATTCTTTTAATATCATCTACATTGTGTTTTCTTAACATTTTTGCTAGTGCAATTTGTTTGGGTAGTGGTTCTATTGACGTGATACATACTTCGTATTTGTTCATCATATCTGTCGCTATATTTTTTGGGTCACTACTTTTAGCTCTCTAAAAGTAGTGACCCAAAAAATATAGCGATTTAACCTTTTCGCGTTTCTACTCACAGTCGTGAAACCATCATCATCCTCATATCTCTCTCCACTATGAAGATTAAGAAATGAATGTGCATTTCTTAATCTCTTACCTCGAAACCCCTCAAGTACTGAATCATTTCCTAAAATCATTTCTTCATGTTGTTGCACAATTTCTGCATCCTCCTCACTACTATCACTCAACAATTTAGGTAAGCTAGATGTTAAACTTCTATTACTTAGATCACTCATAATTATAAAAAAGGTGGGTATTTGTAAAAAACAAGATCGCATTGTTATACGGACTGGTTAAACTGACGCGTGCGCTTGTCTCACCGATCCGATCGCCTGGTTCTTTTAGATGTATATTTATACTTCGTGCAGTACGATTGCACGAGGAGGACATGCCGCAGGTGCCTATGTAATAATGTAAGAAGGCATTGTCCTCTCATCGTCTATTAATTAATATTATTTTGTAAAAAATGTTTTTATTTAAAAAAAAGGAACCATGAAGTTTATTGCAAGTTCTTCATCTTCATCTTCGTTTACTGCATTTGCGAACTTTCGGGTGTGGTTCTGACTTTACTACAAGTGCCTGCGACAGCTTTCGTAAATAAAGATTTTATATATTTTTTTATTTTACTTTAGATGATATGTGTGTCTGTGGGCTAAAAATAACGTGACCTATCCCTAAAGATCGGCGGTTTTCTTAACTCCAAGAGCGTTGAGTGCTTTAACAATATATCTATCAGTGATACAACTAAATCCAAACACAAATTACAAATTTTTAATATTCTCTTTCGACAAAGATATAGTGGAGGATGAGCAACGATGGCGCGGTCAGTACCTGGATGGGTGACCGCTGGTGGCATGTTACCATGAGCGTCTCCGTGATTCGGAGGTCACGTTAAGCAGTCGGTCCCGGTTGTTATCATATCATGATAACAGTCGTGAAGCTTAGTTGGAGGCCTTCGGGCGGCTTAAAAACATCCAACGGCAAGATTTACGTAGCCACAACGTATTCTTGCCAGTCCCCAACCCGCACTTGGCCAGCGTGGGGACGTATGGCCTTAACCCTCTCCTGAGAGGAGACCCGAGCCCAGCAGTTGGACATTATGGGTTGTTGTTTGTTTGTTTGTTTAAATTTGACATTCCAACAACATAATTTAGGTACCTAAGTGTTTCATACTTGTGATATAGCAAACCGAGACGCTCTTAAATAGTTTGAATATATTTTAAGAACGTTTTGCATCGGTCTCAATTCTCACCAAAGGATTTTATTTCTTATGAATCAGAGTGATTCATGAAAAAATGCTAAGTATATAATTATAGGACATTTAAAGCTACCAGTCGCCATGTGTCAGCAACATGGCGACTCTACCGTTACCTTCTGGTGACATGACAACAATACACCTTTTTTTTTTATTGTACTAATTGTTTTATTCATCCTACAGATATATATTATAGTGCATTAGCGAATCATATTTCTATGATGCGAAATGTGCCGAACGACGAAACATTCCACATTTTTGTCCATAAGAAAAGTATTGAATAAAAAACATGACACATTAGATTACACGACGTTTTCACACAAATCTACAGCTGTGTTGCAGGGCACTTTACAAACAACAACTTGTGGGTTACTCAAAGTGTTGTCCAATTTAGGGTATAAATCCACAACACTTAGTGCCGTAGAGAACGGCGTGGCGACCGCTTAAACCATTACACCATCAGTGCATTACACTTGTCTACCTGGTGCTCAATGCACGTATGTGCTTACTTCAGCTGACAATATACAGAGGGACATGTAGTGGACGGGATGTCCAATTTTCAGGTGTTTAAAACAGGAGAACGACTTCCTTAAATATATACAAATACCGCGCACCCAGCCTCTCATTTATTTGGGTGGTTTATGACTCTACTCAGCCTGATGGAAAGCTAGAATAGTACCAAAGAGTGGTGGTCACCATCCTCATTGTGAATGCGAATGATGCAGCATGGTGACCCACTCTAATGCGGCCCAGTCAGGTGCCGCCTTCGCCTATTCGCTTTCGCCTAAATCGATAATACGGTGTGAATAGAACGGGTATTTTTCCACTAAATCCACCAGAATAAAAATATAATATTGCATTACAATCCAGATCGTTTTAGCAAAATGCACAATTAGTGCATTGTTAGCGATGTCTCACCGCACCACGCGGAAGGTGCGACACCTGCCCGTGACGTTACCGATTTAAACAATGCATTTGACCGCTTAACGAATATGGTTCGGTTTTACCGATGACTTTGATATATTTTACGAGCGCCGCAAGTTTGTAACCACGACAATAATGCGTGACGCATCGTTCCTTTACAAAGGGTTTGTCAGTTAGTAAAGTATTCTATGAAAAAAACACAAAGAATTACTCAGACACACGTAGACATGTAGGTTACCTGATCACTTAAACCCAAGTAGCCTCAGAGCTCACCGGGACTTGATAAAAAATATATTCACCGTAGCGTATTTCTAACACCAATTTAAAAAAATTACATTTTTGTCCAAATCGAAGGATTTTAACCAATACAGGAAATAATATGTGTGTATACAACTGATCGGTTGGAAGCGGTCTATTAATTATTTTACTGTTTTTAGTTGTTACCACTTAGTCTTTTTACCGACTTCAAAGGGTATAATACTACCCGTTCAATCCAATACAAATTGTATGACCTCCGGACGAGCAACTCTCTGGCTCCTAATGAAGGAGGGTAAGCGGCTAAGCTCAACAGCGTCTCTCGGGTTGCAGGCGTGTGCGGTTGCGCTCGTCACTTAGCAGCCGGTGACCCATTGCCTTGTTTGCTCAATATTGTTAAGCGACTTTAAATGATGTTATAAGAGTTTGTTGTTTGGCATTAATAGTTTGTCAGACACATGTAACATCTGTGTTCTCTATAGAGTGCAAATAAACCTTCTCATTAATAACGAATAAACAATGTGCTGCTTCATTTCCATAGTGACGTAAACATTTTGAGCTGATGAATTATCGTAATAAAATAGTTGATTGGTTATACTGCAGTGGTTAATAAACAAAACATAAACTACTTAATTCTATTGTGATTTCTTCTCATTTCATCTATCATAACTGTATATACATTAATGGTTCTATATTTCTTTTTAATGAGCAGCTTTTATCTATATATTGTATTTTTAAATCTAGAAGAAACAGATAAATTTAGCAAATACATACAACATAGTAATTAAGAAAGTTCTAAAACGACTGCAATATTTATGGGATATTTACACGTGGGAGAGCCATGGCTCCATAGATGCTATACTAGTACTACGGACCCATAGAACATCGTCGAGTTAAGCAATAATAATAATAAATATTTTCGACATCTTACACACAAGGCCATCTAGTCCCAAACTGGATACTAGACAACTGATATAAATACATATACAGGGTGTAAAAAGACTAGTACCGAAAATTTACTCCGTTTACTCATGCATAAACGCAATTTAGCATTGGTGAGTGCCTTGAATTCGTTATTACCGGATTATCTTGGTAATAGCGAAAATCTTAGTGATACATATTCTATTTTGTACTGTGCGGCAATTGCAGTTTGTCGAGAAGCTAGTGTTAAATTGATTGAACAAATCACTACTCCATCCAAAAATACTGTGCCAGCTTGGCAGTATAGAGTAGAACGTTGTATTACTGAGGCCAGGACACTCATCAGCAAATTAATGCGCTTTGTGAAACATGCATTCTTGGGGACTACCATCAGTCCTCAAGAGTACATGTCGTGTGTCACGGAGTAAACAAAAAGTTTATGCGTGGGCAAATAGGATAAGACGGTACAAAAAACGAGGAGATCGATTCAATCAGAATTGTATGTTCCAAAAATCAGTGTCAGACATCCATCAACAAGTCTGATAAATGATCTTCTCGGCGCCCAAATTGTTAATGGTAAATTTAGGTCACTTCTAGAAGAAGGTCCTGTTGATAGATGTTTATGTTTTACATCTGAAATGTTTGCAAGGAAGAAAAACCTTGGCTAATATTACGAAACGATTGACATCTCTATCAATAAAGTCGGTTCAGTGATTAAGACCAAAACTGCAGCTTCCAAAACTCTTCCTTTCGGCTTTGCCATAATCGGCTAAAAAGTACCAATGCCCATTTGAATTTTTTGAATTTGAAATTTTACTGCAGGTAAGCATACTTTAATTCGGTGGCTCTCTTAATCAAAGGTCCATCATGTAACTTTAAAAGTTCACAGCACTGTTATTTATTTGACTAAATTAGCTATTTGAAACTAGTAATGCCTTATCACGAACCTGCATGATTAATTAACTTTTTCACACTACGTACCAAGGTAGTTAAGGCCCCTCAGATAAATAGATAAGTAGCAAAAAAACGAATAAAGCGTACAGTTACGTGCCCAAGATAGACATAAATAGTGCTAAGAGTGTTACCATGATAGATATCGATGAAACTCCACCTTTTGTTAATTTATTTTGTCTGGTTGATTTACTTCGATTGGGTAAATAATAATATTTATATGACATCTGAAACACGAGACGCGACAATAATACATCGCCGGCATTTGAGGGATCGGGAGAGAGTTGGAGCAGGGGTTAGGATATGGGCCTCCAGTATTCTCACTCTTTTTGTGAAACACAGCGCTATTTCAAGCCGGTTTTCTGTGAGGCCGTGGTATCAGTCAAGCTATTTTTACAGCCTATTCGTGCCGAAATGTGGCTCTCCCACGGTATGGTGTTTCCTTTCCACGGTATGAAGTGGGAGTGTGTACTATACTGTTCAATTTGAGGAGGAATTGACATGGCCTTAAAAAATAACGGGATTGGCATGTATTTTTTTATATTTGTCTAATATATATTTTTGAGTAAAATAAAAGTATTACGAACATTTCTATCTGTTAAATATTTTCTCAATTTCAGTAAAGTTAGAGATGATTATAAATTACATACAAATCATTAAACTTCTCATTTATGGGCATGTATTATCTTCGAACATATCGACACTTTCCAACAGGTAAATTGGAAGTTTCTCTTTCAATTTACCACTACCAAAAACTGCTTAACGCGGCCAAAGAAGTTTTGTGACGTCAGCATGTCGATGACAGTGACGCGGTGACACGAACTCATAAGATTTCTCCCTACCAAAAATTGATTTTTGTTCACCTAAAAAGTGCTCGTGCGTTGAGTAGTTTCTACTCCAAAAAAAAATCCATAATTGGGATACTAGATTATTTTAAACTAGTATATGCCCGCGGCTCCGCCCCCGTATGTGTCGGTTATCGCGGTAATTAGTAGACTATGTGTCACTCTTATGTATCAGCAATATTACTGTAAGGTTTCATCGAAATCCGTTGAGTAGTTTTTACGTGAGAGAGTAGCAAACATCTATCCATACAAACTTTCGTGTTTATAATATTAATAGGATAATTATGAACCCAACTCAGTATATCTTACGATTAACAAATATAGAAATCTAGAAACTCGTGTTATCTGGACCCTATTGTAGTAATTAGATTTTCTAGGTCAGCAATAGAAAACACATTTAACCGTACTGTATGTACCATTGTCTGGTTTCAAGCCCATTTATATTGCCTCAAAAGGAGCCTACGATACGTAAATAAAACCTAGGTATACATGCATAAACAGTAATAAGAAGTGGGTGTATCAAAAGTGGGAGGCACCGAATTCATGTAACCGTGGCACTTACCAGATGAAAATGCCACAAATACACTTTGGAGTGACATTTGGTCGGTGCCTGTCACTCATACAGATGGTGATTGGATGCGGGACGTCAGACGCTTATGTGAGTCCATAACACCTGTGGAACCTGTCAGGATCGATAAAGAGGATGTAAGTTGTGCAGTCCGTTCATTACCGAAAGTTTGATTGGAAAGCACTTGGTCCGGAAGGACTGCATAACTTTGGGCTTATATGGTTCCGAAGCTAACATGCGTTTCAATTCCAGGCAGCGTTGAATTCGGGTTCATTACCAGAATTTTTAACTACTGGTATAACCCACTCACTCTATAAATCTGATAGTGCCATGGATCCCAAAAATTTTGGGCCTATAACCTGTTTAACAAAACTATGTAAACTTCTAACATCTATTATGAGACTCAAAATTACTAACCACATTAATAACTATTCGATAATTTCTTTCTCTGAGAATGGATGTAGAAGTGGGACCCGTGGCACTAAAGAGCTCCTTATCATAGACATGACCACAAATCAACAGGTACGTCGTAATCGCAAGAGTCTGGCGACATGTTGGATAGATTATAAGAAGGCTTATGACTCGGTGCCACATACGTGGCTTTTGAAGGTGCTAGAGCTGTATAAAATTAACACAACTCCTTGCACTTTCATAAAGTCATGTATGAAGCAATGGAGAACAGTACTTACGTACGTACGCTATCTTGGATGTCAGCAGGCTGCGGTAAACGATATACCAATAAAGATCGAGCGTGGTATATTTCAAGGTGGCAATCTGAGTCCCTTGTGGTTTTGTCTGGCTTTGAACCCTCTGAATACTCTATTAGAAGGTTCAGGGTTAGGCTATAGGTTGCAAAAAGATGATCAAGTTATATCGCACCTCCTGTATATGAATGATTTGAAACTACTAGCCCCCACTAAATTACAATTGATAGCGTTAATAAAGGGTACTGAAAACTTTAGTAATTTTATCAAGATGGAATTTGGTGTAGACAAGTGTGCTATCGTGTATGTAAAGAAGGGTGTGATTGAGGAATTTGAAGGAGAAGAGCTTTTAGATTCCACAAAACTTCGATCTCTGTCTGTCACCGAAACCTACAAGTATTTACGCTTTTCACAGTCCTTAGGAATACCAGAACCTAACATGAAACAAACGTTGCTGGAATTGGCCGCCTGAAAAAAGTACTAAAAAGTACAGGGTATAACAAGGTGCGAGCCTGCAATGGTTGGGTCACGCTGGCTCTGATGTATTCCTTTGGAGTACTTAGATGGACTCAGTCCGAATTAGATGCCCTTGATAGGAGAGTCCGTACACTGCTGACTGTGATTAGAATGCATCACCCACGTTCATCGATTATGAGATTGTATATCCCATGAAAGTGTGGGGTTGTGTACTATTGAATATCAAGATCCTGCACAATCGCGAGTTATGCAGTCTTAGAGGTTATTTACTACGTACTGATGTGAGAGTGCATCGCAGTTTGGTTGCAGTGGATACTGGGTTCACTCCACTCGCTCTGGCTAAAGAGAATTGGCGCAAACCTATAGTACTTAGTACTAATGATCGCAGGGAGGTATGAAAGGGCAAGGCATCGAGGCACTGGGCTTGCGGGTGGCCCTGGATAAGACAGAGGCCCTGTTATTTCATGGGCTTCGTCGTGGGCCGCACCCCGGCGCCTCCATAGTGGTCAACTCGGTCCATAAAACGGACACAAAGTACATCCAGACTTAGAACAACAATTTATGGAACACACAAAGTGTTGTCCCATGTAGGATTTGAACCCACAACACTTGGCGCAGTAGGAAGCGGTGTGGCGACTACTGAAACCACTAGGCCAACCGTGCGCCGCAGCGTCGGGCTCTCACTGCAGTCATCGGAGGAGATCTCTCGCTACCAGCAGTCGTTCACGCCATGGCCGGTGGCGAGAGCAGTCTTAGCGTGATCGCGATCTTGGAGGCGGTGGAGAAGGCCCGGGATGACGACCTCCACTCGGAGCCGATCCGCCGCCGCCGGCGAACGAGTGTGGCCGCGGATTGGCAGGACGGGTTTTCCCCTCCATCCGCTACACATGCCAGCCGCGAGGGCGAAACGTTACGCGTGTGCCGTAGGTCGCCTAAATTGAGAGTTTTACCATCAGACGACGAAGATTGTCAAGTTGTAAACGCTGGAAAACTTTAAACGAAATCACTCACTAATCTGGCTTTCTAATAGGTTATCAACTAATGCTAAATAATAAATAAATCTGTCTGGGCAAATGTGTCATTTTTTTTGCGTTCGTATAAAAAAATCATACCTATTAACCCTAGAAACACTCAAACCAAATATAAAGCTTTAACTCTGTAGGCAAGAGTATGGCTTCCACCAGAGAAGAGTAGACCTATTAAGAACTCCGTTTATCTCGCAAGAGAAAACTGAATTTAATTTTGTCTTCTCACCAACAAATATCTAAATTAAACTAAAACGTTTATTCTGCACCGGGAATCGAACTCATGACACCATGCGTCTGAAATCTCAAGTACCGCCGTCCGATTTATACCGTATGTCGATAATCCGTTTTCGGGGGATTTCCCGTCTGCCGTATAACAACTGAATTATCGACCAATTAAAATGAGCCAATAGTCAAAAAAGCGTATTTGATTTGATGTTTAAATTTATTGTTTGTTTAGTCGGTCTTCAATATTCCTACAGGACATTTGCGTGGTGCATTATAATTTGCAATTAAGTCCTTGCCTTCGCGAAAGTATTTGTGTTGTCATTTTGTTTTTAGGGAGTTAAATTTGTTCGTCCTTTATGTTTATTTTCACCTAGTTTCAGTGTCATTTTTAGAATAGGTATCTACTTTTACTATGTGACAATAAAAAATAGTGATAATGACTATTTGTAATGTTTAGTGCGAGTGTATACAGAGTAATGTTTATGTGTTATAGTGAAACACGCGGCTTTTGTCAAGGAACGCGTGGAAAGCTTTCAATGGAGAGTGCGATACCGCTGAAGAAATGAGAAGCCGTATTACATTTGTATTCTCATATCTTATCTCGCACTTCTTGCGAGGACCCATCATTCCTGGATCGCGTTCATCAGTCTACAATCAGACGAGCTCGACTGTCCCACTAACGAGAAGTAGCCCAGTTGAGTACCAACTATCAACTCACTACTTAGTTGCGTTAAGCATTAACAACCCTTTAAGGCTCCATTTCCTTTTTCGTTTTTTCAGTCATAATATAGCAGCCGGCGAATACCCGAATTCTTGCTGATAGCAAGAATTCGGGTATTCGGCACTCATGAATCGGCATTTGGGTACTCCCCGCACGCGGCTTAGCAACCAAAATAGTTAAAAATAGGCATTCGCGTAACTGGGCGAGTGCACAATACACTGCTGGCTATCGAATGGAATAAAAATCTTGACACATTATTTTTTCCGACTATAATTTTTTAAGGTTTTTGACTGATTGAGCTGACAACTGATTTTTTTTAATGTATTTTGGTGTGCTGAATCACCCCCTTCCATTGTCCGTAGTCGTCTTTTTACACCCTGTATACTTTTTTGTGCTGTGAACCCCGAAACTATCAAATCGATTTTCACTTTTTTATGTGTTTTGCTGACGTGCCTAAGTTAGGGAGGTTAATATCCCCCCACAACTGTATCCCTACGTTGTCGTCGTGTGGGGGCTTGCGTGGGTCGATGATTTCTGGGGCTGCGCCGGTAGAGCCACTCGTGCCGGATTGGCCCAGAGGGAGACTCCAGACTAAACAGGATACCAGACGGAGTCTAATTCTGACTGCCGCGATGGGCGCTCTAAACGTCCCTCTGCTCTAGCAGAGGGCGTGTTGGAGGTGCGAGTGGGCGAGCTCGGTGTGCACTCAGACTGCCTCCGAGCGGGTAACACAGGAGCTAGTCTTGTGTTGCCCTCGCCACTACAACGTAATCCCACTAGGCTGTCGAGTTAGGTCAAGTCTCTGACTCGACTAGGACCGTGGGACGGATGCACTGGAGCCAATGGAGACGGACCTGAGTGATAGCCGCAAACGAGGTCTCTCCAGGGATAAAGAAAGCGATACATCCCTGGAGATGCTGCCTTCGAAAGTTGTGAGCTCACACAGAGGAAGGTCTCGTACTCCAGCCTCGACTCCGTCAGGTTCCGCCTTCTGCAAAGCGGAATCATACAAGCGGGCCAGGGCTGACGGCGAGCTTCAGGCGGAGGAGGAAATCTCAGGACTCCTGCTCAAGATCGGAGCCGGTGGATGGGGATTCTGTTCCCCAAACACCGTCTTCCCTGCAGGAGAGGGCGAAGGCGGCGGTGGCCATCATCCACAAGGTGGCCACAAAGTCCGTAAACCTTAAGGACTCTTTTGTCAGGGCCCATAAGGACTCCTCCTCCGCCATTGGAGGAGTTGTGGACTCCCTTATCGGGGACATTGCTCGCCAACGATCGTCTGACGGGGCAGGTGGCTGAGCTCAGTGCGCAGTTCGCCCAATTCCGGGCGGAGCGCCCTGGGCGAAGGGCTCAGGCCCCCGCCCCGACCCCGGCTCTGGCCCCGGCCCCGGCACCAGCCCTGGCCCCAGCCGTGTCACCGGCTTCGGCACCGGCCTCTCCCCACCGCCGTCCCCGGCATCGTCTTCGTTGCAGGGTGACCCCACTGGCTCCGGCGTGTCCGACGTCCACCTGCGTCAGATCCTCGACGCATGCTGGCGTATGGTGGACGGACGTAAGGCCGGTCTGGAGGCAAGGCTGCCACCGGCTCCGGTTGTTCGCCCACCACTCGCGACACCGAGGCTAAAGGTTGCCTCGGTACCGACCCCTCTTCCCGTAGTGGGGGGTCGCGTGTCCTACGCGGCAACGACGTCATTACCGGCCCCTGCTGCTGTCCAAAAGACGCAGCAAGGAGCGAAGGGGACCAAGGCTCCAGCCAAGTTTCCGGCCAAGGCGGCTGCGCCAAAGTCGACGGCAAAGACTGGAGCGGAGTTTCTTCCGCTCGCCGCTGATTTTGGGTTGGCAGGGGTACGCCTGCGCCTCGACTAACGAGAGCTCGAGTGCTCGAGTTCCCCGGGGCTGTTGGCGCAAAGACGGCGGACATCTTCGCCGAGAAGTTGAGGGAGGTCTTTTCAGCCACGAATGGTGTTAGGATCGCCAGGCCAACGAAGAGCGTGGAACTGCGCATCTCGGGCCTGGACGATTCCGTGACGGTCGACGATGTCCACGTTGCTATCCAGGAGAAGACGAAGTGCAACGCGGACAACGTCAGGGTCGGCACCATCCGCCCCGGTCCAGGAGGGCTGGGCTCCGCTGTCCCGTAGCGTCGGCCAATATGTTGGCTGACGCCGGCAGGGTCCTCATCGGCTTCGTCAGTGCCAGGATTACAGTCCTGGCGGCGAGGCCGATGAGGTGTTACAAATTCCTTGTCGCGGGACACACTCGCACGAAGTGCTAGAGCTGCTTCGACTGCAGCGGACTCTGTTTCCGCTGCGGTAGACCGGGGCACAAGGCGGCAGAGTGCTCTGCGGCCCCACACTGCCCTGTGTGTACGGCAGGCAATACGGGACGCCGTGCGTCCGTCGACATCGACGCCCATGGAGAAAGCTGTAGAGACGATCCAGTAATGGACCACGTCTCCAGCCTCTTTGTACACACGAACCTCAACCACTGCGCCGCTGTGCAGGATCTCTTCCTGCAAACCATGGCGCAGTGGTCGATCGGTGTCGCCGTAGTCGCGGAGCCCTATTACGTCCCTCCCCGTCCAAATTGGATGGGTGACTAGGACGGCTCCGCCGCAGTCGTCGGTTCGGCGGCGGCTCGTTACCGGCCCTTGTCGCTTAAAGACAAGGGCAAAGGATATGTTGCCGCCGAGTGGGGAGGGATCACCGCTTACGGTGTGTACTTCTCCTCCAACCGAAGTTTGAGCGACTTCGAGGTCTTCCTAAACAACCTAGAGAGAGTGGCATGCGCCCTCCGTCCGAATAGGTACGCGAGTGGCGTGAAGTCGCGCGTCGAGCCACTATGGTTTGATGGTCGTCGCGGCTGGAGGCTCCACGTTTTGGCTTCGCCACCATGGAGGCGCTCCAGTCGGTAATCCTCGAGTGGGCAGGGCGGCAGCACGGGACCCTTTCCTTCCGACTGACGCAGGTGCTTTCGGGCACGGTTGCTTCGGGAAGTACCTGCACTCGGTCGCGTGGAGGGAATTGAGTCCCGCCTGCCACCACTGCGACTGCAGTGAGGACTCGGCCCAGCACACGTTGGCGGTGTGCCCCGCTTGGGCACCGCAGCGTCGGGCCCTCACTGCAGTCATCGGAGGTGATCTCTCGCTGCCGGCCGTCGTGCGTGCCTATAAGCGCCTCATGCCGCCTTAAGTGTGGCCGCTGATGGGCGGGACGGGTTTTCCCCCCCATCCGCTTGACAGGCCATCCGCTAGGGGGCGACGTTACGCGTGTGCCGTACGTTGCCCTAATTGAGAGTCTTTACCATCAGACGGTGCCCGCATCAGTGCGGGCTAGCGCTGGGAGGGGTCCGGATGGCGTAAGAAAGCGGTTCCCGGATCCCTCCCGTCTCAGGCGCAGAGTGGCACACCGTGGTGGTTTAGTGGGTGGTCTGGCGAGTCAGTCAGGAGTCCCACTCAAAGCTAACCCCCTGTCCCCGCGGGGGGGGAAACGAAGTGCGTAAAGGCACCGCGGGGGAGACCAACGATCCCAAGGTGGCGTGGGGTTTCTGGTAAACAAGTCGCTTTCTGGCAACGTTGTGAAAATTTCCAGCATGTCGAACATAGCCTCAAGGTAATACAAGTGTACGCACTGACGCGGCTCACTCGTACGTTGAGGTGGAGGATATGTTCGATGACATATCGAGGGCCCTCCACTCCACTACCAAAACCCACTACAACGTTGTTATGCTTCTTGTTATGTTCTTCAAAGATAAAGTGGGAGTACAAACCTGCGGCGAATCGTTAATAGGATCCCATGGATTTGGAAACAGGAATCATAGGGGGCAAATGCTCATCAACTTTCTCGAGCGGGAGGGGTTGTTTTCGATGAACTCATTTTTCGAGAAGCGGTCCCAAAGAAAGTGGACGTGGAAAAGCCCCGACGCTATGACCAAAAATGAGATCGATTTCATCATGACGGACCGGAAGCACATATTCAGAGATGTCTCAATGCTCAATAGGTTTAACACCGGTAGTGATCACCGACTAGTCCGAGGTTTTCAAAATGTAAACTTCAAGGCTGAATGTGTCCGCATGATGAAATCCAGGCTCCGACCAACTCTGCTACAAGTCGAGATGGGATCTGAAAAATTCCAGTCAAATCTGGAAAACCGATTTGTTGCCGTGGAAACTACAAGAGACGTAAACCAGAATCATGAAAATGTGGTTGTCAAATGCAGCGTACAGGCACGAAGTCGAGAGTTTCAAAGAAGACACTAGGGTTAATGAAGGAACGACGTGAGAACCCGCCAGTCACTTCATCGGCAAAGCGAACTCTAAATCGAGAGATTAGTAAGCGTGTACGACACGACCTCCAATGCTCCAACACTCTTTGGATTGAAAGAGCAATCGAGCAGAATCGGGGGTAAAAAGTATTTGTGCAATCTCTCGGAAGAAACCATTTGACGAAGCTGACCACAGCAAGCGGAGAAGTCGTTGCTTCCAAGCTGGCCGGAAGTAGAAAGCTTCTATGGCGATTTGTACGCTTCGCATGCATCTCGACCTGATCCCGAAAATGAGGACCCTAGAGCCACATTATTACGCCACTACACCGAAGATCTGCCAGAAGTCAGCATTGAGGAAATCGAGATGGCTTTTAGACAGCTGAAAAATGGAAAGCCCCTGGAGAGGATGGCGTTACTACAGAGCTAAAGTCAAAGACCGTAGGTAAACCCGTACCATTGCATCGAGGAGTGAGACAAGGGGACGTAATATCCCCAAAATTGTTCACTAATGCAATGGAGGACTTCTTTAAGACGCTGCATTGGAAAAGGCGTGGTATCAACATCAATGGCGAATACATCTCTCACATGCGATTTGCCGATGACATTGTCATCATGTCAGAAACGCTGCAGGACCTACAACAGATGCTGAACGACCTGGCTGACTCTTCTGTGCGCATCGGCCTACGGATAAACTTGGACAAGACCAAGGTCATGTTCAATGAACATGTACTACCGGAACCGGTTGCGGTACACGGTGCCGGTCTCGGAGTCGTTCAAAAATATGTATACCTCGGGCAGACTTTGCTAGTTAGGTAGAAACAACTTTGACGACGAGGTGAACAGAAGAGTCCGGCTAGGTTGGGTAGCGTTTGGAAAACTTCGTCGGGTCTTCTCATCGTCGATTCCACAGTGCCTAAAGACGAAAGTCTTCAATGCGTGCATCCTACCCGTAATGACATACGGAGCCGAAACGTGGACACTTACGGTTCGACTGGTCCATAAGTTCAAAGTCGCTCAGCGTGCTTTGGAGAGGGCTATGGTCGGCGTTTCTCTAAGGGATCGCATCAGAAACGAGGTGATCCGACAAAGAACCGGGGTCATCGACGTAGCCCACAGGATTAGCAAGCTGAAGTGGCAGTAGGCTGGCCATATTTGCCGAAGAACCGATAACCGTTGGGGTAAACAAGTTCTTAAGTGGACACCGCGTCTCAGCAAACGTAGTGTAGGACGTCCACAGACCAGGTGGAGCCATGATTTGCTGAAGACGGCTGGCAGGAGGTGGATGCGAGAAGCCATAGATCGAACTAAGTGGCTTGAAATTGGATAGGCCTTGTCCAGCAGTGGACTGCGATACGCTGATGATGATGATGAATGATGATTTAAAGGAGTAATAAAAAGAGGTAATGAAAAAAAGAATATTAAAGGAAAAGAAGGTGTTCTTTAACAAACATCGGAAAACTGAGCCTTCTTGTATATGTTGTAGTTATTTTGAGTGTGAATATTTTTGTTTGTTATGTGACAGCTATGTGTAAGGGAAGTGAGCGAGGGGGGCGAGCCCCACAACTTCGCATTTTTTTTTACCTGTGGAAACCCCCTCGGGCCTTCACCCCACTGGGTTTGCGGCGGGGTGGTGTGTTGGAATCGAACCGACTAAAACTACACGGTGTGCCACTCTTCGCCTGAGACGGGAGAGATCAGGGAACCGCTTTCTTATGCCATCCGGAACCCTGCCAGCGCCTGCCCGCACCGGAGCGGGCACCGACTGCTGCTAAGTCTGTTAGGCGACGCACGGCACACGCGCAACGTCGCCCCCTCGCGGCTGACCTGTGAAGCGGATGGTGGGTAAAAACCCGTCCCGTCCATCCGCGGCCACACTCAAGGCGGCATGAGGTGCTGGTAGGCGCGCCTCCGCCGCCCGGTTCGCCGGCGACGGATCGGGTCCGAGTGGAGGTCGTCCTCCCGGGCCTTCTCCACTGCCTCCTTCTGCGAGATGACTTCTTCGCAGAAGGTCGCGACCGCGGTAAAACTGCTCTCGCCACCGGCCATGGAGCGAACGAGAGCCGACAATGAGAGATCTCCTCCGATGACTGCAGTGAGGGCCCGACGCTACGGCGTCCAAGCGGGGCACACCACCATTATGTGTTGGACCGAGTCCTCACTGCAGTCGCAGTGGTGGCAAGCGGGACTCAAAAAGCAATAATCGTAGTATCAGCCAGCTCAACCTTGCTTCACTTCCACCGCTTACGTACAATGGCATGGTTATCCCATTCTGTGAAAGTGTGAAGGACCTCGGATTGTACATTGACACAACTTTCAATTGGCGAAAACAAGTTGCATCCGTGTGTCAGAAAGTCACAGGCTCGTTGCGGGCCCTCCACAAACTAAAGAACTTTCTTACATCTAAAACTAAGGCGATGCTTGTTCAGACCCCAATATTCCCTACAATCAACTATGGTGATATGTGTTACTTTGACCTGAATGCAGATCTGCTCAATAAGCTTGACCGTCTTCTCAACAATTGCATTCGATTCGTTTTCAATCTACGCAAATATGATCATATATCTCAGCATCGCTCCAGTTTAAATTGGTTTCCTATCCGCATACGCAGACAGATACGTGAACTGACTACTCTATACTCTTTACTGTTTTCTCCAAATTCCCCTGCCTACTTAACCAAACAACTACAGTATTTAGGTGCAAACCACGCTAAGAACCTCAGGTCTTCAAACAATCTACTTCTTCACTGTCCCACTCACAGCTCTGACTTTGTACACTCCACTTTCCTTATACAGTCTATTCTGCTTTGGAACGCGCTCCCTCTTGGGATTAAAATGGCAAAAACACGACAAAATTTCAAATATCTTTTGCGGCAACATTTTCTAAACACACTGTCAGATTCACTTTAATTTTATGCTCTCCCATTCTAAATTTTATATTATGTATATTTATATATGTATAATTGTAAAAATATGTATTTAAACGCTTATTTATTATATAAGTATTACTTATTGTATATTTATATATATTTCCTTTTTAAATTACATNAGTCTATTCTGCTTTGGAACGCGCTCCCTCTTGGGATTAAAATGGCAAAAACACGACAAAATTTCAAATATCTTTTGCGGCAACATTTTCTAAACACACTGTCAGATTCACTTTAATTTTATGCTCTCCCATTCTAAATTTTATATTATGTATATTTATATATGTATAATTGTAAAAATATGTATTTAAACGCTTATTTATTATATAAGTATTACTTATTGTATATTTATATATATTTCCTTTTTAAATTACATTTACTTCTGTGCATCTACCATGGCTAACTCTGCATCGCCCTAAGGTCGACTGGCAGAAAATGCCTACGGCATTAAGTCCGCCTTTGCCAATTTTGTACATAAAGATTTAAATAAAAAAATTGAAAAACCCTCCGCGCGACCGAGTGCAGGTACTTCCCGAAGCAACCGTGCCCGGAAAGCACCTGCCTCAGTCGGAAGGAAAGGGTCCCGCGCTACCGCCCTGCCCACTCGAGGATGACCGGCTGGAGAGCCTCCACGATGGCGAAGCCAGCACGTGGAGCCTCCAGCCGCGAAGACCAAAGACCCATCGTGCCTCGACGGGCGGCTTCACGCCACTCGCGTACCTCTTCGGGCGGAAGGCGCATGCCACTCTCTGTCCTAAATTCAGCCACCCGTCGATACCTTCGGGGAGCACTTCCGCCTCCAAATCTCACGGGGATGTACCGGCCAAGGCGCACACCGCCTCCGTTGACACCGTGCGGTATCCGCGTATGGCTCTGACCGTCAATACCCTCTGAGGCCGCCAGAGGCGCGCCTTATTCTGGACGGTCAGAGCCGACATCCACACCGGTGTGCCGTACAGCGCCATCGACCGGACAATCCCCGTGAAGAGGCTTTTCGTTGCGACACTGGCTCCACCCAGATTGGGCAAAAGTCGCCCTAGGACGGAGGCAGTGTCGACCATCTTAGGAACAAGCTGTCGGACTGTCGGAAGTGCTCGTCGAAGAGCCACCTACCGTCGAGGATCAGGCCCAGATGCTTCATCTGGGCCCGAACCGGTACGAGGGCCGTGTTGTCCACTATGGTGGCACCGGAGGCCGGCCCACGACGGGGCCCATGGAACAGCAGGGCCTCCGTCTTGTTCAGGGCCACCCGCAGTCCCAGCGCCTAGATGCGCCCGACCACTAAAGAGACACACCAGGTTAGGCACGCCGCCTCCTGGAAGATCGCCCCTCCGGGCTGTGACCAATGTGTCATCGGCATAACAAATTACGCCCAGCCCGGAGGGGAGACGCACTCGAAGGACCCAGTGGTATCCCACGTTCCACAGGAGTGGTCCTAGGATAGACCCCTGCGGAACGCCGCACGACATGGGTCGCTGTCTCAAAACACCCTCTCGGTCCTCGTACACGACGGTACGCTCCTCCAGATAGTCTGCCACCAGCGTCCTCAGGTACTCTGGCACCCCGTTGTACTGGAGTGCTTCCCTGATGCAGCTGAATGGCAGACTATTAAAGGCGTTGGCGATTTCCAGAGACACCGCCAACACCACGCCGCCACAGCCCCACAACTTCGCCTACTCCGAGGATATCGCTAAAAATAACCAAGCTACTTGAAACGCCGTAAATATTTCAGAGTCGACTCCCTAGAAAAACGCATCAACTCATCTGATATCCGATTTTTATCTAAACTATTTAACAGCAACATTGATTGCCCAAATCAGATTTCAAAATTTAAATTTAGTATCCCCCAAAAGTATCCCAGATAACCTATTATGCTCCTACATCCACTTTTCGAAGGACAATTTTAGGTTACATCTCTTCTATTTCATGACTTACTAGGAAATGTAATCACTATAGTATTCAGTTGATATATTTGGCACGTTTTGTGCCAAATATATCAACTTAACTATTTAAGAATCAAGACCACACTTACTGTCGATTAACCATGTAAGTACTAATTATTAATGTCCCTCATAGGGATGGACACCAATTTATATGTATATTTATTTTCTAACTTTTTGACCAACCTATTTACCATCATATAGCATACCATATCATTATATAGTGTTTACCTACATAAGCGGTACACTTAGATTAAGACTTTTACTGTTTTGTGTTGTACTTACGAATGTTCTAGTGTAATAACTGCTGGTAAACCATTAAATAATTGAATTATAAGTGTAACCAAAGATCTGGTAAATAAGGTTTCACCTAAAAAATGCCTACCAATACACTACAAATTTTGTTTTGAAAATAAAAAAATACATAAATTATACATGTGTGTGCCGATCTGCAACCGCCTGTTTCCAAGGAGGCGAGCCTCGTGGGAAGTGAGGGCAAACAAGCTGGAAACGGTCTGAGCCAAAGAATAATTATTAAAAAGACTTATTCTCTATACCGTGGTCCAGGCGGTGAGTTATTGGTTTGTTTATAACATACAATGTCAGTTGAGCAGCAGCTCGTAAGCAGTCCGTCGACGTCTTTGCTGCAGCGTATGAACTATTGTTCTCGTGATTTACTGACAGATCATCCGGCACTCGGCGACTATCTCCACAATGTAGCGATTGCGGTAATTATAATATGTTTTAACTACTATTGATACAAATGGTACATTGTTATTCTATTTCCATACCTAATAGCTGACTTTTACTAACTGTAACACAAAGGGTGTTCACACTATATAGTTATTTACATATGTTGTTGTTTTGTTTACATACTATTGCTGGCTAACATTGCGGCAAGGAAGGTAGGACTACGACTCTACGGCTAGTTCTGCAACTAAACCTACAACGACTGTAGATCTCCCGGTGTACGTAGACAAAAGACAGACCGGTATAATCCATACAATGGATACTCCCTCAAGCCGTCATCCCATCTGCGTTTGCGGCGGATTGTCTGAGATGGATCTGAATCGGACCGCGCGCGATAGCCACGTGGTGCTAGTGTGCCACTCTAAGCCTGAGATGGGGGGATCCGGGAATAGCTGTTATTACGACATCCTGACCCATCACTGTTCTAACCGATCCTACAAGATTCTAAATATTTTATTGACCCGCCATTTGATAGGTAGGTAGGTGGCGGTTATTAAACAAACTAGTGTTTAATTTTCTTATTCATCGTGGGTAATTAACAGCCACCTTGCGAGTTGGAGGCACGAGTCTCAATAACTAGCGACCGCGTGAAGACACTAGTATATGCCAGTATTTTAAGCTAACATTCCTACAACGGAAATAGGCGCACCGACTTCTTTTGGACGAACGGGTCACTTATTTCCCCGGTATAATACAAGCACGTTTACATGGCAACCTTTTGAATCGTGTATTTTTAATAGTTTTGCCTTGTACGTCCTTGTGTGGGTTCGTTTGCGCCCTTTTACCACTGAGTAGCTGCAATGATATGAATCACGCAAACCAAAACGTGGTAAAATAAAAATTGTAATGACTACGAGTATTACGCAAACATGATCGTCGTTGACACAATAATATCCTCGCCATCTCTCGCTAGTGGGCTAAACTACAGCTAGTTCAAGTTGCCAGTGGTGAAGTGTGTTAGGGGTTTTCACATGCAAAATAGGTAGTTGGAAATTATTTACGTCACAGGCTGTCCTAATGAGAAAAACGTCATTAAAGTCCTAGCGGACTGTGATTGGCAATAAGGAAAATATATGTAGCGGGAGAGATTGTGGTTACGTTACACATTAAATTTTCTGGGCACGCATCGAATAAGGTAGTTATGTCATGACGTTGCATAGCTCAGACCATTCATCAGCTCCTTTCTTTACGCCAGAGCGCTACAAAGATCAAACGGTGCGCCTCGGAAAGTCACTGCTGAAACCCAATAACCTAGGAACTAAATTTTACTGACTCGGTTCTCAGCTTTTAGATACACTGAACCTCACTTGACTTGCATACCGAGGATTAAATACCTTTAACTTGAATAGTTTAAGTGCATATAAATATAAACGTTAAGAAAATGTGTAGTTATAATGAATTGATTTCATTCCTTTGACACAATTCAATGAGTTGAGACCGAAGGACAGATTGTGAACATAATTATAGCGGTGGTATATCGATAACGTATAATAATACATGAAGAGTATATATGGCGATAACAAGGCTCGCCTACCTATATACCGTGCGTATGTAGAATTGCAGTGGAGCGTGTGAACAGTGAATTGCGATAAATTGATTATTCATTTAAAATGTGTTAATTTTTAAAATTTAAGTACGTCAAGATACGACAATTCATAGAAGAAATACCAAACTCATATTGGTTTGTTATGTCATGTACCATTCACATAATTATTTCAAATATGTTTAATGTAGTTTGCTTTGCTGGTTTCTATTTCCCAAAATCTAAAAGAAAACATGTTCATAAAAGGATATTGAAAGACTATTCTTAACTGTTCTGATATCTCTTGCCAAATCAATCCAAAAAAGGTATGTTTTTAATGTAGAAAGTCGTGATTCCCTACAAAATGCCTCGTGAGTAAGTGTGTGTCAAGATAAATACAAACAAACCATTTTCTTTCATGGATCAGCGTATCACACATCACACATCAGCGTCAGTGGCGTGAGTATATCTAACCACAGATCTTATTCACGATCAGAGAGGGTCAACGAGCAGCTTGTTACGTCTTTTACAGTAGATAATCGAATGCAGAAAACCCGCAGACGCACAGGTGATCAGTGCGGCTCACTCTTCAACGTTACACATTGCGCCACTGCGACCATTGGTAGGCAACATTGGGAAAAGCAGGAAGATGACGCATGATAAAACAATAAAATATTTTCCATTATCCTGTAAATAACTTTGCAAAGGATTGTACCGCTCATCACTCCCATATGTTTAAAGTTACTTTCATATGTTGGAGACACACGAATCGATTAGTCAAGAATTGAGGAGTGAATTTGCTCATAGAAATTTGTTGAAAATGAGTTTGGAGCTTATATGACACCACCTAGTGACAGTCACCTTTAAACATCAGAGGACAAGACGAACCTGTATTCATTATTAACGGTGTTCGGTAGACTCCGGTACCTACAATTTTACTACGGGGTTTGCGGTGGGGCGGTGTGTCGGAATCGAACCGACTAAAACCATAAGTTGTGCCACTCTGCGCCTAAGACGGGAAGGACCCGGGAACCGCTTTCTTAAGCCATCTGGACCCCTTCCAGCGCCTGCCCGCACTGAAGCGGGCACCGTCTGCTGGTAAAAACTGGTTTTCGAGGGTAGGTGTCAAAAATTCAAAACATGTTTTTAAAAGCTCTTTGTTTTAATATTAATTTTTATCTAAAATACTACTAAACAAAGTGTAATTAGTGTATAGTTTCATGCAACTTATAGTTAGGATTCTTTTCATATATTAAGCTGTGTTTAATCCGCCTGGCAGCTTTTCATCAATCACAAATTCAAACAAACAAATTAAAGTTTTAAACTGTCTTCATAATCTTCAAATCTTAAGAATGTCCCAAATTGCTGACATTCAGGCGGCTCAGAGCAGTCTAGAAGAAACTTTCTCGAAGAGGATGGCCCAGTTGGAGACTCAATTACTCTCTGGTGGCACATCAAAAGATACTGTTGCCCGCATCTCGGAGGAGTTCAGAGCATCCCGAGAGTTGATGTCCAATATGTTGGGTCTGTTTCGCATGAGCACGCTATAAGTTGCCTAACTTGAGTGACGGTTTTTGGAATTGGGACATTAACTAAGGCTTGTATTTTTTTTGGATTTGATCTAATGTCCTGAAACTATATACCAAGTGTGGACTATTAGAAACGACCGTTTCTTCAAATTGAATGAGAATCCCGCATTGCACAGCGTTTTAAGTAACTTGTCTAATCGATTAAGCCGCTTATCAATATCTTTTGAAATTGAAAGTAAGTCCTCCATAAAAAATAAAATCTATTCGTCGTTCATAGGCTTCAGAGCAGTACTAACAGTTTTTTTTTTTGAAAAATGGGAGTTGTATTGCTTAACCCAAAAGGCATAACCAAATATTCAAACTACCCTTAATTATGGCTTCCGACAGTCTGCACCAGCCTTCTATATCTAAATTAGGGTCATCGGGATCGAATGGTACCAAATCTGTGAAAGCGTGTAATGGTGCATCGGACCGGGATAGCAGGGTATCAGTTAATTTTGAAAGAATCTTCTCTATGCTATGCAAGGGTAGCGGATTATTCTCCTGCTTATTTTGTGCTGACGGAGTGCCAGAGGTGGGCGGAAAATCCGTCCCGGTTGGATTGCCTTTACAGCGTCAATAATCGCTTGAGTGAGGGTAGAATTCTCTGAACCGCGTTGGGCCGATTCTGAAACACGGCCTTGCTCCACGTAGCTAGGTTTATCGAATACATTATCGTCGGGGAAAGGGAGATGTTCTAATGTACCACGTATCAGGGTTTTTAATCGCGGCGGGGGAGTGTAACTTTTTACGTCATGACCACGATCGTTATAAGTACTTTGACGTAATAGCCTATGCGGACGCGTGCGGATGACGTAATAGCTACGGCTTCGCCACCTACAGCGAGATCGACGAGAGTGATGCGACCTACGGTACCTTTTCTTTGAACGCCGTAACGTTGTACGAAAACGACTAGACGCGTATTAAGCACTACGAGAAATACGAGTTCTATCGTACGATGCGCGATGGTCGTCACTTTGGAAATCTGGTGAACTCGATCTCTTTCGGTAACGGTCACGTACGCGCTTATCACTAGGACGGGAGATACGTCTAGTAGGCCAGCCACTTAGTCGATGCCGAGAACGTCCACGTGACATACTTCGTGGCATCTTTATAAACAACACACACACTGGAACACTATTTAACTAATTACCTCTTAACGTACCTTAGGGTGTTAACAATAAGATTTGGCACAAAAAAACTAACATATTGAAGAGGGTAATCGTGAATCGTCTATTATCTGTGAGCCTTGTGTTCGTTATCCCATTTCTGATGTCGGGTTAAGCTCAAACATTAGAAGTAAAAGTTAGATATGGCAATATACAGAATTTATTTCAATAACTCAAATAAATCAGAATATCCTAAACCTAGGAAATTAACAAAGGTGTAGAATTAGTTCAATATATTACACCATTTCAATGAAGGCGGTCACATAGGTCAGTACTGACTGTCAGGGACGGTGGTCCACGTACCCACCGCAATAAAGATAGTACTAATTATCAGAGATAACGTTCCACATCCAATAACCATGCAGTACTGACTGTAGAGAGACAGTGGTCCGTGCACCAGGACGCAATCGTTCGAAATGCGTACCGTCTCAACAGCGCAGCTCGTTATTAAGGCGGTCGCTTAGGTAGGGGGTAACGTCACAATATTTTACTAGTTTGAATCCAAGTGTTTTGGGCCAAATAATCGATATAAAATTAAATCGACTAAATAATTTTTAAATGGTGCGTCCGGTGCACGTTCCACTAGCGCCATCTAGTCGCCGTCTCTTGCAGCTGGAATACAGTACGACTACCGTCTCGGCCATTCTGATAAATCACTCTTCCTCGAGTGAATTCATCCATAAAAAATAACCAAACAAGACTTAATTCACATCATCATCATATCATATATATATATATACATATGTGTATATATATATATATATATATATATATATATATATATATATATAT
>PKRV01001907.1:1918557-1933506 GCA_003709505.1 Hyphantria cunea | reverse complement strand
GCAAGCCGTTACGATCGATTTTCACATAATCGATATATATATTTTATCAAAAGACATATTAATGTTTCTAGAATAAAAAAATATTATTTGACAATGCATAGCGAACACTCCTATTGTATTTTATTCATACTTTTGAAATTAAATGTTTTGACTACAGAACAAACTTCTTTCTAAAATATTAATTTTAAATTAAAATATTTGGTTTTAGACTTAAGTTTGAAAGTAGTCTTTTTAATTTAATCCATTGTTATATACTGTGAAAAGACAAAACATACCAAATACAAATCTTGTTCTAATTTGTGTATAAATAGATTTTTTATTAGAAATAAATAAATAGATACGATACATACTACTTTAACGAGTTTTCATAATATACACGGTTCGTGTCACGACCGCCTTCGTTCCTGACGGACGCCTAAGAATTACCCATCTAAACGGCTTTATCCGGAACGTCGTCAACTCCAACACTATATTTTTTAAAACATCAATAAATCCAATTTAAATTGTTTGATAATGTAACTTGTCTGAAGCTCTTTTGATATGTGTTTAATAATAATATGTAGTATTCAGAGGAGCACATAAATACTGTAGATTTGCATCTGCAGTTATTTAGTCTCTCCTTATTCACAGTAAAACTTTTAATCTATTTTTCTCCACCTACTCTCTATTGCAACGTGAACCATCTCTTTGGAGTAGTTCATAGTTCATCACTAGTAGCACACTAAGAAGTTCTTTTTTACGGGATGGAGCATCTTGGATGGATGTCGGACACAGGAGTAACTTGTAACCTACAATGGTTTTGTCTTTTATTGTGACGAAGCAAACTGCTGTTTTGAAATTGTATTAAATAAAAAGTAATTTAAAATAAACGATTGTATGTGGAATTATTAAATAGAATGTAAATTACAGTGTATAAGCTTGTAGCGAGATGTCTCGAACCGCACAATAAAACTGTATGGAATGTTAACTATTTATTATATTATAGGAAGTAAATAAAACAAAATTTGTAATGAAATTAAATAATTTGTTATTATTATAAAACAACACATCTATATGATGTATTTTCTAGTCATTGCCGTGCTTATATTTATATCGCCACTATAAGAGATTTTTTTTTTGTTTTGACAAATATCACAAAACATAAATGCATAATATTAGTATAAGTATTTGGATTACCATTATAAAATAGTGGAGGAAGCAACGGAAATAGCATACATTGATAGGTCGATTACCTCTATATTAAAAATATTCATTTTCATAATAACAAACGTTACCGTAATGTTACGTTTCGTTGGAAAGACTAGTTTAAATTTTTAAAACTAATTAATTAATACCGCCAATAGACAACAAACGATTAAGAGTAAGTACAATAATTTAATGGCGTCAGTGAGCGAGATGCTAACAGACTAAAGAGATTTCCATAGACAGAACTAGCTCAGAAGCGTGTTACACGTCACGCGGCAAGGTTCCCGCCGAACACTCCATAACTTGATTACAGCGAAGAGGCTTTCACATGCATGGCAAGAAAGTACTCGGAACAAACTATTTGAACATGATCGGCATGATATCAAAATGACTGGAAAATACATGTTCATCACAATACCCTATTACGTAGTTTAACTGAACAAATTAAAAGCTCTAAAATAAACAACAGTCTTAGAACATAGAAGTTATTTACACAAAGATTTGTTTCATATAAAAATATCCTACTGTACATATAACAATCATATCGTTATAGAAATATATATATTTATTTTGTTTCTATGTACAAAACTAGAAACGATAGTAAAAATAGTTGAATCTTTTAGGAATCATTATATCCACGAAGAGTGTAGGTCGACACACTCGACATCACGTTCGAGGCACTTGTAGTTCAGCGAATGGACAACAAATTGACATTATCGTAAGCTAGGGGTCCACGTCTCCTTATAAACATTGCATTTAGTTGTTTACACTCATAATTATAATAGTAAATAAAATATAGATGAGATTATTAGCGGTCACTCACACACTTTAAAGTATTATTAGAGTTTAAGCTTCCTTTTGTTAAGCTTTTCACTTTATTCACTGGAGTTTTAAACATTAATTTGTACTTGAAATAAAAAGGAATGTGTTAGGCACCTATTTAAATTCCACACACAACACAAGTCATACTATGGGAGGTTGCTGAAACTATGTAAGCGCCACGCATATACGCTTTTTAACATTTTAAAACGCAACTATTTAATGTGAAATATTGCTAATTAGACATAAGACGTCTCTTTTAAATTCCACACAGAACACAAGTCATACTATGGAAGGTTGCTGAAACTATGTAAGCGCCACGCATATACGCTTTTTAACATTTTAAAACGCAACTATTTAATGTGAAATATTGCTAATTAGACATATGACGTCTCCTTTATTCTTTTGTAGATGAGATTTCATTTGAGATTCATCTCTCATCTTATACGAACACAGTTACGAATATGACACGATTCTGCGTTCACGCGTGACTATAATATACCTATTAATCTCTGAACATGTAACATCGTAAATTCACCCGAAGAACCGACAAATTCTCTGTATCGAAGGCACTAAACTATTTCCCAATTTAATCAGCACTTTAATTAGTCTTCATTACACGTATTCGAGAAGAACGTGAGTGTCGAGTGTCGCAACCATTAAATATGTGCCCCAATACTAGGTGCAGTCTCAGGTAAGGCAGCAATTATGAATATATATATCGACTTTTATTGAGAAGGAAGTCAACCGTTATCACACACTAGTAACCACTTTAGATATAACAAGGTTTGGTAGCCGTATTACACGACACCAACTAGCCAGGTGGTTCTGTATGGCTGATACAGTAACGCGACCGAACTCGCTCAGATCTGTACTTTTGTGGACACGCCTTTACTGATAAGTACAGCTATATAGAACCTTGGCCCAAACACAGTCACAATCTAACAACGAACGCCTAACATCGAACACGATATTTTCTAACAATACTTTTGAAAACAGCCGACCTAATGGCGCAAAATGTGTTAAGTGCTGCATTTTATAGAAAGTACTGTTGATAATAAGAGGATATTCTGAAGTTAATATTTATTATCTGAAGTTTACGTTAAAATCATTAATTGTATTATTTTGTATAATGGATATTGTAATATTGTATCACAAATAGGCTATATATCTATTATAACATATTAACAATCAGGGCGGCTAATATAAATATTTTTTTCTTTACTCTGAGGCATTATAAATACATCTATCGAGAAACTATGCTTAGGAGCTCATATTATCAGTGGTGTTGCTAGCAGTCAAATAGTGGCTTGTGGAGGCTTGCAATATTAGACGTTTTTAATGTTACAAAAGTTCTATATCTAGAGAAATTATTAAAGGGGATTGTTGTTGAAAAGTAATGAGTTATTAGATTCGTCGGCACATACTTTGCTTTGTTTATACACACTTCGAATATCCTCTTGCATAAGCAATAATTTTAAAATCAGCTTATATTTAGGCAGCAATTTCTCTATGGGACACAAGTATAAGGGCTAGTTTTACTACTTGTTGATAAAGTATTTGAAACTTATGTCACATAATTATAGATTCGGTTTCATAAGTCTCAGATAACCAAAAACGTCAGAAAACTAAACTAATATCAGTAAACTTTATCTGTTGAATAGTGCTTTATGGCAGATTAGTATCTGAAAGTTTATCGGAAACTGGTGAAACTAGCCCTGAGTCATCTAATTGGTCTTTACATTAAGCGGCTAATATAATTAGGTACACAGTTAAGTTAGACTTTTATGTTACATTACACATGTTGGCGAATCTCCGCCTCGTCTATATTATTATAGTCATGGATTTAGAATAGTTTGAACACGCCAGACCAAAGCAGTATCGGTATTGTCGTTCTATGAGCTAAGTGGTTGAACACGAACGTTTTTTTAAAAATTCCTCATATACATAGAGCAACACGATAGGGAGTAACCATACATACGCAGGCGTATATCTCTGTCAAAGTATAAGCCCAAATGGGCCTACGCGTTACATTATTAAATTGTGACTGTTTTGTTTTAAATGTTATGTGTGAGTTCTTAGTGACAGACTATTGTTTTTGTATGTGGGTTTTAAATGTGTATGTGTGAAGATTTCCCACGCAAAATAATGCTATGGGCACTCCCTCCGGTCGCCGGTCTATGTTGCTCTATGCATAAATATTAATCAAGTCGCTTTTTAATTTGCTTGAAGATATTTTAATATCCACCGGAGTCACTTGAAGTCGTCACAAAGAAATATCATTACAATGGAAACTTAAGCAGAGGGCTATATTAATTACAAATAATTAAATAATAATTTACTACTAATATACTTTGGATGATGGCTATATATTGAGTAAAGTTTAGATATGCGGAGTGTTCGTTTGAACGAAGCAAGTAGATCGTGTCTCTAGTTCTAAATCCATGGTCAAACACTGACAGTAAAATACTGATTAAAATTAACAAACTATAGGTACAATAACATCAACAACAATGGCAGATTCTCACTCTGCGTGATGGGCGCGGCGATTCCTAACCACTAACAAAATACACTGCCCGAATTTATAGTATTTAATAATAATATGGTAACTAACAAAACATCGGATGTAAGTTCGATGATATGGTATGTTAAATGTTATCGTTCTGAACACTTGCGACGTAATATTTACAATTAAAATCAGATAGATAATATTCACGAAAGAAGCTCGAAAACCTGTTCCACCAGAATTGACGCAGGGCTCAATCACAGAATGTCCCTTGCGTAAATGTTTACCAGAAGTAAAATGTCAATTTCCCATAGTTTGTATATACTTTAAAACTGGTATGTTAATAATACCTTAGTACAGTGACGTCAAAAAAGTACATTACATTTCACATTCTCGCATAACAGACTGAAGCGTTAAACGCAACGTTCAAGGAAACGGACACACTGCTCGAGTCAGATATTCTCCGACGACAAAGTCTTGCAACGTCATATTTAATACACAAATTTGCAAAAACTGAACTGGTTAAATGCACAAAGTTTCAACACAAGGTGAGAGTTCGCCCATCACAGGCTGTCGAGTCGCGTTGGTCCCGCTTTGCGTACAAAAGCACAATATATTAGTCTACATATATTACAATAGGTCTAAGACAGATCACAGCCTACAGGTTGATGTAAACGCACGAGGTAATGCTTGTGTGTGTGAGACGCGAGTCGTCACGTGATCGCCGCCACGTCCGTCTGCGGCTTCTGCAGCCCATCCTCGTCCGTTGACCTGTAACATCAAATGAAATAAAGCAAATTAAAAAAAGGTTTTGTTTTAGAAAGGTTGTGATAGGAGACGCTAGTGGCTCTCGCTAGAAACCATAATTGAAGAGATGGTATGGAATGAGCTGCAAACTTCATCAGATTCTTCTGCGAGTAATTTGTGTTCACGAAAGACGGTACTATATCGTACCACCACCGGTTGTCGGTTAAGAGAAGGGAAGGGAAAATAATAATAATATTGTTATGTAATTTACACATGTGAGCTCCGTGGATATGTAATATTCTTAGCTTTGCATCACCCTAAGGTCGACTGATAGAAACTGCCTACGGCATTTAGTCCATCTTTGTAACAATTTCCATAAAGTCTTAAATAAAAAAAACCATACGGTAAAATAGGCGTTATCTGTGTAGCGACAGATTGAGAATACGGAGTATCTTTATCCTATTTTTTTATACATATTTTGACATTTTTTTATCCCACAACGCCATCTAATCCCAAAGTAAGCTGAGCTTGTACTATGGGTACTAGACAACTGATGTAAATACATATACAGTTTTTTTGTAAATACATACATTTTATATTATACATAGAAAACACTCAAACTCCGAATCAAATATTTGCAGATCGTACAAACATTTGGTCCAATTCAGGAATCGTAGACGAGACCTCTAGCGCAGCAGTCGCATACGCTACCACTGCGCCACCGAGGCAGTCAAATCTATCCTGTAAATGTCGTAAAAGGCGACCAAGGGAGAAAACAACGCCGCACAACATCACTGCAGAGAGAAGGAAGTTTTGAAACAAACCTTATGTAAAACCACTGCCTTATAGCCTTTCCATAGAAACCGAACGGCGGTTTCTATGGAAAGGCTATAAGGCAGTGGTGTATGTATGTGTACGTACCGGTACAGGGTGGCGTGCGGCGGCGCTGAGCGGTAGTGCGCGGCGTACGGACGCGCCCGTCTCCGCGCCTCCACGGCTCGCCTCAGCGTGCCGGGACGGACCGAGTTGCGGATACCGTGGTACGCCAACCTGCATACACGTTCAAAATATTAACATCAAAAATAGCATTACATGAATGAACAAGTCTGTATCAGACAAACTTTTAAACATGACTTCCACCGAACGACTCGAATCGTCAAGATTTTTATAATCTTTAAACCTGTTTTTCAAGTCCGTATTACTAATCCACTCACAACGGTTTGGTAATATATACTTTAAACTAATATAAACGAGGTTTAATATCGTTTAAAGATTGAAATAACATTCGTGCCGTGTCGTTCGATGGAAATCATCCTTAGGTTGAGCGGCTACCTTACCTAGGCGCTAGTGCAGCGACAGAAGACACGATAACGACGAGCCAATACACGGGCTCCACAATAGCGTTCTGCATCACGTGGTACGAGGATGGCAGGTTGAAGCATGTGACGCATATCGATTGGTACATTAGTGTCAGGATGAAGAATGCCAGCAGAGAGCCACACAGCGCAATCAAGTGTATCACCGTCTGGAATTCATTAACACTTTGTAAGTGGACTAGAAGGTATTGTTGTTAATTATGTTGTTGTGTTACTATAATCAAAAGTTTTAACAAAAAACCGACTCCAAGAAATGGACCAAATTGAAAACCAGCTTCGAATAAAAAAAAGAATCATTAAAATCGGTTCACTAGTTGATCTGGATCTTTTTTGAAGTCGGTTTAAATGTAATTTCTCTAAAATTATCTTCTATCCTTTTATATTCTGCTAAAATGCTAATGCTATTTTTGTATGTATAATAATGTATATGTTTAGACAACCTATATTATTAGTCAACTTTTGACATTCACAACGTTGTTTGTTAACACAAAATTCATTTTGGATGATTTTTATTTTTTTTTATTTTAGTTTTCGAACAACAGAATTAGCACCTGTAGTGGGATAATGTAGATAAATTCGAAGCAACATTAGCTTATTAATATTCTTGGTACATTAAATTTTTCATGATCTAAGACTGTACTTATGTGGAATATACATAATTTTTACATAACATAATTCTATAATTCTATCACAGGTTCTGGATGATCAGAGTACTGTAATTTGAATAAATGGTTTTGTGTAGTGAATTTTATCAATAAGCTTTAAAAATGATGTTATTGCATTAGAAACATTTCTAGTCCAATTCACTCTTTTATCGCTTTCTTTTGAAACAAAAACACGACATGGATTAAGTGCACTCTCGTTTTTGGATTAAAATTAGAATTAAGGTGTGGATGCTACGTTATTTGAAACTCTTAATTTCAATTTGAAACTCTAATTTCAATTTGAAACTCTAATTTCAAAAACTGCCGTTATCCGCTGTTATCCACATGAAACTTGCAAACTTCAGTTTTTTTTAAAAAACTAAAAAGTGGTTCAGGTGTTACCAGTGCTAAATAGTAAACAAAATAATACAAAAACTTTTACCGTTGCAGCTGTACTTATATGTACAAAATGCATAAAAATTTTATATATACGGTTTCAACGGTATAAATTAAAAAGTGAAAATTACACAGTGAGCTAAAATCGGTCAAAGCATAAATATTTTTAAAACATTGAATGAGTTCGTGTAAAGTGAAATTCAATAGGTCATAACTTCATAAGCGTGGCGGTTTCTCGTAAAAATATATTTTTTTATTACAGCTAGTCATATTTATATAATACACATCCAACGACTCATATAGGGCTAGCCTATACGAGTCGTTGGACATGCGCGAGGACATAGATTATATTAAAGGAACTTGACATGAAAATTTGCAATCGGATTTTAATGTTTTTACGGTGTTTATTATTTGCAATCGAAATCAAACTATAGTGCTGAACTCATCTACATACAAAGACTCTGCAAATAAAATCTATAATATTGTGATCTCACTCCATGCATTATTCAAATACAACCACTTACAAATTTTGTGGAAGGGAAAAGCTGCATGTAAATTGAATGAGATGAACAAACTTATTGATATTTATATGAAAGTATATAATATTGTAATCTTAGATCACTTATATATCTAGATAGACTGACATAGGTGTGAAGTGTAGAAAAAAAAATATCCAACTAAAAAAAAAGTGTGAAGTGTCGAAAAAATAGTGTCCAACCGTTGGCCACAATTTTCTTTTTTATTATCATTGTGTGCGTGTGTCACTTGTGTTGTTGATGTCGCTATTGACGCTTGATTTTGCAGCACACCAACTTTAAAACGTGGCGAAAGACGGTCCCCATTTCATGTCATCCACATTTTTTATATTTTTTTATCATTAATTCCATCACGACGAAGACTTGAAGACTCGAAGACTTAGAATTGAAGACTTGAAATACTTGACATTGGCAGAAATAGCTGATCCGGCTGATTGCCATATCATCAAAAGAAGAAGAAGAAGAAGAACTTTAAAACGTCGAATCATTCGTTTTTGTTTTTTTAATGGGACACTCTATCTAAACTTAGAAGTGATCTAGGATTGTAATATAAATGTGTTGGGTTATGAACACACGATTATTGTTAACACTATTATATGTACTAATTTTAATTACACTTCAACTTAATTTTTTTTACAACGCTAGGGCATTCAATTGACATGAAAAAAAATATTGGATAAATGCAGCGAGTTTAGATTGCTATCCAAGGATGAGTAAATTTTTTAAGTTCTTTTTTAATACAGTCCTAAATAAAGTAAAGCATTTAAGATTGAAAATAAATTTTGATTTAAAACTCATAAATTGAATCACATTAAAAACTTGCCCATTTTTTTAAAGTTTCATTCGAATTGAAATAGCAATTCTGTATCTGTAAGAGGAAACAATTTTTTGACCACTCTCTTATATTAAAACAAAAATATAACAAACTGTATCCATACTTCGGTTCATGGAAAAGCATAGCTTTACTACAAGCTATGCTTTTCCATGAACCGAAGTATGGATACAGTTTGTTCATTGCTTTTCGCGACGTTACCAGAATTAGTTGTTATAATTACAAGTATTTTTTATTTTATATGTATGTATATAGGTAAGCGATTACCGCCACCCATGGACACCCGCAACACCAGAGGCGTCACAAGTGCGTTGCCGGTCTTTTAAGAAGGTGTACGCTCATTTCACTATCCAAAAAAATACAGTCGCATCCACTCACCCAGCTCCTGGTCTCAATCGCGACGTAAAGCAGCATAATAACGAGGCAGCATGTCATACAACAGACTCCGTAGCTGCTCAAATCGACGGTGGTGTCCCAGTAAGCGTACGTGGCGATGAAGAATATCACGACGCTGATGTAGACGGACTCGGCAAGCGCTAGCCAGTAGGAGTACGTCCTGTACGTGAGTCCTCGTCGACAAGAGCTGTATAGCCCTGGGCGATCGGTTAGCAACGATGCTGGAGCAAGTCGATCGTATGCGCCTGTTAACAAAATTTCGATAAGCCAATTACTATCAACTGTTTTTTTTATATTAAAGAATATGAAATGTTTAAATAACGAATTGGCATGCGTCTTCAATCTGTTACAAAGATAACTCCCCACTACTAATATTTATATATCGCAGAAGACTTTACAAACACGAGGGACACATAGAATATACAAATTCCGAACAACAATTGTTGGCTCTCACTACGAATAATAATTGTTGTCTCGTGTGGGGTTCGAACCCATTACATTTAGTGCAGTAGAAAGCGGCGAAGTGACTGCTTTAAGTCAAGCAATACCGTTTGTGAAGTTGATTTTCAATAAAAATTAAAAACTCACATATATTCTCATCATTGCCCGCCCACCCAACCTTGGATACCAGGTCATTTATAAAAAATTGGAGACTATGTAACAATAGTTCTAAATTGTACTATTTCTACAATAAACATTGATCTATCGTACTCTAAAAGGCTTGATGATGTCAGGAGCCCAATTTAATAATACAGTTTGCAGCCAAATTTGTCTTCTGAATAGAATCCAATATAATATGTATTCCCGTATTTGTATTGTTTGTACCTATTTTTAATTTACTAACCGACGTCAAGAATTCGATTGTTACCTCAGAACTTTTAACTGGGTAAACCGATTTTGATGATTCTTTTTTATTTGAAAGCTGATTTTCCCGTGTGGTTCCATTTTAATTTGGTCAAATTCTTGAAGTCGGTTTATTTGTTAAAATTTTAAGTTATTTCCATTGTAATATCAACAGGAATGCTAAATTCGGAATTCTAATTTTACCCACAATATTTTAAGCAATCTATGTATGTTTGTATATTAACCGTAGCGTCTAAACTATTCAACCGATTTTAATAAATGAGGTGTCAATAGAATCGTACTAATGGCCAAGGTGACATTGGCTTTATAAATTTTATCATTTTTTTACTTTGTCAGGTTAGTTTTTTAATCTTTTTCTTATTGATGTATCCATTTGATCTTATTCACATTAATTTATTATCTGATTTACTTTTTTTTATGTGTAATCTGCCAAACTATCTCTGCCCTGCCTGATGGAAAGCGTGAGTAGAATCCAAGAGTGGTGGTCACCATCCTCAATGCGAAAAAGAACAATGCAGCATGGTGACCCACACTATGGCGGCCTGGTGAGATGCTTTTTCACGCCCCGCTTTAAGGACCCGGGATCATAATGGGAAGGAAACACGTGCGCTGGTATTGAGTTCCAGGTTTTGACCGCTCGGCACAGGAAGGAAGCACCGAAGCGATGAGTACGAGAACGTATGTCTTCCCCTTTAAAGCGGTGACTTCCAAGGCCGGCACGTGTTGTTCTGTAGAGGAAGGAAGAGGGGGGACCAGTTGGAAGAGCTCTTCAAACACTCTCCATGGTAAAGGCAATAGAGGACTACTAAGGAGGCGATATCTCTACTCTACTTACTTCAATACCAGTAAAAGAGCAAGCTGAGTAATTAAAAAGTTAAGATTCTGTAAGTGGTAAAAATTGGTTTGCAACATAGTTATTTAACGTACCTATTCTTAGTTAATTTATTGTGCTATTGTACAACATTGCCAAGATGACGGAATATTGTAACTAATATTCCGTCATTTTGGCAATGTTTTCCGTTAGATTGTTAAATTTGCAACGTGGCGGAAATAATTTCTCCACTTTTATAATTTATGACCGTATTTGGTTGCCAAACGTCGAGTGTGGGAGTGCTATTATAATTTGTGTACTATTATAGTATATTCACTAAACATATTTGACAAAGAAAAACTGTGATGTTGGTGAAAAATATTAATCATATATTAAATCCAAGGAGTGATTGATTGGTATCAATACTCCCACCACCTTTGCTGCTGTCTGTTTCGTCTTTTAATGGAGTGGGAGTGTTCGTAAAAGCAGGTAGGGTCACAGAAAATCCTTTCATGTACTGATTTTTCATATATGCTGTTTTTTACCTAACCACTAATGGTCTGGCAGCTCCAAAGTGACTTATGAATATATGAAGTGTTCCATTAAATACTGTCCTGCTTATAGTATTCCCTCAGATTTCGTTCGTTTCGTATTAATTTAACAGAAAACAAACGAAGATACTTTTCTTTTTAAAAGCTTTATATCCGAAATTATCTTGTCATTGCGTAGAATATTTCTTGAAGAATATGGCTTTGAAGCTACTTTTGAAAATCTATCTATTTGAATAAAAATAAATCAATGAAATGTATGTAAGCGCATAACACTTTCACCTGCACCGAAATGGATAATTCTTTTTTTATGTGTTTGTTAATGTCACTACAATGTTTGTATGGAAGGAAATTATAAGGAAACAAGAAGGGTTTTATTTTCTTTGCCCGCGACTGCACACTACCTGTTGAAACCTGAGGCGTACATAATATCCATATACTAAAACAAGTTTTTTCAAAAACTTGAGTACGGCGGTCAGCGAATTGTAGTGTCGACCATGAAACCAGGTTCCTATGACATTTCAGTAAAAAACTATTTACATTTTTGTTCACTTACCGATGACGATAGGTGGCAGAGCGGTGAACATGAGATTATAGGTCATTAGATGTATTTGGTCGATCATTACATTCGATGAGAACCCGCAGTATATCTGGTACCAGAATATTAGGAACACAAAGGTCTGCGAACAAAAAAATACATGAATATTTAACAAACCAATTAGATCAGGTTATTCACGATTCAATACATTAAGGATTGATTAATATCTCGTTGTCATTTATTGTAAATAAAGACTGTTATCTAATGATATTTTTAACGATGAGTTTGATGCTTAAAAATAAACCTTAATATAGTTTATAAGTTGACGCACGCGACTTTGTATGTGTATCTTTTCAATCAAGATATATGTTGGTTTAAGCGTGATATTAACTATCCCATCTTAGACACGCCAGCAAAACAAACATTTTAAAAAAACGTGAAAATCGGTTAGATGGCTTTCGGAGTTTATCGTGAGAAGCAATGCGACACGAGAATTAAATAATTTAAAGATTCCATGTTGCGTTGACAAACTACTAATTTTTGTTTGTTTTTGTTCGTCGCAGGCCAAGTATGACATCCAAAGAATACACGGTAGAATACACGTGTCATATAACTTGAATTGTTTCATTTTTAACTGTTTCTTTTAGATATAGCACCGTTTTCAAGAGTTGCATATTCCTCTATTTATTTCTATAGAATACTGGTCTTCTATTGAAATAAGTTGTCCCATCATTATATTTTTTATTTTACAACATTTGTCATTACTTTAGTCTTCGCTGGGTTCATTAATCTGTTTTCCTGCTTTCAAGATTGTCGTCAGCAAATCTTAAATGATTTAGATTCAATCCGTTAATATTGATTCCAAAATATCCCCAGTCTAAGGATCCTGAATATATTTTCTGACACTGCTGTGAAGTCTTGGGTAAAGTGGATCGACTTGCTTAACGCCTTTTTGAACTCTAAATTCTTCGCTTTGTTGTTCAAATTGGACTGTTGTGGTGTTTTGTAAATTTCTTTTATTATTTTAATGCATTTTCCTTCTTATCCTTGGTTTTCCAGCGTTTTTTTAGATATACGTATGACTCAGCGAATCAAAGGCCTTATTGTAATCGACGAACGCCATATAATACAGTTGCCCGTCTACATTAAATTCAGTAAAAAGAACATACCTCCGAATCAATAAAACGACAAAACACTTAAGGGTATCTCAATATACAATCAAACTGTTTATCATATGTAAAATAAAGCCAATAAATAGCCCACAGTCGTTCGTTTTCAATTGACTCTTTAATAATTCACATCACTTTGAAGTGCCTTCGATTGGAGTAATTTGTCAAACCAACTAGTTATTATTACATTAGTGGGGTACACTCACACCGAATTAAAGGGATCCTGTTACACAGTAAAACAATAACAGTTATGGCAATTAGAATGTAATAACTTATTTATAGCACTTCTTTATGGCTTTGATCTCGATTTGAGGCAATATTAAATAATTTATGTCATTTTCTTTTGTGATCATATTTTTTCTACTAGCTGAGCCCCGGGGTGTTACACGCGTTTGATGTTGTAACCGAAGCAACGCCATGGGGCGAAGCTAGTCTAAAAAACGTAGCCTAAGTTACTATTTATATCATCAGCTATCTGCCAGTGAAAGTCTCGCCAAAATCAGTCCAGCCATTCCAGAGATTACCCGAAACAAACAGACAGACAGACAAAAATTGAAAAAAATGTTAATTATTATGCATTTAGTAAACAGCGGTCATTTTTATATTACAAACAGACACTCTAATTTCATTTATTTGTATAGATTTTTCATCAGCCTATCACAGTCCACTGCTGGAGATAGGTCTCTCCATGGATCATCATCAACAACCTATAATGTTCCAGGAGGTTCCAGCCCACTGCTGGGCTGGAACCTCCTCTTAGGAGAAGGATAAGGCCATACGTCCCCACGCTGGCCGAGTGCGGGTTGGGGACTGGCAAGACAACGTTGTGGCTACGTACTCTTGCCGTTGGATGTTTTCAAGCCGCCCAAAGACCTCTAAGCTTCGCAACTGTTATCCTATGATAAAAACCGGCGCATCGACTGATTAACGAGATCTCCGAATCACGGAGACACTCATGGTATCATGACACCAGCGGTCACCCATCCAGTTACTGACCGCGTTGTCCTTGTATACCCACAGTGTTTGTTTCTAATCACCGAATGCAACTGGGGTATGAGCACCTCGATAGGCCACTCCAATTGCACAAATATTTTTACGTTTGTTGCTCTCAAAGACCTTCGAATCTATTTAATCCATTTTCTCGTTTTTTTAGAAATGTATGTTTTGCTGGCGTACCTAGGATAGGATAGTTAACATCAACCTTAGACCAAAACGAACCGAGCATGATTGAAAAAAGACAGACGAAGTTGCAAGCGTAAGTAATACTACATCTGACGATCTTTTATAAAAAAAAACGTCCTTCATTAATAATAAAAAATACACATCAATAAAAGATTCCTGTTAAAAATACAATTGTCGTAGTATATGTATGTAAAAACAAGATAAGTTATTTTTACTTTATAATGATTTCTATATATGTATTACATATACATATATATGTATGAACCAAGTAACCGGTGTGACAACAGCTTGTAAACACTTCAAAATCATAGATTCGATTGTCTAATTGGCGCAGTGGTAACTTACCAAATCTTTGTATGACCTGCAAAAATATTTGTTTCGTAGTTTGGATGTTTTCTAT
>PKRV01001907.1:1704885-1910379 GCA_003709505.1 Hyphantria cunea | reverse complement strand
CTAATCTCAGGAAGTAATATTCCGATTTCATAAATCTTAGACTGTTAGACAACCCAGCCATCGAGGTAGGCTATGTATATCATCACGCTACGACCAATAGGAGCACAGTAACAATGAAGAATGTTGCAGAAACGTGTTTTTATTGGGTGCGCTGAGTAAACGGTTAAAGTTTCACAAAAACAATGTATGAAACAGATTTTTAAGGGGCAAACGAGCAGACATATCGCCTGATGGTCAGTGATATTTGCCCATGGACACCTGCAACACCGGATGTGTCCGGCCTTTGGGGAATGAGGAGCGGGATGGATAGAGGGGTTGGGGTATAGGCCACCGGTACCCTCACTCACTCGGTGAAACACAGCGCAAGCGCTGTTTCACACCAGTTTCCTATGAGGCCGTGGTATCACTCCGGTCGACCCGGCCCAATCGCGATGAAGCGTGCTCTTTGAAATTTAAAATTTCTAAAGAAAAGTCCGTGGCAGCACAGAGCTATCTTTTAAGGTTGTCACAATTTAACCTTTTTTATCTTAAACAAATTAGTTAATGCTGATATAACATTACGCTACGGGAAATGGAAGACACAGACGAAGTTGTAGGTGTCAGCTAGTTAAAAACATTATCATTGAGGATGCAAGTATAGTAATACTTTTAGTTATTGTATATTTATATATATTTCCTTTTTAAATTATAGTTATTTTTGTGCATCTACCATGCTCTCTGCTTCGCTTTAAGGTCGACTGGCAGAAAATGCTTACGGCATAAGTCCGCCTTTGCCGATATTTTGCATAAAAATTTATATAAATAAATAAACAGTCTTTAGGTAAACACAAACAGCTGTAAAAATCAGACTCAAATCACAATAACCCGAAAAATAACACGCTTTGCAAAACGGTGTATTTTCTTAAATTGTGCTCATATATTTTTTCTCTTCTTGGCAGTATTTAACGGTTTTTCATTTGTTACCAGCATCAGCTTTCTGTCTTCTCTATCCCATTTTATCTACTTAACTAATCTATAAAAAGTGTGTTTCTTATTTCAAATTAACTGTTTTTTACTAAATGCATAATTATGATAGTATGTGTGTTACACCGTAACGTCTAAACTGCTGAACCGATTTCGAATGAGGTGTCAATAGATTCGTATAAATGGTCCAGGCGACAGAGGCTATATAAACTTTATCAAAAGTTTTTACGGTCGGATTATAGTTTTCAAAATTTTTTTTTGTTACATACCGTTTGTTCGTTAGAGGTGCTTGGCTCGCTGGTACTGGCCGTGTCTTCTCTGTGGCTGCTACCGAAAGTGAGTTTTGATAACCTTATCCTCAAAGGAGAAGAAGTTGGCGGAGGTGATGGAGTTGTCGAACGAGATTCTGTCAGTCGAGCGTATCTATGAAAAAAAAACTTAATAAAACGTCAGACGTCGCAAATTCTAACTCGGTGTAAACACCTCTATAAATGCTATGTTTATTTGTCTAGGTGTTGTTAGCTACTGTGTGTGTGTTAGTAATTCAACAGTATTCAATACATATAAAGGGCCCTTAAAAATTTATTATTATTTAATATTTATTTGTAAACATCTATATAATTCCAGTGTCTCGTTGTTGCTCACAATGAACACTTCAGTGTTCATTGTGAGCAGCAACGAGACTAGCTACGACGAGCTATCTAAGCGATATTTTTTTTAAATGTGTGTTTTCCTCAATGGCTTGCGTAAAATAGGATGGTTAACATCACGCTTAGATGAAAAGGTTAGCCAGTAATTATTTAGGTATATGTAGAAACGTAAAAGTTCAAAGTTAGTTAGCAAGTAAATGCCAAGGGTGATCCACCCTTATTTTTTTTTATTTTATGGCAAAACCACGATTGCCGGGTCAGTTAGCCTTAATATATACAATTCTCGTATCGCGGTGTATGTTACCAAGTTCCTCCGAAACGGCTGGACCGATTTTTATGAAATTTTGTGTGTACATCGCGTAGGTTTCAGAATCGCCAATATCTATTTTTCGTGTTTATTTTTGCGTGCATTAAAAATAATTCCTAGAAATAAGTTATATGGCAAAACAACGTTTGCCGGGGCAGCTAGTAAAAATCTAAATATCTAGGTAGTTGGACATATCATGCAACTATAAATCACTGATTAATACGATAACTTATCCGTCAGTCTTGGTTCATATCTCGAAATCAGTTGTAAAAGTTACAGCAAACTAACCGCTTTAAAACCGTAAAGCTATAGTAAGGACTAAAATGGCTTTGTGCCATTCAGTATGTGTCACGGAGGTCTTATGTTGGTTTCGACTTTCCCTTAGCTGAGTCATGTAAAGAGGGTCAACTTAAATAATATCCAGTTAGAGTAAAACTCCTTATTAAAGATTTATATGGAGACTAGTATCGAATTGGATAACTCTTTATTAATGGTAGAAACGTATGGCCGCGTTGTGTATGCGTGAAAGGTAGCTTACATACATATAGAGTGAGCAATCGCCAATGGATGTTTACTTTTAAATAATATTTTATTTAAAAAAAATACAGAGAGGTCGTTTCCCAAGTAAAACTATTTGAAAATACCCGACTGCGTCTGCCATCTTATTAAATTCAGATTTCTGTTTATTTTTTTTATTTTATGTACCCAATGTCACTCTCACGACTAAGATGAATTTATTGACTTCACTCACATAAAAATACGACAAGCCGATGACGCTCTAGGGCGTGCCAAGAAATATACAAACACTCGAAAAACATTACGCTCCTTCTTTCGCAGTCGGGTAAAAAGAAGTTGTATTCTATCATTTCCCAGGTTCAAGGTTGCTTGAAAGTGGAGGAAATTTTAGTAAGCTATCTATCTGACAGGCGATGAAATATTAAATAAATTATTGACAGCTTAAATTTTTCATCTTCTGTTTGCACATTGAAACTACATATAAGTTTAGTTCAAGTCGTTGTAATAAATACTATTTTAAATTAAACCTTAATTTTCCGTTCAGTACACATTTTGTGTTAAAAAATGCAAATTACTATAATAATCTCTCGTGTATCTGGATGACCGAGCTTAACTCGGTATTTTTTTTTTTGGTAAAGTTTCTAAAAATTAACCCTACTTAGAACATTTGGCGAGCAAATACACCGTAACCACTTGCATACTAAATTTCATGAAAATCGTAGAAGCCGTTTCCGAGATTCAGATTATATATATATATACAAGAATTACTCGTTTAAATGTATTAGAGAAATATGTGTACTAGAGTATTTAGAGATATTGTAATTCCTAAAATATCAGATAGAAATTTGAAATGTAATGTATAATTTAAAAGATAATTATCTTCATGAAATTACCCGTTTAAATCTCGCATTCTACACGTGTGTAACTTGATTCGCGATAACAACACTACCGGTACTTAACAAACACTTGATTATCTAATTTTCATTCATATCTTCTCCACAAGTGGCAAAATAAAACTTGTATCAATATCGCATGATAAAGGGTAATGAAAGAGCTTCGTAGACGCAGACAGTGCTTGATTATACTGTCGACAATTTTTAAAACGAATAATGCAACAGGTAACTCACTTATCATTCGATCGTAGCGTGCCGTTTGAACGTGATGGTTTTTCACCAATATTTTCGCCTGAGACGCTTACTTGCATTGTATCCACGTGGGGTTGACTCACGACTACCGTATTACATACGGCCAGTATCAGGAGGAATTCGCGTACCTGAAACATGACAATATTTGTATCTAAACTCTACATGTAATTCCTTATTGTATGTATGATGCCACCCTTCAAATGTATAGATAGAAAACTTTTTGTTCATCCTATCGTTAATTTCAATGCGGTGAGGATTATAGAATTAGTATCTTTTTTTTACCAATCCTTAAAAACCTGATTCGCGTTACTTTATGAAGGGTTCTCCTCCGTTAAACTTTTGCTGCTTGCAATGAAATGAAAGAACTTGAAATGACTAGATTCACTATAGTCATGATTTAACATCAGGCTACGAAACCTGTTTTAAGGTAGACCTTTACCCACTCTTAANACTCTTACGTTTTTAGCACCTTCAAATATGTAACTGAAAATATTAAATAAGTTAATTTATTACCTTTTGAGTATGTTGGGCATCGTTACTATCAGTTATATGTTGTACCAATCGTCTATTTGGCGACACGCTAGTTATAGGAGTTACAATTGGTGGTAATTCCAGGGAAGGTTCAGCAGGTGGGCCAGGGGGGTGATCGTAGTCCACTCCGTTGACCGTACACTTTCTAAACACCATTTTATTTTCTGTCAACGTCCCAGTTTTGTCGCTAAACAAGTAAGTGATTTGGCCCAACTCTTCGGTTATATTTAAGGCCCGACATTCTGTTCGAGTATTAGTCTCCGGATCGTACATCTCGATATCCTGGTGTATGTGGTACACTTGTAAAAGTTTAGTCATCTCTATAGTGACGTACAGCGAAACCGGTATCATGACTTGAAGTGTGATTATATATGTCCAAAATATAAGCAATCCCTCATACGCTGGGTTTTTTGTGTTGGTAATGAAGGGTACATGCTTGTACAAATTATCATAATACTTGTCTAACCAGAGCTTATAGCCGACGGCGCCAGTGCAACAAAGAAATAGCAGTACTAAGACACACCATATCACGTCTGTGTTCATTCGTTTCTCTAGGTTAGAGCACTTGTATCTTGGTCCCCCGTTGTTGAGCATAGCTTTAGTTTCGTGTCCAGCGTACACAATAATACCCTCTACAAAGTCAGTGTTTTTTATCGTACAGTCCCTCAAGAGAAGGTTCTCAGATGATAAGGTAACTCGACTGCCAGTAGGATGTGATATACTTCCCGTAAATCTGTATATTTTTGTCGATGGTCGTTCCACTTCGATTGTACTTCTAAATTTTATTGGACTAAATTCTTGTTGCTGTAAAACAAATATGATTACATCTGTATTAGTGGAAATATAAACGATCCAGTGAAGTGGGCCACGGTTCTACGGCGTCAATTGTGTTTATGTTTAACAATTATAGGTGAAAGTGTTCTCACGGTTCACTTTTTAGCAATGTTTCGAGTTTGCACGCATTGTACACAGAAACTAAAAATAACTTTTTGATTCTCGACTATCAGCAAAAAGTCTAAGGTACATTATTTATATGACTAAAGATGAAAATGAAACAGTATAATGATTACCTTTTCTCTAAAACCTGGTGCCACATTCCTTTGTTTTAAATTAGTCTCTCCGTCTAAGTTGCAGGTGTCGAGGTAGCAATATCCCAGAGGATTCGAAGAGTGCAGCAGCACCATATCTGCTGGCACAGCTTCGTTGTTCGACAGATGGACAAAATCCCCGACTCGGACATCTCTCCACTTCACTCGCACGTATCGTTCAGCTGACCTGTGAGATAGAAATAGAATCAATCAATAAACGAGATTTGTGAACAGCTTAACAGCTTTTCGTGCATACACGTCACATACTAGTAATGAGTGCACGCCTGCACGCCACGTGCTACGTTGTTATGGACTGAGTCAGGTTGTTTAATTGTTGACCGGTGGATTCCAATAACGTACTCGGTACATTGGTCAACACAAATCTAACACACGAAACCTAAAAGAGCGAATTAATTGGGCAAACACCGAGTGAGTTAAATTGGAATTTGTTAGTTGCTACAACATTATATAATGGTATAGTGTTTTCTGCGAATTAATGTTACTACGCTAATGCATTTTAATAAGTTTTTCTAAGTCCGCATTAGAAATTTTGGAGACACAGATAATTACCATCATGACGCTGACAAATCCCGTTCATTAGTCCAAATATATTCTTTCTATATCATCCAATTGCTCTAAGAGTGTGATCATAATATACCTTCGCCATCCTCTCAATGATCACTAACACAGGTGCGGCTTTTGGGGATTCTTTGCGTTTTGATTTGGACTGTCTTTAAGACTTTCAGTCCTGATGTTAGTACAAACGAAAATACAAAACTGATCTCAGTATTACGATATTAGTTAACACTTTAAATATTTCACAATGACGTTATGCAGTAGAGATGTTTTTCTTAAAAGATAATTGCAATACCTATGTAGAATCATAATACTGATTAATCAAATGGCAAATAAATCACATCATGTGAAAAATTTACTACTTATTGTCAGTCGTTGATGTCAATTCAATAGGCTACTTACGCAATAGAAATCTATCGTAACGCTTTATTCTTGACAAACAGTACGGTTTTGCTATTGTTATACTTTGATATTGACTCACTATTAAATTATGAACGGTTAAACCAATACCATATCCAGCATTAAACTGTTAAAAGCTGTTGATATTGATATGAAACCAGTACAGTATTAAACTACCTAAAATATTTGTATAATTACCATAAGGGTAAACCCCTTTTTCTAGGATTTTCCGTTCCAGGGTTTCCCTTTTTAGGATGCACCTGGTTTCCCAGCTCCTAGTACCCGAGATGGCGTGCGGTTTCAGTTCGAGTCCAACATGCCATTAGGAGGTATGGTGTTCGAGGGGATTTCCCCCACCCACTTAATTTCATTCCCAAGAAAATTGGCTGAACATATTACGTTTTAATTGGTTAAACACACTACTAATTTTTTTTTCTTTAAAAAGACAACTCCCGCATTTGGAAATATAAACATATAAATTCCTGTGTCGCGGGGATCTTTACAAACATACATGAAACGGACACAAAGTACGCCCAGACTTAGAACAACAATTTATGGATCACACAAAGTGTTGTCCCATGTAGGATTTGAACCCACAACACTTGGCGCAGTTGGAAGCGGTGTGGCGACCACTGAAACCACCAGGCCAACCGTGTAGACAATTTCTTTGTATCCTTATGTTTTTGGGAAGAGCCGTATTGCCTGAACACGTTGAGACGATTTTTGCTATTTACAGCAAAATAAGTAGCTTTCGTTAAAAGTTCATTAATCTGTACAAGCTATTGTTCGTATGAATTGCGACACGTCGACGAACGTTGACATGAGTAGATTCGAGGCACTATAGTGCGAGTGTCTACTTACGTCAGCTGTGTCACAAGTGACAAGTGTGTTAATGTGACGTCATAATATCTGTTCAACTATAGCTACTAGTAATACCTATGCCACACACTTTCTACGCACTCTATCTGAGCAAACATGTTATAAAACTATAATAGCCTGTGTCTACGTCATTCTCATCGCTAGTGCGATGCTAGTGCTATTGTATTTGCTTGTAGCGATATCGACATCGGTACTTTAAACCAAATAAATAATTTTACTGCCTCGGTGGCGCAGTGGTAGCGTACGCGACTGCTGTCCATGAGGTCTCGGGTTCGAATCCTGGGTCGGACCAAATGTTTGTATGATCTACAAATATTTGTTTCGGAGTTTGGGTGTTTTCTATGTATAATATGTATGTATTTACAAAAAAAAAGTATTTATGTTTTCATATCAGTTGTCTAGTACCCATAATACAAGCTCTGCTTAGTTTGGGACTAGATGGCGTTGTGTGTTAGATGTCTGAAATATTTATTTATTTATTTATTTAATTTTACAGATATCTATTATATCTGCTACTGCTAAGGTGAGCCTGCGGCACAACAATGGGTACCGTGGGTAAAGCTGCGGGACAAAGCTAGTTTCCAAAAGTACATATCATTAGCTATCTGCCAGTGAAATTCCCTTCGAAATCGGTCCAGCCGTTCCAGGGATTTCAGAGTGCCAGAACAAACAGACAAAAATTGAAAAAACATATTTCGATATATGTACTGTGTATACATACATATGCAGTTATTGAAAAGGGGTTATATTAATATTAGAAACAGACACTCCAATTTTATTTATTTGTATAGATATGTTGATAATAATTCGTTGATATTTTTTTTATTATCTACTATAAAAATCATTTAATGGTATGTTACAGTTCAATGTTTACCAAGTAGGACATTACTATTGGATGACTTCAATATTTGGACTTGATTTGAATTGAGAACCTCCTTCTTTGATGAAGTCGGTTAAAATGTACTAGAATTTTTAGATAGCAGTATAGTCTAAATCAGACTTGTCTGATCAACTTCGGCTCCAGCTTTGTTTGAATCAAGACAAAAATAGATCCTGTAGATCGTACAGTAGGTAATTTCACCTAGCCTCTCTACAGGTGTGCTGGGTTGCACAGTTCTTCTAATTGACCAAGCTATACTCTTGTATCAAGATGCAAGCAATCTGTGTAGGTAACCACAGGGACCAAAGCTGGTATATTTAAATAAATAATATAAATAAATGAATATTTCAGACACCTAACACAGAACGCTATCTAGGCCCAAGCTAAACGGAGCGTGTGCTGTGTGTGTGAGTGGACTTATAATTTCAGATTGCAGAGATATAAGAAGTAACTTAGGCTACTTTTTAGACGTTTTAGTTTCGTCCCGCGGCGTTGCCTGCGGTTACAACAACAAACGCGGGTAACATCGCGGGGCTAAGCTAATTTATTAATATAATTAATGTTGGATGCGAGCAGTTCAGGCCGTTCATTTGCTGTAGCAAAACTGAGAGAGGTCTACGTCCAGAAGTTGACTACTAATGACTGAGATGTAGACGAATACTATACTACTAATACATCATATATTAAAGCGTAATTAATCAGTAATTATATATATATATCATAAATATCTTGAGAACATTGAGCACGATGCCGTCACTTGTAAGCTGTCCAACTGAGTATTGGTGAGCGAAAGGGGGTAGCAACCCTCGATTTTACTTCCTTGTCACATGACTTTTGTACGGCGTTGCAGAATAATGGTTTAGAAGAGCTATTGAAATTGTATGGAACCGATGCCACCAAATTGACCGAGAGAATCGCCGGGAAATCAAAACCTCCTTACTATGGGGCACTATTTTTATACGGCATCGGTTCCATTCCTCTTCTAATCCATTACATTACTCCATACAAACATCTTGTAACAAGGGAAAAAATTCAAGAGCTGCTACTCCCTCCCCCTCACCTGTACTCAGTTGGACAGCTTACAAATGACAGCATAGTGCTGAATGTAATTGTTCTAAAAAGGTCTCCTAGTGATTCACATGACCCATCAATTATCGACATGGGCCCGTAATCTATTTGGTTTTTGAGGTTAGCACGAATTCTAAAAAAAAGGTTAAACGGGTCATTGGTTCTGTTTTTACATAACAGTTGAATAAGGAAAACTAAACTATAACTATATATTATTAAATTAAATAAATGAATCGCTATTTAGGGATTAATCGACAAATTAAACTTGTATACACAATGGCAAAGTAGTTTTACATCAAAGCTTGACAAAGACCTGCTAGAAAGGAGGTTTTTTGTATATATTACTTCGGCTTAAATGAATTTATGTAATACCTGACTGGTTGTTCCATAGAGATTAGAGCATTAAAACAAAATAACCAATCAATCAAATATAAAATCAGATTTATTATTTTAGTATGTAAATGAATATAGATCTGGTGTTAGCTCATATTGCAAAGATAATGCATAATATAATAATAATGCATGATAACGTTGATAACATAGCAATATCTTCTTGTGTTAAATTATTTTACTGTAATGAATATTTTTAGCATGGGGACGTATGGCCCTAATATATATACATATATGTAATAAACCCTCTCCTGAGAGGAGACTCGAGCCCAACGGTATTTATGGATTATTTTTATGTTGTATTTATTTAATTATGGATATTATGGGTTATTGATAATGAATATCTGATTTAGATTTCTTCTTTTTTTAATACAATACAGATGTTGTTGTCTATTTTCGGAATCGTAGAAGTTATTTTTATTATAAATGATCTACAACTAATATTAAAACAAAAGTTATCCGTGAGTTTCACGCTTTGGCACGACCTCACCCACCGTGAGGTTAAGAGACTAAACAACTCCGGAAGTCATCAAAGGAAGACTATATCTACTCTTGAATCGCAGGTGTTGTCACTTATCATTAACCGTTTGCTTAGTATTTTTTCCAAAACAATTGCATTTGAAATTATGAAAACTACAGATTGTAGTTTCTGATAAAAACTGTGTGCAACAACAATTAAATAAGGAGACTTCTTGTTTACTACTACGTCGAAATAGTCGCCATCAGTCGATTACAGGTTACACATGCTTTTTTAAACGCTGTGACGGAAACATTTATTAAGGTTTAATAAAAAAACTTAATTCATCAGATGTTTTCACTGACCTTCATAATGAAAAATTTGATTATTGTCTAAGAGTAGCCCTGTGGTGATGACAACGACGCTTCCTCGAATTCAGTGTTTAATATTGAGGACAATGAGACAAATTGAAGTATTTAGAAAGTTAAGTACCTACCAGTTGTGAAAAAATACATTTAAAAAGCATGAGTTTTGGTTATAAGTATTTTCATACGAAACTTGTTATCTAATGTAATTCATTAACGAGTACGTACGTAATTTAGTAGGCCACGAAAACAGTTAAACGCTCATTCTGTGATGAAAATAAATTACAGTATCAATCGTGAGTCAGTAATGCAGTTTGGTAATTGGAGCATTGGCATCGAATATATAATTTTTATTTGACTTAAATTTTAACTTACTGTTTTTTCCATTGTGACCATTATCATATAAAGGAGCTTTAGTGTTTGCACTCGGATCGATTTAAACCACAAGGTGTTCGTTCCGTTACGGGGCCATCAAAAACGCACATGATTGGCTGAAGGTAAACTGAAGTATATTTGCCAGTTGACAGTTGATGTTGTCAACAGTTCAGGCAATAAAAAAAAACCGGACAAGCGCGAGTCGGACTCGCCCACCGAGGGCTCCGTACGTAGGATCAGGTATTAGGTAATTACAATTATTTAAGATTTTTCGTTTCTAAATATACACTTACGAGACAAGGAATGGTATTTTTTTATATTTTTCAGAATAAATAAAAGGTAATGCGTTGTAAAAAAATAAATAAAACATGTTGAGATGTGCACATCATTCCCTTTCATATGAAATACACCTTTTTTTGTGCGGAATTTCCCTCTAATTACAACTAATAACAACTAACGACTGGTGGTTATGTCGGACTCGAATCGACTAAAAACTGCACACCATGCCTGCTTCTGCCAGCGTGATCGGTGGCCTCACCTGTCATTCTCAGGCTTGCGCTTATGGAGGACGGAGATCGCTTTGCGAACGGGAAGTACCTTATAAATTTTAGTGTCGAAATAAACATTTTTTGTTGAATAAGCAGCCGTATCTTTCTTTTACATAAACTGAGGGGTTTGACTGTTTGACATCTGGGGACCGCACCGTACCGACCTTAGTAAGCAGTTTAAATTTCAACTGATATCTTTACGCGTTTTCGAAATAAAGGGTCTTGAAAGACAGACAGACGGACAACAAAGTGTTCTTAGAAGGGTTGTCTTTTTGCGCTTTTGAGAGGTACGGAAACCTAAGAAAGAAATAATCCGGGTTTTCACTTCTGATTAATTAAAAAAAGATATTATGTTCAACTTCTATTCATAGTATTCAAATTCAAAATCGTTTATTCAATTAGGACACTAAATGACATTTATAAACGTTTAATTGAAGCTACAGTTAAAAATCATAGATCGACACAAACAGACGCCACAGCATGTCTGACTAATCCAGTCAAGGTAAATTAGGTGAAAACACTAAAATCTACTGCCCGCTTGTGTCGATATATAACTTCAAGTATCCAAAGTGCGTAGAGCCTTATGAGAAGAACCCTGGCAAAGAAACTCAAGGTTTCTCTTTTTAAAATCAGATTATAAATTAATATTGAGAGATATTACAATGATAATATGTTTATTAACGCTGACAGCGGAAATTGCCAGCAATAAAAATAAATGCATGGACGGAATATAATCCCGGTTACTTTATTTTGTTATAAATAAATTACGTAACGAGAAAGTTTAAAAATTTTAGTTGATTTGTTATGGTAATCACATCTACTTCGGATGGTATGACTAAAAAAATTAAGTAACATTGGAAAGTGTGTCCAATTCTGACATGACCTGTGTAACAGTGTTATTTGAATAATAGGCGAACAATTCTAGATTATTTCCAGCCAAAACTTTTTCGGTTCTACCGGAAAATAAAACTACTAAGTTTCTCCTTAGAACCTATCGTCGTATGTCAAGAATTACTAAGTATAATTTTATAGTGGCTTTAAAATAAGCAATAAAAGTATGGTGAAGTACAGCTCAACTAAGACCAGTGATAAATGAATCCTTACAATCTGTGTCACCTATACAATGTAATGGCTATTAATAGAGGTTTATGTTTAAACAACCATTGAAATAACATGTTTTAATAGTATATATAAAAGATTCTCAATGTTATGTTACCTTGCATTGTCAGAAAGAGACACCATTATTGACTTCATGATACGATCTCTTTCTGGTCGTGGTTTTAATAGGTCATAGACGGGCCAAGGCCTTTAATTGATTTATAATTGACTCCTGATTAAATCAAAGGACATAAAACTACATAATCATCTTTTATCTTATTTAATGGAATAATGAAGTATTTGCTGATATTTTTTATGATTACACGTCTAAGTTCATAATATGAACCCGGTATACCAATTTACTAGCAAGAAGCAATTGTGTGCGTGCTCAAAAAAACATAATAATAGTATCGCTTACTTTTAAATTTCTACGAACACTAGCACACCAACTATGAATGGCCTATTGTTCTATTTAAAAATAATATCGTCGTTGAAGTTTGTCTTGTTTTGTAAACCGGCGCTGATGCAGAAGTTGTGTACATTTCATTATATTTAAGATTTATTTTATTAAAGAACTATGTTGTATCAATTTTATATCTATTTACCTACGTCTCCCTCAATTTAGAAGCAAGTACAGTGTTTTACGGCCAAGGTGATCGACCTGTATGATTAACGAGCACCGAAGCGACCAGTTAAATCAAAAACTTATTTATGCTTTATCGCCTCACCTAACTGGCGAATTCCGATAATTTCCATATTAATATGATAATCTGTTTGTTACGCCTTCATGTTTAAACTGCTGCACCGATTTCAATGAAATATGCAATTACCTTTAATATGTATTAACAGTACAATGATAATTTGGTAGATACTATGGTTCTTGATTAAGTATATAGGTTACTTCTTATCACGATAACCGACACGCAAGCGGGCAGAGCCGCGGGCAAAAGCTTATATGTAAATTAAAAAATATATATGGTTCTGGCAACATTGAAAAATATTTTACAATCTGCTATTATTTCAACAAAATGTGTAGGAGGCAACGTCAATACACCCATAAACCGATGGATAACAAATCACCAGAAAAAGTCTAGCAATTTCTTTTCCCTCTTAGATTAATAAGGTTCGTTAGAGTTCATGTGTTCAAATATTGATTCACCAAGATTGCAGATTGGCTTTTCTGCAATTTGTGTATTATGAATTATCGACTTGTAATGTTTATCTGAATTAGCAATAATTACTTCTTATCAAAGTAATTATATATTACTAATTCCCTGTCCATAACAAACGAATTCTTATCGATAGTGAATCATCCAAGACTCCAGAAAAGGAAATAAGTCACCAAATTATTCAAGAATTACGTTTTGTGTTTTAGTTCTATTCACGTCCGTCCTTAAATCCTTTGGAATATGCCATAATCGATAATTACGGTTCGTCACTGATTACTTATTGTCTCTATATTACCCATACTTATTTTAATAAGAGGATCCAGATTATTTTGTTTGTTTTAGGTCAATGGCTCTGGAAGAGAAAATGTTCAATGTATTCAATACGCAACTTACAAAAGATTTCCTATGCAAGCTGGGGATTTGTGTGGTTCAAACAAGACGTCTATAATAAAACCTAAAAGTTATTGAATACACATCTTTACATACAACAAATTATAATAATTAGATCTTTAAGCAATATTCTTCAAAGACGTTAATCAGGGTTCTGTACCTAAAGGGTAAAACGGGAATCACTACTATCGTCTGTCTGTCCGTTCGTTTGTTAGATAGTTGAAATTTTCAGAGATGATGTATTTCTGTTGCCGCTATAAGAACAAATACTAAAAAACAGAATAAAATAAATATTAAGGGGCTCCCATACAACAAACGTGCTTTTTTTCTCATTTGTGCTCGATATTGATAACGGCAACAGGTCGTCGCTTGAAATGTATAGATAATGGTGCGGTGCCCTTCCTGCGCGACTCCGATTCGTACTGTGCCGATATTTTATTTTATTTAAGTTCAACGTTACTATAACATTACGTTGCACTTGCGGAACTCATAACACACTTTACTTCGTAATTAAAGAAACAATATCATTAATTTAATAGTCTAGATTGCAAAAAGACATAAAAGTCCGTTTGTATTTTACTAACAATGATCTATCATCATGAAACAATTGGCAACATAAAGTTTCTATTTCAATTAAACACGTGTATACTGTATTTGAAAATGTGATCTCTGAATAGTTAAAAGTTCAATGTTATAATAAAAACTAAATTAGAAAATAAATTGTGAATAACGCTTTGAATTGTAAATGTATGGTCATAATCATCATTTTGATAGTCTACTGCTAGACAAAGTCCTAGTTTTTATTGTATATGGGACTTATTATGAAATGAAATTTGTTAAAAAGGTTTTTTTAAAAATTAGTCTAAGATATTTATCATCATGATGGGGTGCCATCCTCAAAACGAAGTTTGGAGGTTAGCCGATGGTATCCGTCGCGATCATGAGCGACCTTTTTTTATGTATGGCCCTACTAAAATGACTCTACTCTGCCTGATGGAAAGCATAAGCAGAATCCAATGGTGGTGGTCACCATACTCATTGAGAATGAAGACAATGCAACAATACAGCACGGTGACTCACACCATGGCAGCCTGATGATACTTCTGCATCTATGAGCCTCTGGTTTCGCTCACCAACGAGACAGCACGAGCGCTGTCATTTTTCGTTGATTTTCTGTGCGAGGTTAGTATCGCGTAGCTACTACCTTGAACAATTACGTCCTTGGCCGAGAGGCCAAAAAATATCATCAATTGAAAGATCAATTGATGATTTTCTAGTCTAGTTCTGGCCCTGATGTCATCTATCCACTTACTTCGTTGTCGTTCGTTGCCAGGTATTTTTTCTTTCTAAAAGAAGCCTCAAGAATTCATTTTGAGGGTCACTTTCCTCTTTATTATATATACTATATTGTTGTCTGGAAGAGATCGCGTGAGCGATAAAACCGCCAATTGTTGTATTTATCTATTTTGTGACTCATTTTATTTAGTGTTTTGTAATATGTAAGTGAAGATAAATAAATAAAAAATAATTGACATCGGTTCCCTCTTGCACTTGGCTCGATCCAGCACCTCGACGTTGGATGTACAGCTAGTCCACGGTATTTTGAACATCCTCCCCAATAACCACATCTTGAAGGTCTGGAGTCGGTTACAGATGTCTTTCCTTAGGATCCACGTCTCACACCCATATAGCAGTGTGGACCAAACATAACATTTCACGACGCGGTGCCTCAACAGAAATGGAATTTTTGGATCCCATAGAACTTCGAACATTTTGAAGAAAGTGGACTAGCATGTTCTAATCGCCATTTTACGTTTTCGAAATGGTCTATGGCCACTCGTAAAGTAGCGACCAAGATATTTAAAATGTACTAGCGCTTTCCACATTTACTCCCCGAAATTATATATTTGGAGTGGGCAACGTTATTTTCGCTATAACCAGTGTCTTCGTTTTACCAACATTAATTAACAACCCTATATTTACTTATAGTAATCTTTTAAATAATTAAATCGCAAACAAGTCCTGCTATAGGCCTCTAAAAAGGAAGGTTTTATAGCCACCCATCTGGTCTCAAGAGATATACCATATCTAGAAATGGAAGGAGCGGAACGTTTTCAGAATCTGGGGGTTAAAATCAACAGAAGAATTGTTTGACACTAGTTTTCTGAGAGCCGTGGTATCAGTTTGAACAACCTGCTTTATTTGTCAAAGTATTAAATTCAATTGATATTTTTATCAGTTCTGTATACGTTGTAAATCTTTTTTTCTTCAACTCGACATATCTATCGATCGATGATGTAAGTTCGTCAAGCGATCCGTAAAAAGCTACACATATGAGTCACATACATGTAATTCGTCAAAAGTGTTTAGACAACAGTTTTAGCGAAGTAAAACAAAAGGAATCATCATCTTAATCCAATCTTTTACATAGCTTTTTTTTTGACGGGGAGAAATCCTCATGGGTGTCCTTCGCCCTGGGGAGAGGGCGAAGGGGTCCGTCAGACTTTTACTGACTAAAACTTCCCGGTGTTTCGTCTCTCACCTACGCCAGGGGTCCCGGAACTTAAAAGGCATCCGAAATCCCCGGATGGTACCGGCCCGCTGTTGCGGGCCACATCTCGTCAGCGAGAAGATTAAGGTGTTTGACTCCCCTCGAGACTTCAAAGAGTGGCGCACGGGAACACTCGCCGCCACCTCGGGTCCGGTTGGTTGGGGAGCGACGAACATCCCCAAGTCCGCCGCCCCTGGACCCNGGTCCGGTTGGTTGGGGAGCGACGAACATCCCCAAGTCCGCCGCCCCTGGACCCAGTTAGGAGGGCCGGTGGAGGTCAGCGTATGCCCTCCTGCGACGCCCGGTGCGCCTTCGGCGGACTGAGAGAGGTCAGGATCTCCCTCTCCCTTTCCGCAGCCTCTTCCTGCGAGATGACGGTTTCGTAGAAGGACGCCACCGTGTCCCAGGACTCCTCGCCGTCGACCATAGAACGAACTACAGCCGGCAGCGAGAGGTCACTGCCTACTACAGAGATGTGGGCACGGCGCGGCCCCTCCCAAGCGGCACACTCTGCCAGCGTATGCCGCGCCGTGTCCTCCCGACAGTTGACGCAGTGGTGACACCGAGCGTCCGGCTCCCTGCATCTTTTACATAGCTAGACCAGACTAGAGTAAAATATTTGGGCTATTCTTATATTGCTGGTTATTCAACGCTCGAGTGTGTTGACACTATAATCAATAATATACTAAGGATAATAAATATTATTTGTTCGTAGGTCAAACCCGAGATTCTTTTAAACCCTATACAAACGACATAAAATCAGATAGACAAATAAAAATTGTCGCGAGACAAATCAATCAAAGTCATTGGGTTGTCCGGACTGCCTGACTTGATCATGTGAAATCAAGTGAAATCGATTGGTGTGGTCGGTAACTGGCCGATTTCGTCACTATCATCTTCTTACAACCGGTGTACTAAGCCATCCACTGTCACGGTTTCTACAGTTATTCTTAGGTTTTAACTAATCAGTTTTTTTAATGATTTAGACTATAACAAGAATGCAATATTTCCATTTAAACAATAATAGATATATGGACTTCTTTCTTACAAAAGTGCATCAGGACAGAAAATAATTTTGATCGTAAATTGTCAATATAACAACTAGTGTTACATCTGACAATGTGATCATATTTCAATCCAATGGTAAATCTGGTCAGTAGTGAAATTATGACGTGTTAAAGCGGTATTAGAGGTTTGGATGAATATAACAATTTTTCCGTCGTTTACTACATAAATGGTATTCATTTATGTGTATCGTTTAGATACGTATAATTATTTAGTACTTTAATTGTAATGTTCTAGATTCTACAATTTATAACTATCGATATTTTGATTTTGTGTGCAGTAATTAAGACTCGAAGCGTATATTATGTTATAATATATGAGCCCATATTTTTGAATTTTTGAAAAGATTTTTTTTTCGTTTATTGTTTAACTCACAAGTCAAATAAATATACGATACGCATGATTCTAAATCAGTTAGTTGTACGTTTTATTCATCATCTAATAATACCTTTAAACGACTAAATATTGTATATATAAGCTGAATCTCGGAAACGGCATCACCAGTTTTCATGAAATTTAGTATGCAGGGCGTGGGGTACTATAAATCCATCTAGTAAGGATGCATTTTTAGAAAATTATCAAAAAAAACCTCATCTAGGCCCTAATTTATTACTATTTAAAATAAAAAAGTAATCATAGTATTCATTATATCCACAGTGCTGTATACAATACCTAGGCAATGTATGAAATACCTGGGCAGTCCAGGCAATGTATGAAATATTATGAATATTACTGTCCATTACATGAAAGAACGCGGTATCAACATCAAAGGCGAGTACATCTCTCACTTGCGATTTGCAGATGACATTGTCATCATGGCAGAGACGCTGCAGGAGCTACAACAGATGCTGAACGACCTGGCTGACTCTTCTGTGCGCATCGGCCTACGGATGAACTTGGACAAGACCAAGGTCATGTTCAATGAACATGTACTACCGGAACCGGTTGCGGTACACGGTGCCGTTCTCGAAGTTGTTCAAAAATATGTATACCTTGGGCAGACTTTGCAGTTAGGTAGAAACAACTTTGAGGACGAGGTGAACAGAAGAGTCCAGCTGGGTTGGGCAGCGTTTGGGAAACTTCGTCGGGTCTTCTCATCGTCGATCCCACAGTGCCTAAAGACGAAAGTCTTCAATGCGTGCGTCCTACCCGCAATGACATACGGAACCGAAACGTGGTCACTTACGGTTCGACTGGTCCATAAGTTCAAAGTCGCTCAGCGTGCTATGGAGAGGGCTATGCTCGGCGTTTCTCTAAGGGACCGCATCCGAAACGAGGTGATCCGACAAAGAACCAGGGTCCTCGACGTAGCCCACAGGATTAGCAAGCTGAAGTGGCAGTGGGCTGGTCACATTTGCCGAAGAACCGATAACCGTTGGGGTAAACGAGTTCTTGAGTGGAGACCGCATCTCGGCAAACGTAGTGTAGGACGCTGTGGACGTCCTACACTACGTTTGCCGAGACGCGGTGATTGATTGCCAGGTGGAGCGATGATTTGCGCGGGACGGCTGGCAGGAGCTGGATGCGAGAAGCCATAGACCGAACTAAGTGGCGTGAAATTGGAGAGGCCTATGTCCAGCAGTGGACTGCGATATGACTGTCCATTACATACTGTACCTAGGTATTTTATATAATCCCTAGAGATTGTATGGAATATCTAAAGCCCTACAAGCAATGTGTAAAATAAATAGATTTTGGTCCGTGTTTATTAATTTAATGTTACTAACTATCTACGTACTACTACCTAGAAACGTGTTCTGTTTACTTAAAATCAACTTTATTCAGAATTATTTCAGTTAAGGTCAGGTTAGAAGAGTGAACATCCCAGATCCACTCTTTTGTTTTTCAGTCGTTGGGATACGTATAATTATATAGGTTTAGGTTAGGTTATAACAGTGACCACTCGAGATCTCCTGAGTTGTTGGTGAATCATTTGGATTAGATGCGTTTGAGTGGGTTGCTTTTGACCTGTTCCCGTAGATAGCCCATTACCGGCTGCGCATTAGGCGTTGTATAGAACACATAGGCAAAGTATAAAATAAGTAATATTTCACACATTACCTTTAGGTATTCTATACATTGCCTAGGTATTGTATAGAATACCGGATTATACGGATTGCCGGTTATATTGTATACATATATAGGCATCAATATTTTAAAGTCAAGTTATTATTTTAATCGCATTTGTTTTAAAATAATTTAAGATAAATGTCTGTATTTACAAAAGGAAAGATGGTAAAGAATATAGTATAACAAATTCCATTAGGTTGATACGATAATAGTGGCGCGCGTGCTCAAAAGCTAATACGATATGCTATTTATCTTGTTGTTGAGACATCTCGTGTCTATCAACTTAACAAGCCGGGGCTGCGATCAAAACTATTACTGTTAATGCAGCTCAGTTTGTTGCAGAAAATGTCCACATAATGACATTAGCCCTAATTCCTTCAATGACTGGCAAGTCGAACAATGCCAAAATACGTATAAGCTTCAAGGTAAAAACTAAACACTTATACACATTTTTTTCTGTACTCTTTTATTTCCTTAAATTTCAAGTCCTAAGAATGTACTTTTAAACTTCAAGGACTTCTGTGTCTTACTTACCTAAGTGGCACTGATCAGTATGGAAAGAACCACTATTGAGTCATAGGGCTTTGCTGTAAGATGTAGTTCAACTTGTCACTCCAATTTACAGTACTCTTAGCCGTATAAACTGTTAGCGGTATGTGACATTCTGCTGTATAAGCTATTTTACTGTAAAGTTTCATATAAACTTGTTCAGTAGTTTAGTTCAGTTTATGCGTAAAAGGGTAAAAAACATCCATACATCCTAACAAATTATCGCAACAATAATATTAGTTTTTTGTCTTCGTTTCATGCAAATACATTCGGCCGTACAAAAATGCTTCTCGTTTAGAAACATATTTATTTTAACATTAATTAACAACATGACATGTATACTGCAAGTGTCCTAGTTCTACAAATATTATCATGAGCTTAGTTAATGCAAGCAAAATATTAATAGTATTTCATTTACATCTAATTAGTTACTAAACGGAATTATAAATTTAAGGCAGTATACATGTACATGTATATTTCGTGTGACGCATCATTCAAAGTAGAGTAATGGATATAGGTCATTGACGAACGGTTAACTTAGTTNGGGGATTTCCCCAAATTTTATAGTATGAAGTTTACAATAACACAATCATAATATTTACACTCATTATTTTATCAATGAAACAATTTGTTCTACTTTAAGTTTTAAATCACAAGGGCTCAGTACTTTAATAAAATCTATTGAAAAAGATAAGTCTGTATATGTTATAATTAACATTCTAATGATACCTATATATTCAAATTCGTTAAGACCTTTTCAGACAAAACAAAAGCTCCTAAGCCAACGCGCATAAATACTATTCTTTAGATATTGTCGACTTAAATAATACATTTTAGAATACGTTTATAAAAGTTAATACGAACATAACAGCATCTATGTGATTTTAATTATTTTAATTAAAATTATACCCAGTTATTATTTCTTGAAACCAACAAATTAGATAGCGAAATTTAATTTGGAACATTCACGGTCGTTACCACATCTCTGTGTGATGTTTTAATTACAAAAAAGCTATGAATGTATAAGATTATTATTTGCTACTAATTGCAAAACAAACGAATGAATATTTGTATAATTTAAAGAGGTACCTATTTACATATAACGACATAGTTTTTCTTTAATATAGTGAAAATTAATTTTAATTGACGACACATTTGTCAGCTTATCGCAGTCCACTGCTGGAGATAGGCCTCTCCAAGTGCATGCCACTTGGCTTCTCGCATCTTGCCAGCCGTCCTGCGCAAATCACTCCACTTGGCCTGTGGACGTCCTACACAATGTTACATAATAATAGTATGATGGTAATTGATTACCAGGTAACATGGAGAATTGCAACTTAGAGGCACAAATAAATGCCTTGACGCCATTGGTTAGTTGAGTTTTTTCTTACGAGCTATTACTGTGTTCAAACCGGCTCTTGTGTATGGCTCTCTCACGATTATCGTTTTGCATTATGGAAGATGATTAATAGACGTTTAAGAGTGTAATTGGAGGAAAGTTAACAACAGCTAAAACCTATAAATAGGACATTTTATGGAAGTACATTACAAGTAAAAAACATCTATAAAAATCTTTTTTTTTCAAATGACGACTTCCTCGTTGTGAATATACATACTGTATCCCGGGGACTTTACAAACATTCATGAAATGGACACAAAGAACACCCAAATTCAGGACAACAATTTGTGGATCACACAAAGTGTTGTCCCATGTGGGATTTGAACCTACAACACTTGGCACAGTAGAAAGAAGCTTAAACCGGCGACAGCTCAACCCACTAGGCAAACCTTGCATTCAAATTAATAGTAATCCATAATCAAATATATCCGCACCAATACTGCCATATATTATAACAAGATAAATCATAAAAGTATTACAGTTATTTGTTATTGAGAAGCCGATTAATGCAGTTTCAATAGCGGAATTAATATACTTTCAAACTCACAACGTTTTTTCAGATTCGGCTGGCAGACACTTCTTAAGACTCTAGAGTATTCATCCAAATAAAATAAGATTTGATATCAGCAGTAAAAAATTCTAAACGCCACATCAGTAGCAGTTTGATTAATTGATATTACAACTGTATATACATTATTCATATAAATAACTACATTGAATAGTTTAGAAGTTTATTTATATTGGCACATTTACAAACAGATGCTGAAATAAAGAAATTTTAATATAAACGGCACTTAATGATAATGTTGATTGGTAACTATACCGGAGTTAGGCCTCGTTTACAAATATGTCTTGATATTGCTTGAAGCGTTATTATTTAAAACTTTAAAACTTGAATATAAACGTTGTGCATTTTTTTTTATATTTTGGAATGGTTAGGGAATAATTTTGCACGAATTGCTTCAATTAGCAGTATAAAAGTACTATCATTTACGTGGTAAATTACAATATTCATTTATTGCGCTATCGTACACAAACATGACAATTTGTGGTCTACTCTACCTCCGTCTAACGAATTTTCGATCAAGTCACGTGTCCTGACGATAGTTTAACATTTTTTATCCATCACAAAAAAGACCACAACGCCGCTAAGGAAGTTTTCACTTTAAAGAAACATTTTCTGACATCTAACATTCAACGCTCTATCCTCAAAGTCTAATACCTAATACCAGACTAGGTACTAGACAGCTGATATAAACACATTTTTTTTTAATACCTGCTAAATACATAGGCAAGAGTTGAGACGAAATCTTTACCGATGAAAGTTGTTGGTAAACTTTTATCACTGAGTACGTTTAAAACTAACAAAGTTTTGATTTAAAAAATCCGTGAGCTTTTTAAAATAAGTTACGTATTATGTAACCAAATAATTAACGGAGTTAGAGCAGGGTTAGACTTTGAACAAAAATATGCAAACGGAACCAGTTAAAATTGTTTAGTTGCGGCAAATTTGACCATTTAAAGTTACACAAGCCACCGCACTACCTTATTATTAAAACATTTTGACAGATTCGACAATGCTTGTAAAACAGCTATGTAAGTGTTGCAAAAGTGTGGTTCTTCGGATTCACGTGACCACTTCAACCGATTCGTATGATTACTCAACGAAAACAAAGTTCAAAAATACACTATTCTATTTTTAAAAATAAGATTCCTTTTGTGATTGATGTTTGGTGCACGACTTTATATTGCTACCCTCATTTTACCATCGAGCCATCGCCATCAGACGTACGGTTCAAAGAAACCGTTAGGTATACGGTAGATATTCCACTCAGCATCTACCGGTAAGGAGCGAAATTCCTTGTCAGTTTGTGAATCTTGAAACATACAATCTGGGCGTGATGAGATTGCTATTCAAAAGGTATTGTTCCAACTCTTTCGCGAACATAACATCATGGTTTTTCATATATTTCCCTTATTACATAGTAACGGAGTAAATTCTGTTACACTGTTATTTATTTCTGCTTTTGTGTAGGAAAAGCCTTAAGCTTAGCAACGTGTCATGTATAACACGGTTTCTAGTAGTGATTTCTCATTACAATCAAGCAAAACTTACTATCATTATCATCAATAGAAAGAAGGTTCTGGTCTACTGTACTTCGTCTGCCTGTAGTGGAGTTGGTACAGATTTTAATGTCAAGTTTTTCTCCTTTTTGCAGTTCTGTAATTATATTGCGTAGTTTGTTCCCTTAGTCGATTCTTACGACACTCACAGAATGAAAAGGGACAGATTCGTAACTCATTGACAATTCAAAAAAAAAATTGAGAGGTATTTATGGAATTGACAAAGCGACACATTCATGCCTTTCAATTTTTAAACGTGGCTTTACATGAACAGCACAATACAATTTATAAATATAACACACATTATAAAAAAGACATGTGAGAATGTAGTAGTAAATACGATTGTTATCAAATATTGAGATTTGGCAAGGACGTGCAAATTAAACATTGAAAAGAACAATGAAAACATGACGTGCGGATTTTATGAAATGCTCTTTTGAAAGTATGAATTAAGGCGTTTTCAGAGTTCATATTATATTTATAATGGAACAAAAAGTCTTTGTAAATAATTTAATTATTGTATTTTAATTGTTTGGAGTATCAGTGATCTCACTTGTGCGTTCCTGTTTCTATCCAACCTCTGGTATAGAACTTCACTTTCTTTGGTACAAACAGAGTTTTTTTTATTAATTGTGCCAAATTATTTAGGTTCTAAATAGGGCATGAACAGAACGGTGGTATAGTCGGGCGATTGAAATTTTATCGGTGACAAGACACGAGCGATAGCATGTTCTCTTTCAAAGTAATTTAAGTCACTACAAAAATGCACTCACTGTTGAAATTTACTGTCACAAGATACACGTAATATTCAGATATATTTACTTACTGCACGTATATAGCTAACATTCGTTGAAGATTCGATCGCATTGATATTCTATATTTATTTATATTTAAATGTACATATAATATATTTCATATTTCAAATATGAGGGATTGAAGAGATATCGAAAGGGGAGTAAATACGAGTAACTTGTGCGAGCAATTTTTTTGCAATAAATATTACATTGGGTCTTCCTAGAGGGGTAGTCAGGCACTATTGATCTCGACTCACTATGGTCCTGATATACCGATTTTGGTTCGTTCACATTCAAAGTGGGGCCTCATAATTAGGCGATAACCTTCGAAAACGGTAAAAGAAAAGCCACGACAAATTAATTAATGCCAGTTCCCTGTGGGGCTCTTTATTTGCCGAAGCGTAGTTTTCACGGTGCAACAGACAGAATAAGTGCGGAATGAATGATATATTATAAGCAACATTAGTGCTTTGGGGGTTGAGCGGAGTCCACGCTCTCTTTTAAAATTAGTATTATATTTGATGCATGAAATAAGGATTTTGCAAGGGTAGGTCAGAAATGTACGAAACATTGCAAAACCCAATTTACAACCTGTAAAGAGGAGTTAACAAGTTATATAAATGACGCGTGTTTAAGTAGTATCAATGAAAATTAATTTCATTTTAACTAGATATATTATTACATGACCAATTAAACTAATTGCAGATTATCAGCTAGTCGACTATCGAATAACTAATATGAGAAGTGAGACATTGTTTTCTTTAGACAAATATGATTTGTTTTTATCAAATAAAATAGACAGGTAGTAGAGCCACGCTGATTTCAGCTCGAACGGGCCGGCTCGATCGGGGTGACAGACTTTCCAGATTGAAATTTAACTTTCCAGCCGTGATTCCATATAAACGGTGCAGTTACGTTTATTTTAACAGGTTATTATTAAAATGTTGAAAAAAATATGTTCAATAATGTTAATTGTTTTTCTGCCGAATTACTTATAATATGTTTATACACAATTGTCTAAATATACTGAAGATTTAGAAGGATATAATAATTTGGTTAGAATAAATTAAAATCTTCTCCGAATATTAATTTCGTTAAAAATAATAATATTCATCAAAAGATATGTGCAAAAACGTTGTGTTTTGATGGCTTGCGTTTCGCATATTTGTAGACTAATTAAAAAAATGGAAATCATAAATTTAATTTTACATTTACAAAGTGAAATGAACCAATTACGTTCTGAATAACCCATAATTGCATTACCATAAAATGTATTGTTGGAAAAACAAAGTGTTCTTAGTCACGAATTAAATACTTAATAGGGAAAAACATATATTTTGAAATATGAAATCAAAGTTTAAAAAAACATATTTGCTGTTTTGAACGTGATTTTCAAATATGACCTGCTGTTATCAAAGAGCCATTATTCATATAGGAAGTTTTTACTTGGCCCCATCATTAAAATTAAATGCAACATTTTGATTTTGTGTGTACGGATGGGGCAACCGTTTAAGTGGTCACTTTGCTACCGCGTAAAATATGGTTACCATACAAATAAACTGGCAAATAAAGTAATAATAACATTGTTACCGTCCGCCGATAGAAATGAAAACTTATAACATTGAATGTTGTTGGTAAAATTAGAAATTTCATAAATTTTAAATTAAAATTATCAACATCGAACATTAGCATGATGCGAACCCATAAGATTTTCCTCTACCAAAAAGTGCTCAACGCGGCCAAAGAAGTTTTTACTTCGAAAATGTCATGTATGTCGGTGATTTCAGCATGTCGGTGACGCGAACTCATAAGATTTTCTCTTACAAATAAGTGCTCAACGCGGCTAAAGTTTTCACTTCAAAAAAGGGGCCTTACGAAAAAACAATTCATCGTAATATGTCACAACTCGGTAAAAAAATAATGTCATCGATAAAACAAAAAATATTTACAATCGAGCTCGTTGAAAGAATAAATTCTCGATGGGTGTAGTTTATTAACTGAATTGACTTTGAATAGACAATTGCGAATAGTAATTTAAACAGCATTGTACAAACAAATGAAAGAAGTAACAGTGAGCAGTGTTCAAAACGAGAAATAGTTATCGAATTGAATACTTCTTTTAACCTTTTTATCAGCACAATTAGTGTGAATTGACCAATGGGCTTAGTTGTTTATCATGCAATAAAATTGAATAAAGGTATAGTATTTAACAATCAAGTACAAGGATGCATTAGTCTTTGTGTCTTATTAGACTCAACTTTGGCAAAATCTTACGACTATGATCAACTACGTTAATATCTAACTTTTTATCTATTAAAGAACATTTTAAAACTTATAATACACAAGCCAGATACAAAAGTATATTATATAGGTTTCAGTTACTGACAGCCATTACTTGTTGCTTATTAACAAATACTATATAGTAAGTTCGGGGTCTCAATAGCACACATGAGCGCTAAAGATCTAAGTTCCTCAAAACAAAAATACGTATTGTCGAGAACCACTCCAAAGCTGTTCATATAATGATGATTTTGAATAAGCTTATATTTATAGTGATACTACTGGATTTCGTGAGCAGATTTATTGAGCATAAATGTCCGCATTCGTTACATATGTACCGGCTTACACCCACAACGGTGTTCTTTTACAATTCCAACACCAATTTTGCTACTGTTGAGTTGCAATTTATAATTTATTGATTAAGTAAAGTACAGCGGAATAAACTACTTAAAATAAATAAATTAAATGGCAAATAGTTAAATAAGTATATTTGATTACATTATGTGACATTTAACATAAAACTGTACGTATAGGATCTTATTGACCTTCTTCCCACACAATGACTTAAGCACCTTGAAACCCTACTCAAGTAACTTTGATTTTATATAAACATAAATCCCACGTTAGGAAATCGATGTTAATGGTTATTTTATTGTTTTTGAACTAGATAATTAAGCGATACTAAAAGAACCTATAAAAATAAAATAGAAGAGCAACATACACGTAAAAACATACCTTTTAAAACTACTCAAAACAATCAAAGTATATTGCTGAGGTTTTACGGATAAACATAATATAAGTAATTATGCTTAGTCGTACAGTACCGTTACCTATTCGCTTTCTTTTCTGTGGAGTGTAGAAGCGCGTGCGCACTGGAGAAATTTATGATCCAATCGTATGCGGAACGATTTCGCGGCAGATCAACGCGGTTAATAAAGAAGATATGCAACACATGTTTATAGAAGTATTATAGAAGCGAAACTCAAAAGTAACTTTGCCAATTTATGAACTCACAATGGATCGAAACGGTGCGTAAATAGAAAATTTTTCATTAAAAATAAAATGCACAATCTGACGTAAGTCGGACTCGAATGCAGTGTAATTTAATAAAGTGTTTCGCATTTCAATAGAGATTAATATCAACATAACACATGTGTACACATAGTGTAAACAACACAAGCACGTATCTATTTTATATATATATTTAAATGTATTATATGTGTAAATTTTTTAATTCAAAAATTTCTGCACCTATAAAGCTTACATTTTTACACGATATAAAACCCGCTTCGAGGATTGTTCACTGTTGAAAAGATTCTTCTTGTTATATACTATAGGCTATATTTCAACACTTCAAACGAGATAATTCATCAAAAAATATTGTCTAAAATCATAAATTTTCAAGGGCATAGAAATTTAAATTCTTTAGACCATCTGTCACCTAGAAACAATATTTTTCGTATTCAATAAACGACCTTACACAATTTACATGCATCATACCATACAAACCTTGTAATATTTCTTCAAATTGATATAATACAAAATACGACAAAGGGGCGGAATACCCTGACAGTAACTCACGGGGATTTCCACACCTCTTATTCCATGGACTAGGTAAGTCAATTGTTATAGTACTTCATTTGTCAAAAGCGATTATTCAGTAACAGTAAACATACGTCAAAGTATATTGAATTGAGTATTTCAGATATATGATGGAGAGTATACCGATACCTAGACTAAAGTACATGAATCAAAAGACACGTTTTTACAAATGTATTATATTTTGTAAATAGAATTTCGCGTTTTGTACTACTTGATATGAAGGTAACTGTCGTTTAATACATAAATAAATTACTATCTAAATTACACTCCATCAAACAGATTAAAAACGAGTTTCGATTATTTTATAGGTTACAGCTGTCGATATAGACAATATTAAACTAGCACATTAAAATGTTGAGGAGAACTACTATATACTGGTAAGTATTGAAAGAACGTTGAATTATTACTGTGGTAGCAGTTATCAACAGGAAGTAACAGGCCGCTCGAGATCTCTACTGGCCTCGCTATGAAGCACAAAGTCGCACCCGCGGGCAAAAACTACAAGCCCGTGCCTCTCGAGACTTATTGTAGCTATGAATGCTGTAATACAACCGGATACAGGCTAACCTTCATCTACTTCAGGGACTGCGAACTAGTTTCGACTATTACAATGGAGACTATATTATTAAATATAACAATGATATAACTATGACAATGGTTTTAGGCTTTATCTATAGCACACACTCATCTGATACTTTTAAACGAGCAATTCTTGTATATATTTTACCTATTTGTGATATAAATCTTAGAAAGGGCTTCAACAATTTTCATGAAATTCAGTATGCAGCGAGTTTCAGGGACGACAAATCGATCTAGGCGGGATTTATTTTTGGAAAATTTACCACCATTCGGTCACAATAAATATATTCTATGATCTTGAATTACGGAGTAGGTGCTCATATTTTCGTTGGGACATATGTAGAGACCGTAAGTATATATACATATTAACCATTTAGTAAGCCAGCACACACAATAAGCTGTCACCGGCACCTATAACGGCAATATTCAGTACTTTCACCTGTTCCTCCTTCCCGTAAAAAGGTTCTTTAATATATTTTCTAATTATTATAATTATAAAAAATTCAGTTCCCAAACTATTCATCAAACAACTACTCGGCAGTCATGTGCAAAATCGAACCTAATGTAGGCAGTATTTAAATATTAAACTTACTCTTAAAATCAAAACCTCATTTCTAAGGACAGGTAGCGAGAGAGTCGGGCTATCGACTGTTTATGATTCTGATGAAAAATTACTATTTGCTATTATGAACAGCAAAACGGTAAATAGAGTGTTAATTATATTATTACCATGTGTTAATTTGCGTGGTATTTTTAATTAAATCGTGACAACGTCTCGACCCACGGGCAATCGATTCCCGAATAATTCCCGACACGTGTCAGCATACAAAAGCGAACAATAAAGGAATTATGTACTCCTTGAGCGATCATAATTAACGCCCACTGCACACTTAGATATAACCTTTAGGGTTTATTAATATAAATTAATTCCGAAGTACTCACTTTTCTTATATAAAACGATTTATGATAATTTTCCTTCGAACAAACTATTGAATTTAATCTTCAATATCGACCGATACTTCTACGTACGTGTAGCATACATGGATATAATATGCCATGCTAATGATAAATAAGTCTTTCGTATGTATATATGTATAAATAGAAAAAAACCTCATTAAAAAAACTTTAAACTTTATCATTTGTGATTGTTGTTATTGCTCTTTAAAATGAAAGTTTCATAAAAAGCTATCAAAATTGATGTTGTACTTTGTATTTCTAAATTACAGTCCCAATTAGGTTTTAGCACAGTTTCTCGAATTTTGATTCATTACAAAAAGGTGTCAATCTAGTTTAATGGATCAATTTCCTAATGTTATAAGGTAAACAATGATAAGTATTATCTTTCAATGACATGTTACATAAGTGATTATCTCTGTTGTTACCAGTAACTACTATACATTTCATTACAAACATAGACAGTTGCACTTGCCTGCGGGTTCGGAGCTATGCGCTGAGAGTAGGAATTTTTTCCAAGATGGCTGGCTTCTAGCTCACTGCAGTACTATTAATATTTTTTTTATTACGTAACATTTAATCCACGGCCTTTAAGACAAACTTTACAGTTTACGCTTGTGCACAGCTACTGGCAGGAGTGTCATCCCACCTTTTGATCAAAATTTAAGCGCAGCAGTACATTTTATGTTGTCTTCACATCTTTCATGTTATTGATTTTTAACCTTAGCCTTTTGACAAAATCGCAAAGTAAGTCGGTCAGTGCATTGGTATCATAGAATATTCATGACATTAGTTGCTTGCGACAAAGTGAATGGTGACCACGAATCACGATGCACGGTCAATGTCAATCGATACGGATTGCGTGCGAAACGTACTCCAGTAAACGACGTGTCCGAGTCACCTACAATTTTTTTGTTCCGTTTGTGATAAATATAAACTAGTAAAGATTGTGCGAAAAATTGTAGCTAATATTAGCCAAAAAAAATGTTTAGAAACTCTAAACTTAGGAAGAGTATGTCGTGGTCGTTTGAATAATTCGTTTTTGACTGCTTGCTGTATTTGTTTTCGTCTCTAGTAATTATCATGACTGTTAATTAAAGTTAATGATCATATATGTTACAATAAAGGGATAAATAAACTCGATATTTAATTTGTGGCTGATTTAAGATTGGAATAAATCATGTCCAATTTAGGAATTGGAGTCTGAATTTAAACTAATTACTAGTTCATATTGTTCGGATTGGTCTTTAAATGACGAATGTTACGCTCGGATTTAACGAGCTGAATGGTCGACGAAGGTCTTTTGAATCCTATGCAAGACCGGCCCCGGAGCAAACTAATAAAATTTATATTGACGCTTGTGTTTATGAGCGTCACGTTATTGGAAGTAACTGATTTTGCGACAGCGCAACGACCTTCAAGACTTACTTTGAACATTGAAGAATAGTTGTGCACACATATTGTACGGTGCTAAGGAGAGAAATCATATTGGCACTAATCCAATGTTGAACAAAATCAAGGATCATTTCTATGTAGATTTATCATCATACATAGTAAATACAATGAAAAACTAATTTCGATGCTAAAACAAAACAAAAAACATTCCAACTTAAGATTATACACGCGGAACAAAAACAACCGCGAGTAATACCGCGGGGCGAAGCTAGTCTAGAGACGCAAACATAGATGCCTGAGTCCTTATATCATCAGCTGTCTGCCAGTGAAAGTCCTGTGAAAATCGGTACAACCGTTCCCAAGATTAGCTAGAATAAGCAGAGATTTTTTAATTGCTTATTGATGTAATTACCGTGCCTATTATATAGTTCCATATGCATTAGTGAATAACTGTTGTTTTAAAAATTCAAACAAACACTTCAATGTTATACGAAGTATGTGTTAGAACAGTACCGATATTAATTAAAAAGTTACTGTTTACGTGTAAGTCATCCTAAGGCATTATATTTTATCTGAACGTTCTTTTTTGTCGTTTGATATCATTTTATAAATGTTTAGGACATCTTACACACAACGCCATCTAGTCCCAAGCTAAACAGAGCTTGTGTTATGGGTACTAGATAACTGATATAAATACATATATACTTTTTTTTTAAATTCATGCATATTGTACATAGAAAACACCCAAACTCCGAATCAAGTATTTGCAGATCGTACTTACATTTGATCCGAACCGGGAATGGAACCCAAAACCTCAAGCACAGCCAGTCGCATACGCTAAAATCGCTAAATGTTTTAACATTGTACAAAATATTTGTTTATAGGATCTCTGTTTGACTTTTGGATAATGCTTCATTTATAATGACAAATTATCTTTTATTATGCAGATGTCATATCATTATAAATGTAATCATCATGATAATTTAAAATGCAAGTATTTAAAGTGCTGAAGTGTAATTGAACTTATTATATATACTGAAATGAATTTGTTCTGGTGATTTTACACAAACACCACCAACCAACAACCTATCATGGCCCACTGCTGGGCTCGGGTCTCCATTCCAGAGAGCATTAAGGCCAACGTTGGGCGAGTGCGGGTTGAGGACTGACAAGACAACGTTGTGGCTACGTAATCTTGCTGTTGAATGTTTCCAAGTCGCCAAAAAGCCTCCAACTAAGCTTCACGACTGTTATCCTATGATAACAACGGGAACGACTGCTTAACGGGACCTCCGAATCACGGAGACGCTCATATTATCATGCAGTCAGTACTGGATGGGCCAGGTACTGACCGCGCTTGGGCGGCGGAGGCGCGCCTATCAGCGCCTCATGCCGCCCTGAGTGTGGCCGCGGATGGGCGGGACGGGTTTTCCCCCCATCGTAAAGGCATTCCACCACGTAAAAAAAAAAACAAGGTACTGACCGCGCCGTCGTTGCTTACTCCGAGTGCAACTGAGCAGAGGCGCCTCTTTATTGTTTTAGTATGTCTATAACACGACTTTTAGTATTAGTTATTTATCGTCAATTTGTTTTCTTCTAGTACCTCCTGTAACATATAGTCGGAGTTATCATATAAATAAAAATAAGTATTTTCTATCCATACACTTAACTTTTAAATTACTTTTATTTTGCTTATAAAACGTATAGACAACTCAACATTATCTCAACTTTTTTTTAATTTTGATGTATCCAGTGTCACTCTCACGACTAAGACGAATCTATTGACAACGACGACATAAAAATAAAATAAGCCGTTTAGGCACTAGGGCGTGCCAAAGAAATATACATACATACATATGTACACTTGAAAAACATAGCCCTCCTTCTTTCGTAGTAGTATAAGGCTTATTTTTCCACCAGTCAGACTTATGTAAGAATACTCATAGAAAAATAGGTAATATTTACCATCTAAAGATTATATTTTAACAATATAGAACACGGTACACTCGTTTGTAGGAATTGCAAGACGCAATACAAAATCATAAAGAATATAATGCCTTTATTTACTTAGAAATATAAACGTTAGAACTTAATAAATGTTTACTGCAGATAGAAAACCAATCAAATGCTCATCAATTGTGTATAAAGTACAGTCACGGCACGGAAGTAAAGAAATAACAATTAGACCTAATGTCGGACATTGGTCAAGGTTCAGCGTTCCGTGTCAATGTAGTCATGGAATACTTGGGTGGAGTAGCACACAGGCTCTCATCACCACTAAGGTTAATAAAATAATTAACTTGTTTAATTAACGTATTATTTGGCGATCCAGTTTTACTCGACAAAAATGCTTTCTATGTACGCTTTATAAATAAAGAGTTAGTAAAAATTATTTAAAAAAATCTATCACTACATATCTATTTTTAATGAAATCCTTCGTCGCGTTTGTTTATCTATCACTCTGAACGCAATCACTATTGCGCAGAGATTTACCAGAAACGCATTTTTTCAAAGGAGCCTGCCGTTTTACTCTTGACCGTAGTCACAGATTTCGTACACAATATATGTATAAGAAAATAAAAAAATATTTATATTTCAGAAGCTTAGTTTTTTAAGAGTTTTTCTGTAGTTGTATATGTGGCGACTTCCACATATAGCACTAAAACAGAAACACTACAGTGCCATCTACCGAACATAAGTCGGACCAGAGAGTAACGAAGGAAACGAAGAAACTACCAATCCTGAACTGCGCAATAGAAGTTCTCGCGCCGATTAGCATTTATACAACAACCGTTGGGCAGTGGCCCACCAGGCATGATCACCTGGTCGGGGCATTCTCTCTTAATGTTGGAGGGACGTTTTTTAGCTATTAACTCTTGTTTGGTTTATTTATTCATCATTATTATCCTTCAAATCCTTTCTTAAACTAGGCTGGGGTCAGCTTTCAGTCAACTATGGCACAACTGAACTCAGATTTTTTATACACGGCGATTGTGATCGGATCACGACAACCCAAGTACTAGGCGATACCTAAGTTCTGTAGATAAACTATTGTCCGACTTTTTAGGGCTCCAACTACTCGTTTGTATGTATAACCATTAAAAACAATAAGTAAATATTTTGCTATAATTACCTCTATGAATAAAATACACGAAAAAGTCGTTTCAGCTAATGTATATTCGTGTTACATTAAATTTTTAAAGCAATAGTCAACATCGGACCATAATTTTTCTAATTAAGCCATTTACTTTCAAATAAAAAAATCGTGCGTTTTTATATCAATGTAAGTAGAAAGTCTATTAGAAACTGTATTTTATTATTTTAATTTTGAAATACCGGCCCGTTTGTTTTATATAGTTAAATTTTGTGACGATAATACATTCATGTGTACTTTGGTGTTCATTTTAAGAAGAATATTATTTAATAACGTATTTTTTTATCCGAATACGGTGAAACCAAAAGGATGGGTAATAGTTTTGACAGTACATGAATGTATACAAATGTCGCGTTAAAATACTAAACCGATTTTAATAAATGAGGGTTCAATAGATTTGTAACAATGGCCCCGCTGACATAGGCAATTTTACTCTATTAAAAGTATTTTATAGTCTGGTTTTAGTTTCTTAAGCGTTTTTCCTATTTAAAGTTAATTTTCACTAGGGAAAGCATCTCTACGTTGACGCGGACTTTACATATATTGAAACCAACTTAGATAATACGCAAAACACTCAATAAACTTATTTGTGGATTTTTTTTTAAGCAATTAATTGCAAGGTCTAAGTTACACAGAGAAAGTCGCGTTCAAAAACTAGTCGTAGCCATTCGAATTCTGATAAAACCCAAGTATGAACCGGATGCACCTTTTTATCAACATCTTTCAGGTAAGGGTCTGATAGGTAACTGGCAAGTATTCACAGGTGCAGAAAGTCTAGAGTCAAACAACAAATCTCTTGATATTCTTACCTAATATGTATAAGTAGAAACAGTAAATTAGTAAACAAACTATTTTATCATCCAGAGCACAACTGAGCATTGTTTCCCAAGATACAGACTTTGCCTTATTTTGGGAATCAGTACAAGTATCTACACAAACATAGTTGTTGTATTATTCAGAATTCCATAAGTCCATTTTAATTAAAGATAATATGATCTAAATAGTCTTACTTCAAAGAACAGAAAACCTACTTGTTTTACAAAGTTCCATGGCATATACTAACTGATAGCCACAGATATAACCAAATACCACCGAGTTAACATCACAACAATAGTTAAGTAAACGATGTTCCTTCTTTTAAGCACTAGCTTGTAATTTTCGGAATCAAATAGACATTTTAAAGTTTTTCAGATCTGTCAAAACATGACACTAAAAAAGCCGCTATCAAACATGGAAATTGAACACGTCACAAACAACATTGTTAAAGTAAAAAAATTATTTGCACTCTGAGCGATTAACATTTATATTTGTTGATAGATCTTCGTTATCTAACACTATTCAATTAGGACTATTTATTATATGACAGTCACTTATTAGTATGCATACATATTACGAAGCGATGTCGAAATTCCATTCATCGTCATCATCAGCCTATGATAGTCAACAACTGGACATAGGCCTCTCCTAACAAAGGTTTTGACCTGCAACCACCGATACGCTGACCAGACGGTTGATATAAGGTTTGTTTTAACTTTTTCTCCTCTTCGCAGTGATTTTTTGTTTGTTTGAATGGGCCGTTGTGTGTGAGTTTGTCATCTTCCTACTCCAACCAAAGTAGATCATCCCAGAAGCTCAGCAGCCTTTTCAGGTCACTACATGCTCCCGGGAGTGATGTCGATTGGAGGATGTCCACCACACTTCTACATTCTGTGAGAACGTGCTGCGGTGTTTCTTCGGCCTGCATGCATCTCCTGTACAGAGGGCTGTCTGTTGCACCTATAGTGAATAGGTGCTTGCATAGGGGACGATGCCTCATCAGGATGCGTATGTCCTTCCTGAGATTCTCCCATTTTGGTCTACTCATCATCATAGATCTAATCATAGATAAAAAATTACGCCGTGATGTGGCCCTGCGTAATTTGCTTCCTTAGTTATTTCTTAAGGCACAGGATAAATACACGTTCCATATTCTTATATAGAGCAAGTAACTACATTTTTTTATAAAAATCTATTGTATTGTGTATAAGATTATATACAATTACTTCGCTGTAATTCTTGTTGCTCATCTCATAACTTATTTATTAGCATCAAATTTTTTACTGAAGTTATTTAAATATTACTTATTCATTGTTCATATAAGATTCGCTTTAAATTTCAACAACTACCTATACATTAACGATTTAAATAAGCATATATTTCCCTTTCCGGTATTAAATTATATTTATTACTAGCTGCCAATGAAATCAGTCCAGCCATTCTAGAGATTAACCGGAATAAACAGACAGACAAAAATATACCGTGTATTCTAATGTTACTGTGGCGACTTCCACATACAACGTCAACATAATTATATGACAATGCCATCCACTGAAGATACACTGAACTACGGAGTAATGTAGTGCATGAAGAAGCTACCAATCCTGCATCGCGCAATAGAAGTTCTCGCGCCGATTAACGTTGGGCAGTGGGCCGCCAGGCATGATCACCTCGCCTGGTCGGAGGATCCTCCCTTTGTGTTAGAGGGACATGACACCCGTTCCTCCACATTACAAACTGACACTCCAATTTAATTTATTTGTATAGATGCATAGAAGATACCTAAAAGTTTTACTGGTGTTTAATTTTTACCTAACATATTATAAGTTACCGGAAGTCTTATCGAAACCAATTAAAAAACATAGATTTAAAATATAGTACTCTAACTTGTGTATTTCCGTGTGATATACCTATTTGAAATATTTGTACAGAGTCAGATACGTTATAATAAACGGGTTGTGTATCATGTTTATTTTCAGGATTTGTTTTCCGATATTTCGGCACTGTTGAATCGCCATGATTATGGATAAACTCGATTCATCATTAAAATAAGCATAACCACAACTTAAGCAAATGGCACAAAACCATTTACTTATGTCATTAGACTAAGTTATAACTGTTTTCATCTTTGGAATAATTAAGAAACTAGTTATGCAGTCTCTGTTACAGAAGTACGCCCGATCGCATTTTCTTGTTGCACTGCCGCCCTATGCAACACCGTTATTTCGAACAATAGGATGATTAGCTGATAACTCGCATCACGCAACCGACATTCTTATACCTAACTCCTCTTATTTCCGAACATTTCCGCGTTGTATCACGTATTGTATTTATTCATAATCATCAATACAATTGTGACTCTTAAAACATACGAAAATGTGACTGTTTAATAATCCACTGCTGGTCAGTTCTCTCATCAAAAATTTTGGCCTAATACACCACGCTGGCTTGCGATACTATTTGTATGTTACGATACTTAACCGTCTTGTTAGCCAAAGAGAACAGCCAACATTTAAATAATGTTTGTTTTCTTACAAAATTTTTGCTATTAACATCTTTAAATCGATAATTGAAGTATTATACCGTGTTATTTGTACCGTGGGAGAGCCACGCTTCGGCATGAATGGCCTCACAGAAACCGGTGTGAAACAGCGTTTACGCTGTGTTTCACCGAGTGAGTGAGGATACCGGAGGCCCATACACCAACCCTCCCCCCCTATTACCCTCCACATCCCCCAAGGGCGGGAACGCACTTGTGACACCTCTGGTGTTACGGGTGTCCGTGGGCGGCGTTAGTCGCTTACCATCAGGCGATACGTCTGCTCGTTTGCCCCTTATATCATATAAAAAAAATATCTCCCTATAATACTACAATATATAAATAAATGTAAAATATTTATCCATTAAATTGGACGTCATAATGTTGTTAAAGATAGTAACTATCGCAGTACTGTTTACTTAACGTCAGTTAGAAGATGGTTATATATTTTATTAACTAAAATTATCTAAGAAAAATAATGAAAATATTGCATGTTCTTGCGCCAAACATGGTAGAATTAACATATTATATTAATAAAGATCTTGTGTACTCATTTTAGACGAATAAAAGGTTCAATTACACCTTTAACACCTGTTGTATACTACAGATGATAGTTTAGGTGTTAAAGTTGTGACCTAGTTAAGTAGACACCTGGCACCTAATCTAAAAGTTATGAACTTGGTAATTCTTTTGATAAACCCAATCTACAATTAATTACGCACTATGCATGTTGTTGGCTAAAAGTGAATATTTACCGAAATATTTTAGCCAAATATTATGTCTTATCCTCTTTGTTTTAATAACAATTAGTACTCTTTGAGGATGTCACTACAAAATTAAACTTAATGCTCACTTCGTTAATGCAATTGTCAGGATGCTATTGACAGAAAAATACTCTTATAAGAACACGCACCAGCTTAACATAATACTAAGAGTACATTATTTGTTACATTCATTATAATGCAGGAAAGTGGCCTACGCTGTGTCCACGTAGGAAAAGTGGCACGCAAATGACTCGTCATGACGCCTCCGCAGGGTCCCGGTAGAAAGGGTTGGCCCAACAAGTGCTAGCCTGACGTTGTAAGGGGTAACATGCGTGCTTCTGGTAATGGTCTCACTACTAGAGATGCCGAAGACTTAGCAAAATGGGGAAGAATGAGCAGGAAAGCGGACCCCATGCTCCAAAGTGTTAGCCTTATAAGCAACCGGGAACAATGCTAAGATGATGATTCTTATTATATTCATTTAGATTACTTTGTTTTACAATAACTGTGACGTACCCACTCTTCAAGTATTTTGAAATTATGACATTATATATTTTCATAAAATCTAACATAAATCTATGTTCAACGGAGGTAGCTGTGACCTCGACTTGATATTAATATCGTAAGGGAGCGGCGATTGTAGCGACTAACAGATTTGAAACACGAAAATTTTACGTATCAACGGTTAACTTCATTTAAAATACATTGCCCTCAACAACGTAAATTTACGTACTTTTCTGTATGTAAATGTACTCTCATACAAATAATCAAAGTAAAATGAAATTGTTTGGCGGTCTAAAAGAGAATTTTCTGGTCACTGAAACTAGAATCTTCCGAAAATGTATAGGTAGTTAACTTGGGTAACGATTAATTGGTAGTAAAAATGTGTAATAAAACAATAACTTATTTACCAACGAAATAGGTAATTAAGATGAAAATGGAATCCAAAAACAGAAAAATAATTTTCCGTTCTACCATGATATTAAGATCTACCTTATATCTAAGAAAGGGAAAGAGGGAAAGAAAATCGGCTAAGTACAAGTCGGAATCGCGCTGGAAGGGTTCCGTACCATTATCCATACATTTGAAGCGTCTATCATCGTTGCCGTTATCAATATCGAGTAAGTTTTTGTATGGGAGTCTCCTAAAATATATATAATATATATTTTAATATATATATATATATATATTATTTAATTCTGTTTTTAGTTTTATTTGCTGTAATAGCGGCAACAGAACTACATCATCTCAGAAAATTTCAACGGTTTAACTATCACGGTTCATGAGATGCCTGGTGAGAGAGAGACGGACAGCGAACCCAATGGGTAAACCTTTGGATACGGAACCTTAAAAACATTCGGCATTACGAGAGAGGATCCACACATACCTAGCCTCACACAAACTCAACCAATTTATTTGGATTAAAACTTAAATGGAAAAGCTTGTTTCATTGTGTATTCATAAGATATAGAAAAAAGTAATACAATACCTTATAAAGAACTGGAGATATAGACAAAGAAAGATGTGAAAAGAAGTCACCTTCGAAAATAACTTGAGAAATGTGAAAGTTATTAGATTTTTAAAGTTTGAACACAAATATGTGCTTAATAGTCCTCGTTTAATAAAATTACTAACCAAATTGGCAGAACTAAATGGCCCGACGAATTTGCCAAAATATTTTTTTTAAACTCTTGAATTTTTTTGTCTACATATACAGACAGAAAGATGAAAACAGCATCAAATACTATACAAATATGGGGGTTTGGTATTGTATATACTGGCTTTTTGTTTGCCAAAATGAGTTTTAAGAGCAAAGATATAAATAATACAAAAGATAACACTTAAGATCGCTTTATGGACACAAACGTAGTACATGTAGGCGAAGAAGCAAAGATTTTGACGTAAACACATTATAAGAATGCGAAGTGATTAGCAAGAACAAGCGAGTTGAAACAATTATCATTACAGTCAATACACAATTAGCGCTAGGTAAAAATAACGTACTTGTTATTGACTATAAGGAAATGCCAAGGCTCATTTATACAAACGGATAACTTCAAACCCAAGTCGTTTCGAAAAGGGGGAACATAGATTTGTGAACTGATACTGAAAAAAATAACACAGTTTGTACATATACTCCCTATCAAATGACAATTACTATTGAACGTTAGTTTAAAAATAATCATGGTATTAATTCTAAAAATATTAGAAACATTTAAGTACACCGAAATTAATCTTACTAGAATTATATACAAAATTGTAACTAACGCATAAATACATAAAAATAATAACAAGCAAAACCAGACAGACAGCTATTAAATAGATAACAAGATTCTTTTATGCCGAAGTTATTTGGACAGATTTTAGATATACGTAGAAACGTACAAAGTTAATACAAGCTTTATTTCGAAACATAGTTTTCTTAATATACAGTATAAGGAAGTCGTTTAAGTAAATATATTTATGAGTCAAATTTACTATACAATTTTATTTCTTAATTAATTCTACTTATAATTTAAAATATGTAACATTATAATCGCCTCTAAGTATAAATGAAAACTTTTTATTTTTTATTATTATTCTTGTTTTGTTTTTGTTCGCCTCGGGTATCCTGACTTACTCGGTGAAACACAGCACAAGCGCTATTTCACACTGATTTTCTGTGGGGCCATGGCGAGCCGGCCGAAGCGTGACTCTTGCTGCATAGCCTAATCGGTAGACTAGTAGAAAGTGCCTTAGACATTAGGCCCGTCGATGCATAAACTTATGCATGAAGTTAATAAATATAAATAAATACAATAACTTAAATTCTAAATTCTATTAGTATTATATATATCTCCTATCCTATTAGTAGTATTATATACTACTAATAGAATATCCTATAATATAAACGCGAAAGTTTGTAAATGTGGATGGATGTTTGTTACTCTTTCACGTAAAAACTACCGAATGAATTATAATGAAACTGTACAATAATATAGTTTATACATCCGAATAACACATAGGCGATTATATATGATATGATAACGATTTATAAAGATATCACACAATATCTTTGTACGGCGGGCATACATAATAAAGCTGCGTACAAAATTCTAATAAATTTAATTTTCCAACTGTTGTTGTGAGAAAGAGTTCTGAATAGATGTATCGGCTTTTCCGTGTACAATGAGTGCTTGTGTTGGTTTATTATACAGGGAAAAGGAAATAAATCTACAAGTATGCAATCAACTAATATCTCACCATTATTATTACTATAATTTCTTAGTAGTTTATCTATAACATGAAAAAAAAAACAAAATCGTCACAGTAACAACGTCATAGAGCTGCCGTTGAGATTCGAAAATCAAATCCTTTATTTTATCCTTAGCTTTTATATGTCAGGGCTAAAGTTGCTATATGGTGGGAGATTTGAAATATCGTAACTAACAAAACCACTGTATGAATTCAAAATTGCGTGTGTACTCAATGTTTTAACTCTTAACTTTGTAGGATAAACTATAGTCGTCCTTCAATCGATACTATAGGCTTTGTTTCAGAGCCGTATCACGTGTAATGGACTCTAACTCTCGTGTGTAACAACATGAAGCCATTTGACGTTCTGTTACGCTTGCGTCTACGATCACTGTACGCGAATCTAAATTTTCTGAAATACCGAAGCCTTAGTCTCGTTCTACCAGTCTACCTTACCCTTGAAGCCTTTCCTATTAGTACTCTTTACTTCAATTAGACTTTTCCTTAAAAACGACATTCACCAGAAATGTATGCGTCAAGCAGGCGATTGGACAAAACACTGCAATGTTACACAATGCGCCTTCCCCAAATTTAATTTCGATTACATATGTATCGATATGTAAAACGTTATTTCCTAGAAATTGTACTTGAAAATTTTAGTTTTACATGTTGAAAATGGCAATGGCCTTACCACATAGGCCGTGTAAGGTCACGCTGCCAAGGCCAATACTAAGCACGCAATTAGTGGTTTCATTCGTTAGGCTTCATATTAACACCCATCCACCATTTTTTAACAAGCAAACACATTCTATGCAAACAATCAAATAGTAAGTATTCACATAGCACATCTGCGGAACTATTTTCGTCTTTGAGATGTATCTAAGAATTGAAAAACAATGACTATATAGATTTAAAATACAATTCTTGACAAGCAAAATTAACATGTTCAAGATGGAAAATATTAGAGATTTTTAAGAAAAAGAATCGAATGCATATCAGCATGCTTAAGGTGTGTATTGTATATATTATAGCTGTTTAATAAATATGTATAATAGAAAATGCAAAGATGAAATAACCAGTTCAACATGCATTATTATTAGGTTTCTTTGCGGATATGAATATGAATAAAATAAAGCTTGATTTTGACTGGCCTGGTGGACTAGTAGCTAGTGATCCGGATTTATAAGTCGGAAAACGAGGTTATGACTATCATCCCGGATAAATGTTTGCATGATAAGGATGGGAATTTATTACCTGTCAAGGTGTGGTTCAGGGCCGAAAATTGAATACATTAAGTACGATTTTTATGAATGAAATTGTAAGGACAATGAATAGATTGACTCATAAATTGTAGGTCAAGGAAATATAACTTTATTATTTATAGTTGAATTTGCAGAAACATAATCTGAAAATGCATTATGAAAAGCTGAATAAAATAATTTGGACCATTATACTGTTTCTTTTGTTGTGAGTTTTCTTCGGTCGATAAGCTGACCTTGTTAATAGAAAATAATTACTAGTTTATTCAAAGTATATATAATGTATCTTGATAAAAAAAGATTACCGTAAGTAGTTTAACATAAATCAAAGTAAATCATTAAAAATGGATTTATCGGAAACAGTTTGAACAAGTTTATGATTTTTTTTTTATGTTTATCCAAGTTTATTTCATACTGTGATACCCTTTATATGAACAAAATATCAAAACAGCCGCCTTACAGGAAACTTTGTCGAACAAAATAGTAAGACTAGTACAAATAGAAAAACATAAGGCAAAATACCGACAATGTCAATTGATAACTACTTTGATAAAAAAAAATTGTCCTGTTTAATAAAGTATTTAAACTCTTGACCAAATACGTTTAGTGTTGCTGTTACCAGAAATCTAAATAATCCGGTATTCTATACAATACCTAGGCAATGTACACAATACCTAAAACGCGTAGGTGACCCGCAGTACTATATATGTGTGAATTGTATCTTTATCAATTGTAGCCTATGTGTTATTCTGATGTATAAGCTATATTATTGTAAAGTGTCATAAAAATCCATACTTTAGCTTTTACGTGAAAGAGTAACAAACATCCATCCATACTTACAAAGTTTCGCGTTCGTGATATTATTAGGATTTGTAATATTTCGCCAGGAAGCCCCAGTTTTTGTATCTATTGCCTAACTATTGTATAGAAAGTCTAATTTTTTAGATGACTATTTAGTATTTAGAAAACTTTATACGATCTTGAACCTGGGAATATTGGGAACATCTAAATTTTTACTTAGAAACGTTACCAATATGTCTCACTGACAATATTGACAGACAAACACAAAGTTTGCACAAGTGTCGAGTAATGTCATATTACTGATCAAATTTCTATTGTCAAAGAAAAAGAACCTTCACAGTTCATTTTTAATACCCGACGCAAAAAGACGGGTGTTATAAGTTTGACGTCGATGTCTGTCTCTCAGTGTGTCTGTCTGTGGCATCGTAGCTCTGAAACGGATCTTTATTTGCACACTATAATATTACAGTTAGAAGAGAGTACATAAAATGTGAGACGGAGTGTACAAAGGGCGGCCTTATTGCTAAAAGCAATCTCTTCCAGGCAACCTTAGGATGGATCGAAATGCATAGGAGGTAGTCAATGACTTTTGAATTAATTATTTGCTAATGAATATAACGAACTACATATATATATATCCACACACATACACACAACACAATAATATGTATATATATACCTACATACATATATGCATAAACATATATAAACATACACCTATACACACATACCCATGTAACGAATACTTATATATACATACCAATACACATACATACCAAAATATAACTAAAAAACGCATAAAAATAATAATAATAAATAAATAAAAATATTCACAGCATACCCTGTTTAATGATCATCTTCGTTAGTATTTTTTGTAAACCTTTTGCATACAAATGTTTTACGCACTAAAGCATATCGCATTTACGCATATCTGTAAAACTAGCTAAGCTATAGATCTATAACCACAGCTGTTTTAGTATATATATCTCTACCTTTATGACATATTTAAGTAGTAATATATAGTATTTAGAAACATATATTTTGCATATATAATTAAGTAATTCTGTATTTGAATATTAATGCGCAATAAACATTTATTTTTTTCTCATATATCATATATGAGAAATGAATTTATACTAGTATTATAAATTCGAAAGTAACTCGGTTTGCCTCACGCTTTCACAGCTAGAAGATTTAGAAGAAATTTACAATGAAGATCTTCTAACTCTTGACTGACTTTGAAAGACCTATTTGCTGAGATAACCACCGAATATGTGCGGGCGGAACCCCTGGCAAAACCTAGTGGTATTAAATCAAGGTACTGTTAAAATTTTTGAGAAGATTTTTCTAATACATTGTAGTTTTCTAAAGCACATTACACATTTGTATGCAAAGATCAGATATGACAGACTGTCCTTGGAGCTACTTGTGTAACACTTGTATCTTTGCAAAAAAGGAGTGAGCGGCTAGTTGATTAGACCTCAAGTTGGTAGAACTGATCGTGAGACCATAAATCTATATACATATTATGACGAAGTAAAACCTTATTACGCATTTAACGAAAAAATGTCAACAGAGGAGTATAAAATTCGGCACAGTTGTTTATACGGAGGAGTGCAGAAAGCTAAAAAATAATTAAGTACGTTCGAATTTCGAACTCGACGGCCATTAGTGTAAATTAAAAAGGCTACATACGGTTTCATTCTGAACACGAGACATGAGAAGAGTTGTATTCCGGTGAGGTACATTTTTACTAATCTGTTAGCCTGAAGGACATAACTTTGAATTCCGCCCTGAACTATTTTTGGGGTGAGAACGATGATTAATTCTATTTTTATGCATGGCCCTGCCAAAATGACTCTATTCTGCCTGATGGAAAGCATAAGCAGAACTCAAGAGTGGTGGTCAGCATATTCTTTGGCAATTACAATGCAGCATGGTGACGCAGGTCGGCCTAGCGATGCTTCTGCTTCATTGGGCCTCCGGTCTCGCACTAACCCACGAAACAAAACTACGTCCAGAACCAGTTATACCCAGTTCTGTGTCTGGGTGTAAATTGTCTATAATATGTATGTATTTAGAAATATATAGGTATGTTTTTCAAGCAGTTTGGGTCTAGACGGCCGTGCGAGAATTGTATGAGTTTATTCTTCCAATTAACAGAGTATACTGCTACAATTTTCTTGCAACGTTTTCTCACTTAAATATATACACACCATAAATAAACATACAAAAGAAATGAATAAAACAATTTTAATGTAAATGAGTACAGTTAATAACGGGAGATCATACTTTACTAGCACCCTGTTAGATGCTAAACCGAGCGTAATATAACACATCATAGTAATATACAGATAGTACGATGACCTAGTTAGTGCATTTCAGTTGCATGGATTAGAATTTCGCATGCAACAGCGAAATTCACAACTATTATTTTATTTGTAATACAAACTAGGTACTAATTAATTACGAGTTCTTGTGTGGAGATCCCGTTTCCGCAAACGTAGTGTAGAACGTTCACAGACCAGGGGGAATGATGATTTGCGCAAGACGGCTGGCATGAGCTGGATGCGAGAAGCCGAGGATCGAACCGAGTGGCGTGCAATTGGAGAGGCAGCAGTGGAGTGCGATAGGCTGATGATGATGACGTTGATTTTTGTATTTATTTACTGTATTTTTCCCTATATTTTGTTTAATATTGTTAAAATAAATTGTATAACAGTGTGCCATAATATTGTGAAATACCATACAATATACTATGTGTTATTCTTCAAGTTTCCTATTACTTTTAGTTGGCGAATTACTAAATATAATTTTAAGTCATTATTTCACACAAATTTCTTCAAAAGTAACGGTTTTAATGTCAACAAACCTGTTATACTTACGTGTGAGAATTAATGTCATTATGATTACGTGAGGGCAGTGCCTATCAAGTATAAGCATGCATTGGCTGTCATCAGATAGGTACATCTTAAAAAAAATTTATTCTTCGTAAATTTACTGGCTTTTCTATTCAAATATATTAAATTTAAATGTACACCGGTTGGCAGATGCAACGACGAAAGTTTACTTCTAAGTAATGTATGCAAAAAAAATTGATTTCTATAAACACATTTGACATTATTATTACTATAGTTTGAAACATTACTTAATTCAAAACTGTTTTCCGTATATCTTACAAATATTGCATAGGTTTATTCCAGAATACAGATATAATGTCTTCTTCTTTTTTGTCAGTGCGTAAATCATATTGGAATCATCTACTAATCGTTATATCGAACTCGAACCAACCAAAAACTGTAAGCTGTCTCAGATACTAGCTGCCATAGAACCAGGTGTACCCTAGAAAAGTAATCCCTGGAAGTCCGACGTACCTCAGGTCACCTATATCTTGTATATGGCCCCCTCTTGTATGGGAACCCCAATGTCGCCCTTTCTGTCCTAGGAAGCGAGTGCGCGCTCCGTGAGGAAAGTTCAATGTTGAGCATATAATTGGGTAAATAAAAAAGTATTGAAATTAAGAAAACAATATTAAATAACTGCCAGATTATCTTTCGAAAACAACTAATTAAAACTGCCAGCAGGTTAAGTAAACATATTTCCTTGTAGCTCTTTCCTCATTTGTTGTAATTTTATAACTCAGTTACTGTCGTATGAGTAATATGGGGAAAACTGTATAATTATACATATATGTGCATATCAGTCAATCACCAATTTACTTTAGGTCTTCGAGGATCCCTACGTCACAACAAAAATCTGTAAGTATTGCTGAGTTTGACTTTAAAAAAATCCAAGTCAATGCATAACAATTATCTTCTAAAAAAGAGCAAGTTATACGCGAACTCACAAAAAAAATTGAGTCGAATTGAGAAACCTCCCTCTTTTTTAAGACAGTAAAAAAACAACGAAATGCGTTAGGTTCAATAAAATAATTTGTAAACTAACAACTGCAACATCGAGATAGAAATAAACTTAATGGAAACTTGTCTGAGCTCTAGTATGTGTTTGAGACCTTCGTGCAGTTTGTAGTTGAATTTTATGAAACGAAACGACGACCTACGATAGCGGACTGAATTTATATCGTTATTTGACTATTTGCATAAATATGTAGTCGTTTTTGTAATGACGCCGTCTACGTATACCGTCTGGGTTTTTATACTATTAAATCATCACTTTTAGTACTCTTAATAGCAATTATTATATCAGGCGCTTTATCACGTACAATGTCACAGATTTCAATTGATCATATAATGTTAAGTCGATTTGCGTCATGTATTTTTTGCAAAGAGAAGTGTTCAAATCTTCAGTCTAGACAATAAGTAACCGGTACGCACAGGTCAACTCAACCGGTTTGTACCAGTCACACCTCCTGCTAGTGCCAGACGAAGAACCACGTCGGTCGGTAGAACCGGGATACAGTTTGGAGCGAATAGTGATCTATACCAAATCATAAGTGTAAAGGGATAAGCGCTGCAACAAATCACTGCGACTAGCTTCGAAAGAATTCCAAATAATCGGTTTGTCATCTCATTACATTTCTATTACAATTTCCTCTAACTCATGAGGTACAAATAAATTGGACCATATGTATCGGACCAGAAAAACAATAAGAACATAAATGTTAAATTAGGAAACTAAATCTACTTTACATTGTACTTTGGGCATCATCAATGCTCTAATACTCCATGATATTTTGCATAGTGGTCAATATTTTATTTCTATCACGAATGCCGCGACATAATAAAGTACATATGTCACTTTTGTTAGCCTCCCCACCAACAACAACTTGACTAAACACGATTATGTCGTTATATCAGACGAGTTTTCCTTGATTTAAATAAATTTATCTGGCCGATGCATGTACGTTACACGTTTATTGAGGCTTAGGCAGATTCTCGTGATTTTCGTTTATACGCGTGCCACGTCTGGACAACCCTCCACAAACACAAGCGTGTAAACGGACTGTTTGCCTTGTATCGCGTGAGGTTGTGATAGCTTGTTGCAGACCCGAGTCGTTGTCGGTTTTTGAACACAGATCAAAGGAAGCGAGCGTTTGTAGTTAGTGAGCGACTGTCAAGTCCTCGCAGTCAAGTAAACATACCACGAGCGTTTGTGAAGAATTGTAGTTTGTGAGCGACTGTTAAGTCTTCGCAGGCGTGTAAACATAGCTTTAAACTTTCAATACGAGTTTCACAGTTTGAATACAAAACACATACCTGCATACTCGTACTATACACAAAGAAGATCTCTCCTCACGTGGAAATGGTGATACTGTCGCGTGTAAGATACGCCTTCGCTTTGCCCAATCGGATATTAAATGAATGTCATGTATTTGTTCATTGCTTAGTTACTTGACACAGTTTACGTTTTTTATGATTTTTTATGACCATGTACTCAAACAGCTTAGAATACATATATGTACGATGTCGTGTTGAAAATACTAAGTAATCTTATTTATAGCAGTAATAACTTTACCCTGTTGATTGCTAAATTAAAAAAAAACTGTTAGCAGAAAAAGTAGGCAGCATTTAGAGTACTTCAAAGGGAATAGTTTTTAATTACAAATACACATATAACAGTTGACTAGTACAAATAAAATAATCTATACGATATGCTAGAAATCCCCGAATCGATAAAATATCAGTTGTGTATTTGACGTGCCACATTTACTTAGTGGTTTCTCGGAACTAAAAGGTTGAAGTCTTTGTTCGATACCTAGCACGAAACCTTGCACAACTTATAAGTAGTTCAATTTTCACGTCACAACGTATTAACGGGAAACTCTTTAATAAAGGCATCGATTAAATATTCGATTTAACTTTAGATAACGTAATCGTTCAACTGTAATATTGTCAAGAAGATTATGAGTATGAACAGATTGACAATAATATTCGAATATGTATTGATTAATCGACTTGTGTAAAGTACAAAGTCAAAATAATCGAATAATACGGTAGTTAATCACAAAAATTACCAATTTTGTGTGAAATAACAATTTTGACGTCAAACCTAGCTGTCGTTATTTTTTTTCTTTTTGTCTGCTTTATTTATATTTATTTTTAAAAATAATCTTTAAGTATCTGTACTTATATTTTAAATACGAAGGTAACTCTTGTCTGTCTGTCTCGCTTTCACGGCTAAACCACTGCATCGATTTCAATGAAATTTGGCTTAGTGATACTTTGATTCCTGAGGAAGGAAGGACATATGCTACTTTCTAGCGTTATAAGCAACCAACATACACGCGGGCCGAGCTGCGGACAATAGCTAGTAAGGAATATTGTGATAATCTCTACAGTATTTAATTTCATAAATTTTGAAATAAAAATCTCACTCGACTTTGTCAAGCACATTTTTAAAAGTTACCTACTCTTTTCACAGATCCCAGATATAACGGTTACTATAGTACCCGTATTTCTTATTTTTTGAATATAATTTTCATTTAAAAGATAACTTTACTTTTTAATAACACATTACAATAAACATAATGAATTAAAATTAAAAAAAAAACTTGGAAATAATAAAAAAAAAGAAACAGCAATATTCACATACAATCGTCATAAAGTTCCTCCGCATCATCGCCTACTTGTGACGTTTCCAAAATACTGGCCATGTTGAATGGCAGTGCTAATTCTAAATGCTAGAAGAAGGCCAGGCTTCTGGTGAGAAGAATCGTCTATCAGTCGCCTAGATAGTTGTTTAAACATAGAGTGAGCACAAGACCCCAGGGACCTAGTTAAGCTATTGCTTGAAACTTAGTGTTTAATAAAATTAACTCAAATACCAGCCTGAAATGTGTATATGTATATATACATGTGTATGTGTGCATGTGTATACGTCACTGTCCAACGGATAATATCACTAATGTGTGTTGTAAATAATGTTCTCAAAGGTATTAAACCCTGTTAATGTTACTATGTGGTAAATGTCGCAAATGACACAATCTACACACTTTTATATATTTTAATTGTATTTATACCCTTATATTGTTTGGTGTTTGTTAAACTGAATTAAAAAAACCTAGCGTCTCGACCCCTAAAGATTTTTTAGATTTTTATGACGATTTTACCTACTTATTTACCAGATTGTTCAAATGTTTCTACTATCAATTCATATCGATCCACTGAGGTTTCGAGAAAGACTTCTGTATTTCCAAGCGTCTATAGGCTTATGTTTATCGCATTTATGATGTCTAGTAGTGCTCAAATTGACTGCGAATTAATCCCTAAGCCCATTATTTTTACATCACTTCACAAATGAATGATCAAACGCATGATTGATTTCATACTATTACGTAACTTAACATCGTTTGTGAAGACAGATATTATTAAAAGTACACTTTTGGACATCTTTAAAACTTGTATTTTAATAAGTCTACTTTATTAACTTATATTTCCAGGTGAAATATAATTTATTGATTATTAAAATACTTTCTCTTATGATTAACATACCCATACGTGATCAAGTCCATGTATCTATCAAATTTATTGAAGTATATTATACACTAGCTGAGTTCCGCGGGGCAAAGTTTGTATAAAAAAGTAGTCTAAATTACTCCTTATCATTATTTGCCTGTACAAGTCCTGTTAAAATCGGTCCAGCTGTTTCAGAGATTAGCCTGAACGTACAGACACACAAAAATTGTACAAAAAAGTTATTTTGGTATATTTACGGTGTATACCGTCTTTATATATTTAGTAAAAAGCTAATCATCCAGTGAAATGAGATAATTATAACAATTACAAAGGCTATTGAACTTAGTATAAGAGTAAGACTATAACTGTTATTGATGCAATGGTATTTAAAAAATCTAAGATACAAATTAATAAAATTGAATTGTCTGTTTATGAAAACAAAAAATCTTTTTTCAAAATGTTTGCTTCTCTGTCTGTTTGTTCTGGCCAATCTCTTCTGGACGGGTTTTGATGGAACTTTCACTGACTTTGATGATACAAAGCATGACTTAGACTTTTTTAGACTAGCTTTATCCCGCTTTATCCGCGGTTTTTGTAATAAAAGTACAGCAACAACCCCGAGTAAAACCGCAGGGCTAAGCTGGTAGTATAATAACTTATCAAAGAAACGGCTCGAAGACTGTCTTCAGACTGATGAGCTACTTAACATTCAACTATCAAACTAATCGTTCTGTGCCAATCACCGATTAACTTGTTGGCAGATTACGAAACGATCATATTTTATTACACACACTTTTACCTATAGTATAATAACATACTTCGACTGTACTTTGTATAAAATATCTACTAAACGTTGCTTGCAAAAATTAAATCGATCGAATCGATGAAAGAAATCGACACGTCAATAATACGATCTCATTGGGTTTAATTTTTATGTGTCGATTTCTTTTTTTTGTGAGCACCTTGTGGTAAGTGGATTCTAGTAGTGTATTAATACATGAAAGAATACTGATTTCATATAAACATCGTGCGTAGACGCTTATCATATTTGGAATGGTTAATATTTTTATCATTAATAATTGTATCTATAGGTTACAAAAATAAAAATTGCCATAATCTTTAGGGGCCGTGTATATATTAACCTGTCCTGCTGCAAAAGTATATAAAATGACAGATCAAGTTATACTGGTCAATAAAATACCACAAGACATTCAAAAAGGTTAACCGTTAGATCACTAGTCGAAATGAATGAACAGAAGTTTTTTGACAGAACATACGAACCAATGTCGTTCAGTATATAAAGCTGATAAGAGAATGTCAAGTGGACGCATTAAATCAACTCATTTAGGTAATCTACCTTCTTTGTAACAAGTACTTTTATCAGTTACTAACTATTACGTCATGCTTGAAGTTAGTTTTTATTTGTTCTACCTAAGCGGAAATATTAATTTAAACGACACCAATTCTTTTACATTATAAATTATTTTACATAAGACTATCAGGTTTCTAGTTTGCTAGTGCATTGATAACTCTATCGATTCGAGAATCCCTGATTAACATAAGTCAAGTTTTAAGTTTGTAGTATGTAAGTATGATATTCGCTTAAGGAGCCGAACCTTGTTTTGATTCTTAACGATTTAAAAAGAAAAGGTATTATAACGCCTTAATGTGTTCATCTGTCAGTGTGAATGGCATCAGAAATCCTAAACTGTGAACCGATTTTGATGTTAGAAATATGATCTGAAATAAAATGTTTTTGAAATATTAATATAAAAAACTTTTTTAAGGAGAATAAGGAGATACATAGGAGAATAAGCTTTCCTAAAATTAAAGAAGACATTTTTTTACTTACTTACTTTCTTTTTCTTTTTTTATTAGTCCTCATCCTAAAGTAAAGAAGACTTAAAATTACTAGGCTGTTACTATGTTTTACAAACAATTTACATTAAATGATAGTCCGATATTTAGAACTAGGTAGTGGATTACCTTGTTATTCAAACGGAGCCTACAACAAAACAACAAGTCACTAGTTTTTCCATATTGAGCTACAGGAAAATCATATTAAGGCGTTATTTGGCGCAGTGGTAGCGAATGCGACTGCTGTGGTAGAGGTCTCGGGTTCGATTCCTGAGTCGAACCAAATGTTTGTATGATCTGCAAACATTTGTTTCGGAGTTTGGGTGTTTTCTATGTATAAGTCCAGATTAATAAAATAAACAAATAAATATGTTCAGACACTTTAACACACAACGCCATCTAGTCCCAAACTAAGCAAAGCTTGTACTACGGGTACTAGATAACTGATATTACTACTTATATACTTTTTTTTGTAAATACATACATTTTATTCATAGAAAACACCAAAACTTCGAAACAAATATTTGATCATACAAACATTTGATCCGACTCAGGAATCGAACCCGAGACCTCTAGCACAGCAGTGGCATTCGCTGCCACTGAGCCACAGAGGCAGTCAAAATAGAAGCTGTACTAGTGAAAAGAGAAGCGAACGAAGTTTCATGTGTCAGTTAGTAATATTATATAAAATAGCGTTGTGAGTGACCCCGCCACTTTCAAACGACTAGACCGAGTTGGGTCGTATTCACACAATATTATTTGTTTTGTTAAGAGAACCTTGAAACTGATAGGAGTGGAGTAGTAACCTTGAAAAGGGGAAATCCATAAGGGGGCGCCTTAATCATATTTTTATTTTTACATATTATTATTGTAAAAGAGAGTATGACACCTCAGAAGAGTTTATTCTTTGGACGTAGATCTTTAATAAATGTACGTACGCACTTATTAATAGTATTTTATCATATATTTTATTTATACTACATCAAGGCTAAGGGAATTGATGATCGAACCAAGTGGTGTTCAAGGCAGTTGACCGCGATAGGTAGACGATAATGATGATAAAGGCTTACCTTACGTTAATTAATTCATTAGCATATAATAGTTAAATTCCATGTCAGTAGCTCGTTATAATTATTAGGCTACATAAATGCCACATAATTTTAAATATTAGTCGATGACGATGTGTTTTGAACAAGCGTGTTCAATTTTGGTGTCAAATAGGAAAAATGCTTGTTTGATACCTCGACAGTAAAAAAAACAATTGTTCTTTAGCATCCAGGCATCAGATAAAATCCTGATGTCAAATAAAATAAGTTTAAAATTAACAGTAAGTACGATTACGACGGGCACGCGACGCCTTCCAAACGCGGACCTTTCCAGAGCGTCGTAAAAATTTAGAACCTTGACCAATAACCTACTTTCATGAGCTCGGTGTACACTCAGACCTCCTCTTTATATATTAAAGCTTCCCGTAATCACTGTCCCCAGCTAATCGTCATACATGAATGATATGCTCGTGGAAATGGATAATAAAATATGCATTACTGAGGTATGCTTTCATGACTCTTTGATTTGAATCAGGCTTTGTTCAACACGATCGACAAACAACCTTATGATGCATATCCCTATTTAGTATTATTTGATCTATTACTCATTCTGGCATTATCGTTGACTTGTACATGTGTAAACACGCATATTTTCTTAGTTAACTATTGCGGGTAGGCCTAATGAGTACCTACAGTCGTATGTTGGAAACTGTAACCATTTTTTTAAAACTTGCTACTTTAAATTGAAAATAATGCTTTGTTATTTTTTTTAATTATGCAACGGCTTTAAAAAAACATTTACTTGCGTACGGCCCAAATACTGAGGTTTTAGTGATGCAAAGATACTGAATCTTATTATTTTATTTGCAACATTTAGTCATTTTAAGTATGTGAATTAATATGAATATATTTTTCAATAGTTACTAACTGGCTACTTATTGCATATTACAATAAATTCGTAAGAACATTAGGATTCGTTTCAAATCGACTGCACGGTTAGCCTAGTGGTTTGGGTGGTCGTCCCGCTTCATTCTACTACGCCAAGTTTTGATGATTCAAATCCCACAAGGGATAACACTTTATGTGATCCGCAAATTGTTTTTCTAAGACTAAGTGTTCTATGTGTTCGTTTCGTGTATGTTTGTAAAGTGCTTACGACACGGAATGTATATTGCTAATACGAGAGTTGTCTTTTAAAAGAAAAAAAAAAGAAAACAAAGCACTAATGTGCAACATTTTAGTTTCCCACATTTTAGTACCTTGTATCCTACTTCATTCCGTTGAAGTTTTATCTCAAGAATTTCAACTGCAATGGGCTTATTTAACGCATATTACTGAAACATATTCATATGGAAACTAAATAAAGTCTTCTACTGGGTGCAGTGATTCAATTAGCAATTGTGATTAATTGTTATTCCCCAGGCGTCATATGAATTGCGGGGACATGTATTTATGAAAAGTTGGGAAAATAACTAATTCATAACAGTACGTCATTATAATAGACAATTATTACTGATAATCAAAAACGTAAAACGATTTTGCCCAATTCTGATTCACTATTTTAGAACCGAGTCAGCACAGAACAGCACTATGTTTGTTATGAAATAAAGTTTAAATTTCCCTGTTCCCTTCTTCCCTTAAATTCCCCAGTTTTTCTACTAGGAATTGACGTAGTCCATTAAAATTAAAACAGGACAATAAAGTTGTTTTTAAACTTTTGCTCTACGTTTGCACATTTACAGACAGTTTAAGTTAGCATTTATTGCGGTATATGAAAATCATAAATAGTAACAAGTTTATTAGTATCAATAAGTAGTAAGTAAGAAAATTCTTGCATAGTTAATTATTCAGTATTTCGTCTAACATATGTAATAAGTCGTTTTACGCTATAAAAAAAATTCCCTAAAACACAACAAAAATATCGAAGTTCTCAATGTTTTTTATATTACTGAGAAAATTCATGATTCATATAAAAATAAGGAAAGCATACTAACTTTTAGTATAATTGACTAATAAATACAAGCTGCTACTTCTATTGCAAAAGATCCACTTTTTGGAGTGACGTGAAACTTGTCCGTGAAATAGTACCAAACTGGAGTTACAAATCATTACTCTTAAGTACCGGTATACATTATATCAATACCCGTAAATATGATATTCTCCTAGCCGATTACGGCCACAATAGCTAGTCACAACGGCGATCAGCCCACTACGCAGGAAATATTACAGTGCACAAAGGTGCACTCTCTGTTCCCTCTCATTATACCGGGGAGAGATCAGGCGCAGGACCGACGGCTTTACGTGCTCTTCGAGGCACATAAATTAAGACCCGTAAATATAGCATGAGCCCGAATAAACTTATATTTATTCTTTAAACACAGTACTATTGCTTTACCCACACGCAAGAAATAACAACAAACACACAAAAACTAATCCTGACTTAAAATTTTGTAAATAAGATCATTATAACAAACCATTATAGCAATCAATAGGTTGAAAAGAAGTGTTACATGCCAATGCCAAATAAATCTGTTCAAATAAGAATGAACAGCTACAAACATGTGTACCGAAGCGCAATATTCGATATCAGCTGAATCAATGTGGTTATTTTTCGCACTGTAAAGGAAAAGTAGAAAAATTGTACGAAAGATCGTATTTACACGTTCCGTCGTTATTTCTAAGGATTAAAGTAAGTAGTAAGAAGTAGTTTGCATAATAATATTATTGGCATCAGAAATCCAACTACAGCTTCATATTTAACAAGAAAGGAGCAGTGGGTATATAGCATTTCATTTTATTACCCGAATGCGAAAAATTATGTATGGTATGTTTTTCGAGTGTATATATGTATACTATATGTGCATATTTCGTTGGCACGCCCTAGAGCCTAAGTGGCTCGTTGTATTTTTATGTGAGTAATGTGTATATACATTCGTCTTAGTCGTCAGTGACAAAGGAAACTTCAAAACAAAAAATATATACGCAGTCGTTTCGGTTTTTTTTTAATAATTCATTACTTGTCCGTTAACGTGAATATTTCAACAATTTGATTTTAATGGGCTTAAACAATTCGTCAACTACTAGACTCGGTTACGTAAATTCAATAAAAGTCAAAGCGATAGAAGACAATCTTGATAACATAATAAGTTATTGCAGTTTTACCGTGGGAGAGCCACGCTTCGGCATGAATGGGCCGGCTCGACCGGAGTAATACCACGGCCTCACAGAAAACCGGTGTGAAACAGCGCTTACGCTGTGTTCCATCGAGTGAGCGAGGATACCGGAGGCCCATACCCCAATCCAACGCCCCCTATCCCCCTCACCATCCCCTTTCCCCCCAGGCCGCCATATTGTGGGTCACCATACTGCATTGTTCTTTTTCGCATTGAGGATGGTGACCACCACTCTTAGATTCTGCTCATGCTTTCCATCAGGCAGGGCAGAGTCATTTTGGCAGCTTAAATATATAAAAAAAAAAATTGTTTCAATTTATATTCAATGTTTATGTTATTCGTCTCTAATGTTTATTTGCAAGTAAAGAATGCAATTATTGCAAACTTCCATTACTACTGGACGCTACCTACATTTGTTAGTGATTGCGCAAGCGCATCTAGATTGCTTTTTTTATTAGAACCTTGGTCAATGTCATTGATAGACGCAAGTCAAAGAAAGGTGATAATAAACATGCCAAATGTTGCATCATCATCATCATCATCATCATCAATATGTTGCATATTCTACTAAAATAATATCTAAATCTAGAAGTATTTTCAAAGCTATCTTATTTCGCAACACAATTTAATAAAAGAGGGTTTAAGAGAATGAGATAAGCATGTAATTAACGCGACTTAATTAGTATCACTTTAGACGTGGTTGAGAATAATATAATCAAGGTTTTTCTACTTGACACAAACGACTTTACTACCTTAATGGTTTATAGAGCTGACTTGCAAAATAGTTGTTTGGATGTTACTATGCTATTAACAGTCTTGCTGAAGTTTTAAGTGAAATTTTCTCTACGTGTTTAACAAACGTGTGTGTTCAAACATACATGTTATTTTTATGGGGGTGATCGGTTAATTGTAATAAATACAAACAAACTTCAAATTGTACTCTTTCCTCAATTTTACTGCGATAAATGATCGGTTAATTTTAATAAATACAAACAAACTTCAAATTGTACTCTTTCCTCAATTTTACTGCGATAAAATTTATGTTTTTTATATCTAACAGGATAAATAATGTAACTATGTACCTATGTGTAACTATTTGGTCTATTTTACTGAGCATTTGAAAATTTCCTGTATTATAATCACGCTGGACAAATATTCTGACAATTCTGTTCTCTATAATCTACCGACAATTCCGAATCTTGAACGCAAATGCATGTATTTTTATTGGACATATTTCCGCTAATATTTGCTTACGTTAGTCGCAAGTTTCAACTGATTTATCGCTTAAATCCGATATAAACGTCGGGTACGAAAGGATATCGCGTTATTTAAATATTTACGGTATTATGTCCGCTATTACATTGAGTTACACCTTTTTTGTGTATTTAAGATTCACATAACCTATATTAAATAAGTTATATGTAGATAATTACTACATATTACTACTAAATGGTGCCTAATGGTGGATGATTGATGGGGATATTATTCTTAAACTAAGTACTACAAGTAAAAAAGTGAAATAGAATGTAATGAGTTATTGTTGTACACCAAAAACGGTTAGTTTTCTTTATTTTTTATTCCTTTAGATTAGCTATAAACATTTTAAAAGCAATAAATTATGATACGACCTTGAGACCGTCACTCGTCCAATCACTATAAGATCATTAGAAATTATTTACCTACAGTTCAGTGTTAGGTATGAAAGTTACTTAGAAATTCGAGGACACAGTAAATTCTTCGTTTAGAACACACGTTAAACATTTCTTGATTCACATTGTTAAGCAAAACCTATAAAACTAATGTAACTTTTTACAAAACTTCCGGGAATACGTTATAAAGTGAACTTGTTTTGTATTTGAATAGGAAACGATAAAGGCCAAAAAAAACCTGAATTTGCACACTACGAAATTTCAATGTCCAAGGCAGGCAAGGATCTGAGCTTCTGAGCTGAGTGGTAGTTAGTATGAGACTAATATTAATTTGATATACATAAGCTCGTAATGTGAATTAGTAACGGTATAGCAGACACTTTAACAGTTTAACGTGCACATTACAAGCGAGAAAAACGAATGAATGAATTTAGAAACGTCAGCAATTTTGAGCAATTCTTCAATCTGGACATGAATTATAATGCAAGGTCTATTGCATGTTGCGATGGTGAATCATTATTTTCATATGTGCAATCGACTATAGCACAATCGCGTGCATTCTGTCAGCATTCACTAAATTTTATTCGCTTTGCAGTTTAGATAAAATTATATATTTATTCCAGGTTAATTTAAAATTTTATTTTTAAATGAAAAGTAAATTTCTTGTGTCAGTATTTTGTAGCTGTTTAAGGTGTGGTCCGATGAAATATTAAATTTGTGTGTATTCTTAATTTTTGCAACTACGCGGTTCATTCAGTATGTCGATTTATTGCAGCAATATAAGGTCTCCAGAACGACTCAACAATCACTGTTAAAACGCTCTTACGGGTTGTTTGTTACACACATTATTAGGTACCTGTTACAGGCAATTTAGAGGTGCTCTGATAGAGTTTCTGTTTTGCAAAAGTTGTATTAAGTAACTAAGGTTTTGCTGTCTCTCTCTAATCATTTAATTAATGTATGCTGTGAATACATAAACCTTGAATTCTAGAGCAAGTGTTTTAAACGTCCTCCACTCAAATATTCCAAACACGGTAACATTAGACCAACATTTTTAAATAGGTCAAGTAATTAATTTCGTTGTTCTTTTCACCGTGCAACCCGCATGTACAAATAATTGATTAATTATTATTAGGCACTATGCGGTCGAATCAACTAGACACTTGGCGTGGCAAACATCATAAAAAATGTACTGTGTATACGTTGAATTACTTATATATAGGTACAGCAGTATTATATTACACACGTGCTCACATATCTTCAAATTACTGGGCTTAGAAAGGTTAATATTTAATCTTGATTACTTTCTGGATTTTCTTAATTAAAGTCGGTATTTTTTTCTTTATTTAGGGCTATATCCAATTAGATAATACAGCTTAGTAATATAATTAACACATAGATAAAGGTTACAAACACAGTTATAGGTACTTAGTACACAATTGTCGAATGGCTTACAGTTTATAGCTAACATATGTAATTTGTACGGTAACCTTTGTAAATACTTCAACATTACCAATATCATAACTCTGTTATTCTGCACACTCTCTACAAGACGAAGAATGCGTAGTCTACAACTTTGCAGTCTGAACAGAGGAGTCCAGACGATTCAAAATTCTGTTCTTGGAAATCAATGAACGTGCAACTCTTAGGATATCGAAAATTACTGTTTGTAAATACAACCCGCATTAGTAATGTATCCTGAGTCGTGGGGCATTTTGCAAGCATTCAAGGGACGAATATAAAGATCACTCGGAGTAACGTTTGTATATCACACAAAGTGTTGTCCATGTTAGGTTCGAACAACACCCAGCACTGTAGATAGTGGAGTGGCGACTACTGGAACCATTACGCTATCCGTGCAGTTAAACTTTTCAATGGATTATTGAACATTTATGAACATTTTAAAATGACTAGGAAGATCCCGCTGTGAAATAAGGCGACAGACCTACGAAGGTTAGGCTTTAAGCGGGTGGATGATATTGTTAATCGTGGCTTTTACGAACTACAATATTTCGTAATGTATACAAATGTGTAGCCTCCCTGCCGTATTCGTCTAGGGCGACTGCTTCGTGACTCCAGTCAAGACTTAGGAGCTATTTCGTTGAACTCGCTGATGCGTTCGTCAAAATTATGCGTAATTTGCATGCATTTGGATTAAATCTTCTTCTCTGTCATGTCGCTCTCGTCGTCGAGACGTCAAGCTGTCGAGGTCACGTCAAATACAATAGTAGCGGCGCAAAGAGGCTAAAGTATTGTAAGAAGCTTACTGTGATCTGTAGCACAGTAAGTCAACGCAGAGCAAAAGACTACTTCTTTCAGAATCCATACTAATATTATAAATTTCTGTGTCTCTCCATTAGGTACCTTTAACGGCTAAACCGCTACACCGATTTCAATGAAATTTGGTACAGAGATACTTTGATTCTCGAGGAAGGATATAGGCTACCGCTATAACTGACATACGGCGGTGCTGCGGGCGAAAGTAGTATATATAAAGTTAAGTTTACATATTGTGTCAGTCGTTACGATTTCTACACCTGAAATAGCTACGTTAAATTTCCTGTAGCTGATGTTCGAATTCTAGACTTACACAGTTCTCACTCGGTGGAGTTATCTAACGTCGTGAAGCAAGCCCGCATGTGTATTTTATTTTCCGCACTATTGTATTCCGGAGTAATATAAAAACAAACAGTACTGGATAATTGCAATAATTATAATAACTAAAAGATATGATAGGTATTCATTGCTTGTTATTTGAAAGTTTCAACATTTTTTCATTAAAAGACGCATCTTTGTAATACACATTTCGGAAAAAAAAAGCAGCAGGGCAGCAAAAAAAAGCAGCAAGGCAGCGAAATAAAGTCAGAGAGACAGAAAATATATGATACAAAGCAGAACTTATACTTTCAATACTCATATAACACTTCCGAGTTTTACGAACTCGTTTCCAATTTCATAAAAGCTAAGGATTTCGAAAAAGGTTATTCAAGGCATAATGTTGGTAATTCTGTTATTGTCATCACTAAACTAAAATTCACTATAATTTGTTGTTGGATTATATACTTTAATCTCATCCACCTACAGTCTATTTTTGGAAATCTCACATCTCAGCTTTTACTATATTTAGTTTAGACCAACTAAAAGTTGATCAAAGTACAGGCAAGTTATTTGGTACTGAACTAAATACAGTGACAGCTGAGTGTGTGATATCAAAAAATGGACTGTAACCATATAGGATTAAAGTATATAACGCAAATAACAAATTTTAGTGAATTTTAGTTTAGTGATGGCAACAATAGAAATACCACCAATAACTAATATATTGTAATGTATTTTTTTTACCAGAAACAGAAAAAATCACACAGAAATGTAGAATAGGGATCTATTAATTCTTATAAGATTTAAAACATTTGCCTAATTGCAAATTTAGTATTGAAAAAAACTGAAGAAAGAAACTCCTTATTTCACTAAATTATTTTTCTGTTAGCATATATTTGAGAATGAGGTTTACATATATTATAACTGATGGCTTTATCTCTTTCAGTATCCAATAGGAATAATATTAGTTTCAGCTTTAGATATCTACTTAACTTTTGAGTTAATAAGGATTTATAGATTGTGTGTGTATTTATTGATATTTGTTCATCACCAATATCATCATCAGCCTTTCATAGTCCACTGCTGGACATAAGCCTCTCTTGAAAGATTAAACTTATTTAGTCAATGACTTGTTATTATTAGATATTTACTTGTTCAAACACTTCCTCACCAATTCAAACAACATAGCTGAAATATTAATAACATCTATTTGCTTAATTGAATGAATGTGACCCTTAATTGATATTTTATTACCTTAACAACATATGTTTATTGGGTAATAAAGGTAGTATTGGTTCTAGAATTGTATAATGTTTATTACAGGATACACTATAATATGTTACACTCTAATGTTTAGTGCAATGTTTCATTTATAGATTTTCTAAATGTGTAATGATTAGATGCCTATACTTATGACAACATTGTTTTATTCTTTATCACTAAATGAGTAACACACATATGATTGCTCTAAATGTTTCACACACCTGCATATATGTAAATTCGTATTGATAAACATAACCTGCATATATAATACTCTGTTCAATCAGGACTAAAATAATATTTTTATTGAAAAGTTTACACTCCTAAATTATACATAATTTAAGTGCTTCATTGTGCATTCTTCTTTATGATTGTGTTTTAATGATAGCTAAGCTTAATAAAATAATACAATCCCTCAGTAAGGCTCCACTAAATTTATCCTTTCATGCAGCACGGCCTTGATTGAATAGAATAATGACATTACTTTCAATAATAGTTACTTTTGTAAAATAAACAGAATTATTAATGGGTAATAGTTGTCTAAATAAGATTTAAAATGATTACTTACTTTTTGAACACTCTACAAGAGGAGTTGTTTATTCTTTTATCCGACATATGTCTTCTGCGGTCTTCAAACAAGTCTTTGATGGCAGTCACACCAAGCACAAACAACACTGGCAGCATAGCAATTTCTTTACCAAATGCATTAATTGCTGGCACCCAATTCAACAACACTATGAATATAAAGTACACATTTGCAATCCTATGAAACTGTTCAAATAAGTTCTTGGGCACAAACGATAGTAGAGTATATTTTGTAGTCCTAATTTTATTGTCGCATCTATGGCCATTTGGGTGATCCTTGAGAGGTGTTTTGTCAGGCACCAAGTGATTGGGAGTGATAATTAGATGACGGTTATCAACAGATGGTTGTGGTCTTCTTAATAACCATAATGCTGCTTTTCTCCAAGGACTCATGACTGAGGTGCGACGAATCGTGTAAATAGAATCTGAGCGTGAGGCTTGGCGTGAGTGATGGTGCATCCGCACTGAACCAAGCCGCGGCTGAGCGCTGGCAATGGGAGGTTCGCGATGGCCTGGAGGCAGAATAAAGTCCGTGCGACTGCCGGTGCGGCTGTGGCCAGGACCAGACGACGGCCGTCCGCCCTCGCCGATCTGGCCGTGAGAGAGGGCACGCTGGTGCCCTCGCAATGCAGACTTGAGTGGAGGACGGGCAATTGTAGGATTTGTCGCAAGAGTAGGTGTCCCTCCATGACTTATAGATCTCGAATGCCCTTTCGCTTTCGGAAATAGGTAAGTTTGCTCCGGTGCCCCAGGTAAACATGGCACAATTGGAGTTTCTCCGCTTCCTTCTGTTGACATTTTTATTCATTTGAACGTTGTTCAACCCACTTTTACCTTTCATTTAAAACTGCTGCTTTACCACACTGTGTTTGGATGATGTATTCTGATAAAATGATATAAGAATGTGCCGTACGAGTCGAAACATATGGTAGGAAGTCACCTGTTCACCAGTTCACACATCACTAACATGCTTAATTTCGAAAAAGTCCATTATAAGTGTAAAGTTTTAAAATATGTCTTGTATACATTCTTAAAACTCTCAAATTAAAATTTTAATATTTTGTCATCACGCTACATAAATACACGATAGAGAAATGAAACTCAAAATATAAGCAAAAAAGACAACGTACGTAAAAGACCAAACTTAATAACTGACAACTGACAATTATATTTACAGGTTTGCCAAGTTGACGATTAGGTGATATTGATTGCCAGTAACTATTTCGATTGTCCCATTTTTTTTTCCTCAAATTTTCAATGGAATGGAATAATTTTATTAAGATTGAGCTCGCGGGCTGGGTTTCCGCAACTCGAAAACTAGAGCGCCTATTTTGCATGGTGGGTCGGTATTATTCATGCCAAACCAGTTCCTCCAGGAAACTTATCAGAACCTTTACGTTGCCGATGATTTTTGAAAATGATCTCAGCGATCCAAGGTGTCTCGCCCGGTATTCTGCCACCCCAAGATATGCCATGATGACATGGGTGGCTGTTTCTTCCTCTTCTATGCATCCTCTGTATAGAGGGCTGTCTGTTACATCTAGAGTGAAAAGATGTTTGTTAAGTAGTGCATGACCAGTTATGGTTCCAGTTAAGAAGAGTTGAAGCAGCGACCTCTTAAGTAGCGTCAGGTTCCGTGACAATCCAGGGTTTATCGTCAGGTGGGCCTCCTTAGTCTGCCTGCAGGCACAAAGGTTGGACTAATATATCTAGTGTTCTTTTTAGTGTTTTGTCATAATGTCCTCCGCAGCCAAAAAATTGCCACCTCGTGCCAGTCCATCGGCTGCATCATTCCCGCGTGAGTTGCTATGCCCCTTGATCCAATGGAGAGTTATACTATTTGTAATAGACACCTCTGTCGGAGCTCTGTGACATTTGTAAATTAGCCCTGAGATTGTCGCATGACTCTGTAGATCTTATAATACTGAAACTGAACTGTCTGAAAGTATGCGGATGGAGTATTCAGTTACCTTTCTGGAGATGATTGCATGTGCTGCCATTATTATACCCATGCACTCTGCCTGGAAGACAGTGTTGTGAGCTCCTAATGGCGTCGAGATGAGCATGTTTAGGTCCTCAGAGAATACTTCCGAGCCATTGCCTGACCTTGCTTTGGATCCGTCCGTGAAGATGTTTAACTCTCTCGGGTAAAGTCCTTCTTGGGGTTCTCCAACAGTTGTATCTTGTACTTCTTGTCGAAATGGGATAGTTTTGATAAGGTAGACGTATTTAATAGTCTTCACTCAGCAGAGACGACTAGTGATAAGAGTGGCGGTATACGTACAGTTACTCATACTCACACACAGACAGTCAGGCAGATTTGTGAGAGCAATTCAGTCCGCACCGATAGATATAAAGCTGCAGGGTACTCTGTTGTTAATGTTGTTGTCGTTGCTGAGACAGCAGTCCAGGTGCCCGATCGGCATAGGTACTTGCCGGCAGAGGTGCAACCGCAGTGTTAGCGTGGTCTGTAAACAGTCAATATTTAATTACTCTCGCGGTGAGAAAAGAAAATGGCTAACTTTCTCACCACGAGTATAGTCGTTAGTCGGGAAGGGAGCTAGAGAAGATATGAAGAGTTGTGAGAGGGAGACCGTTATAACTAGGGGTGGGAAGCTGTCATACTCTTTGGGGACTCTATTCTTCAGTCTGCAACAAGGTCACGCGGTAATCACTTTTAAACAGGTGGGCGAGCGTGCCGTAGAGCAATCCAAGACCTACTTGAATATGATTCATACGCCGAGGTGTCAGCACGTTTGAACATCGCGGCAGCCATACTTTTAATATGTGCGTCCATGTTGTCTATCTTGAGGTCCTTCTTAATGACGTTGTTTCTCACGTATTCTGCCTGCATGTCGCCTGCTTGATGTCGGAATTGTTATTCGCAGTGTTAAAGATTGTTATGCGAACAGTTGTTGGCGGTTGATCTCGCTAGTACGTACCAAGAGGTAGTGCCATAGGTGAGTTGGGTGCGAGTATTTAACATGTATACACCATCGTTGTATCGAGCTTCTTGAGAGGAACGACGTGGGGTATGTGGTCAAATGCCTTCTCTATGTCGATGAATACTGCAACTACGCGTTTACGCTTAAGGTGAACGTATAAACGTACGTGCATTTATAATGGACAGCATTCGATCGAAATATGTTTACCCAAAAAGTGCTCAACGCGCCTAAAGAAGTTTCAACTTCATAAAACAAATAAGAAGAGAGAAATCATTCAATCTATTAAGGAGGTTCTGTTACTTTTAACTCTTTGCCTTGGTGGCCTAGTGTTAGCGTATGCAACTGCTGTACTCGAGGTCTCGGGCTTGATTCCCGGGTCGGGCCAAACGTTTGTATTATCTTTTTCTTTTCTTTTTCTTTTTTTTAAAAAGACAACTCCCGCATTTGGAATATACATTCCTGTGTCGCGGGGATCTTTACAAACATACATGAAACGGACACAAAGTACACCCAGACTTAGAACAACAATTTATGGATCGCACAAAGTGTTGTCCCATGTAGGATTTGAACCCACAACACTTGGCGAGTAGGAAGTGGCGTGGCGACCACTGAAACCACTAGGCCAACCGTGTAGTCTATCTAATTCTATCTACAAATATCTTTTCCGAGTTTGAGTGTTTTCTGTGTATAATATGCACGTATTTAGAAAAAATCATTTGTATTTGTAACAGTTGTCTAGTACACCTACAACACAAGCTCTGCTTAACTTGGGACTAGATGTCGTTGTGTGTTAGATTTCCGAAATATTTATTTTAGTTATAAAATTAAAGTTAAATAATTACTTTAAAAACAGTGACAAACTGCCCCATTAGTCAAGTGATTAGAGTATTCAACTAGCCATCAAGAGGTTTCGGGTTCAATTCCCAGGTCGGGAAGAAGTGTTTTTGGGTTTTTCTCATAACAAACTCCTAATACCAGCCCGAAGTATAAAAGTTTAGCGATATACCTCGGAAAACATTTTAAGCTATCAGTCCTACTTCTCATGAATGTACAGCTTCAGAGTTACGGAGGTCTCAAAACTGATATTCAAGTAAAACTGGTCGAACTTGTAGCCAATCTCAAACAATCATGGGAATAATTAAAGGCTAGATACCTTTAAAAATTATGACACTCAGATATAAAATAAAATATTTTAGCTGATAAACAAAAGTTTTAAAATAAAAATGTTATATTCTCAAGGACCTTCTCAATTTCTTTTATACATTTTTCAATCATATATACAATTTATAATCACATCAGAAGTTTTGTTATCCATTCGCAGCACTAAATATTCAAAGATTATTTTAGTTCATCAACAACCTATAATCTCCCACTTGGGTCTCCTCTCAGGGCAGGGTTAAGGCCATACGTCTCTACCCTGGCCGTGTGAGGGTTGAGGACTGGCAAGATGTTGTGACTACGTGATCTTGCCATTGAATGTTTTTAAGTCGCTTAAAGGCCTCTAACTAAGTTTCACGATAGTTATTCTATGATAACAACCGGGGCCGACTGCTTAACTTGACGTCGGAATCACAGACACGCTTATGGTATCATGCCACTAGTGGTCACTGATCCAGGTACGGACCGCGCCGTCGTTGCTTACACTCGGTGATTGTTTCAATCATTGAGTGCAACTGGGTTATAAGCGCCTCTATTATTACTAACTTTACCATAATATTGGTCGAAAATATTTGTACTGGCAATAGAATTAATCAAAGAATGTCATTACTGTAAATAAGGGCATCGATTGATTATCGAATTTCTGAGATTCAATGACGTACTGTCATTTGTTAAGTTATGTGGAAGTTTAAAATATATAATTTAACATCACTCATTTTAATATTCATACCTAAAAGATTTGGGAATTCTAATTATTTAAATATTTATACGAAAAATAGCACAAAAAGTATTCGGAGGAAAGCGAACTCGATGATGTATTTCTTTTTTCCAATTTCTCAATTAGCTTTCAATATAAAAACCCTTTTCTGTAGTATATAGCTTAAGTTAAGTAGTCAAAGCATTACACTTTTACGTATTTGTATTCCACAGAACACAGATAGATGTCCGAAATATTTATCTAATCCAACTGATATCGAAAGTTTGCATAATTTTTATATATTGCATTGACATAATTTTTAAATGCATCGAGTTGGTTTAGAGAAATTTCATTCCTTTTTAATATTATGAAAATAAATGTATTACCGTACTTATCGCTAGAAAAGATGTCATTCACAAGTAGTCGGTTTTTCTAAATTAAATAGATTATTATGTTAAGCTCTAAACGTATTTATTTACTTTGTGAGAATACNGAAAATATTTATTCGTATATATTTTCAGTTATTCAAATTTCAATTCATAACATTAACTTTAATATTAATCCACGTTCGACTCTTTTAAATATGGTGCATCCCTAGTTTCACACGTCGACGTCACCGAGTCGGCCATATTCTTTCCGACATTTTGACATTTACCTCCCGGTTTGTGAATCAGATTGGAATATTTTCTCTTATAAGTTTCAACATGGATGAAGAATACGACGCAATAGTTCTTGGAACTGGATTGAAAGAATGCATTCTAAGTGGAATGCTTTCTGTGTCCGGAAAGAAGGTATTACATATTGATCGTAATAAGTACTACGGCGGAGAATCTGCGTCAATTACCCCGTTAGAAGAATTATTCGCAAAGTTCAACGCTCCGGCCCCCGATGAAACATACGGCCGAGGTCGCGACTGGAATGTAGATTTGATTCCTAAACTACTGATGGCCAATGGGCTTCTTGTGAAGCTTCTTATTCATACGGGTGTGACCCGATATTTGGAATTCAAGTCTGTGGAAGGGAGCTATGTCTACAAAGGTGGCAAAATCTCCAAAGTTCCCGTCGATCAGAAAGAAGCCCTGGCATCTGACCTTATGGGAATGTTTGAGAAGAGACGGTTCCGTAACTTCTTAATTTATGTTCAAGATTTCCAGGAAGATGATGTCAAGACTTGGAAAGATTTTGATCCCAGTACAGCCAACATGCAGTCGCTGTACGACAAATTTGGCCTAGACAAAAACACCCAAGACTTTACGGGACATGCTCTGGCCCTCTACCTCAATGATAATTACCTCCAGCAGCCTGCCATTCAGACCATCCATCGTATCAAACTGTACTCTGATTCACTTGCCAGGTATGGTAAATCACCATACTTATATCCTATGTACGGCTTAGGTGAGCTGCCTCAGGGTTTTGCTCGTTTGTCTGCTATCTATGGAGGCACTTACATGCTTGATAAACCCATTGATGAAATTGTTTTGGGCGAAGGTGGCAAAGTGGTTGGTGTTCGTTCAGGAAACGAAATTGCCAAGTGTAAGCAGGTGTATTGTGACCCCAGCTATGTACCAGACAGAGTCCGCAAGAAGGGCCAGGTTATCCGCTGCATCTGTTTATTGGATCATCCAATAGCTAATACAAAAGATGCTTTATCTACTCAAATCATCATTCCTCAGAAGCAAGTAGGCAGGCATTCCGATATTTATATATCTGTCGTGTCTTACACACACCAGGTGGCTGCTAAGGGTTGGTTCATCGCCATGGTGTCAACTACTGTTGAAACTAAGGATCCTGAATCAGAAATTAAGCCAGGTTTGGACCTGCTTGGATCCATAAGACAGAAGTTTGTATCTGTGTCAGACTACTATGAACCTATTGATGATGGCACTCAGAGCCAAATATTCGTGTCTGAATCGTATGATGCTACCACACACTTTGAAACTACCTGTTTAGATGTGATTAAGATATACAAGAATGGCACCGGAGAAGAGTTTGATTTCTCCAAAGTTAAAGTTGAACTTGGAGAGGAAGAACAGTGAATGAAAATTATTATTATAATATATACAATATTTATGTACATTTGCTTGTTAATTTTATATTTGTTTAAGAAGTGTTCTGGCAACAATAGTCTATGGATTTGGGTTAACAATTTTGAATAGCTTAGATGTATCAACTGTAGATCAAGTATTAATGAATAATGTATGTATGGTGGTTCCATAATTGATTTATACATTTAATTGCCAAAAAAATATTTTATTTAAAGGATTTATGTGTACTTTATTAAGGCTGCTTATAAGTATTCAAGGCTAATGATCTGCACAAGTACTAGGTTATTTGTACCAGATATTATGCATTCCAATTTGGTATTTGTTTAACTCTGTAACCATATCATACTTGTAATATTACAAAATTTATGAATGCTCATTATACCTATATGTTGTGTAAGATCATGAATTAAAGTTTTAATTAAATATGGTTGGAGTTTTATTTCCATATTCTGTTCCCTGCTGTTTCAGTGTTTGTTAAATGCCTCGATTCACTAAAGTATATGCCATGGTTTAGACTTCCTATCCAGTGTGATGCAATTCCTATGCCTAATTAATATTGTTGTCAATGTATTATAATGGGGTTTTACATTAACATGTACATATGAATTAAGAGGATTGTTAAATTAGTAATCTGAGAAATCTACATCCAAACTTCAGAGCATCAATGTTTGTCCAAATATTTGCTTTTAGTAAAAAGTCTTATAGGTATATTCATCGGTTTATTCTGCAGTATGACTAGTTGTTTTTACATCAACAATAGTTTTCTCCCAGTAGAATTGAACTATCTGAATTAAAAATGCATTTAATTGAACATAAATGATCATTCCGACAGCCTACAAATATATAATCCCCATATGTAACTGGTGACGAAAATGTTTCGTCTGGTAACTGGTATTCTCCTAGAATTGTACCATTATCAGAGTCTATAATATATAATTTTCCATTATTTGAAGCAGCTATGATGAACTTGTCTCCAAATCCACATGGGGTTGAATAAACAGGGGCATTTAGCTGAGCTTTCCAATGCAGTCGTGGTTGGTAGTTCTTTACATGAAGACTGTATACAGTTTTGTCGTGGCAACCGAACGTCACTTGCCAGTTAAAATTACCTATTTTTTTTACATAGAGAGATGAAAATATATTCCCTTTTGCTCCCTGGTACTTCCATATCTGAAATAATTATATAAAAAAATATTTATAAGCCACACCGGTATACCTGTATAATAACTAGCTTTCGCTTGCGGGATCCGCAGCCTTCGCGTATTTAAGTTATCGCGGAAGAGTAACCGTAAGAGTAGCCCATATCCTTACTCAAGAATCAAAGAATCTTCCACTCTTCATGATACCACGGCTTCACAGAAAACTAGTGTGAAACAGCACTTATGCAGTGTTTCACCGAGTGAGTGAGGATACCGAAGGCCAATACCCCAACCTCTCCCCCGACCAACATCTCCCACGACTTACGAGACATTACATAATTTCTAAAAAGATAGACCGATAGTAATAATGTTTCTTTTGAATTTCAGGTTACTTTTTCTTAACTACCTATACATAATACATTTTAGTTTGGCCATTTGCTGCCAATCGTTCTTTTTTTTATCCTTAAAAATGTATGTAACTTTAATAATTTGTGACAATTTTATATTTAACTAGCTTTTGCCCGTGGCTTCGCTCGCACTTAAGTAGATATTTTCACTCCCTATTTTACCCCCTTGGGGGTGGTATTTCCAAAATTCTTTTCTTAATGCTCACTTACGCTACCTGCAAAATTTCATTCTAGATTCAACGGTTTTGGCTGTGCATTGATCTCTAGGTATCTTATTCAGTCACCTTCCTCTTATATATAAAATATGTAGATGTTCTATGACATCAGGTTCCTATGTATTGTTTTGTTTTTTAGATATTATAATGCCTTAATATCATATACTACGATCAGCAGGATATATTATCAAACTTCATTGCTTTTCACCAAGGGACTGAGAAAAAATTAGTTTAGGAATGTTTTTAGTTTTGATATACCATATATATAACTATAGTTGTCAACCATCATCATCAGCGCGTTGCAGTCCACTGCTGGACATAGTCTTACCCCCAAGGCACGCTACAGAGCCTGGGCTGCTTTTTTCAGTTGCCGCCGGTCCTGCCTAGCGGGCGCCCCACATTACGATTACCAAGATGCGGTCTCCATTTGTATATATATTTGTCAATCATCATCTTCTAGGCTTCAGCATTCCTAAGATTATTTGGAGTCGGCTACTAGTTCAACCGGTATTACCTTAATAATATTTTTTTCACGCAGCGACTGGCATTTGACCTCCGCAACTCTGAGGGTGGGCTGAATGCGAAAGTTGCATTACTCTTTAAAATGTTTTATTTAGAGGATTGACTTCCCAATAACGATTGCCACAGATATTCATGACAACCGGGACCGACGGCTTAACGTGCTCTCCGAGGTACAGGCGTGAAAAACCGCCAAACTTCCAGGCTATTTGAAAAACCCAACCATACTTTTGACCCGATTCGGAAATCGAATCCGAAACCTCACGATTGGCAGTCGAATTCGCCAACCGTTAGCTCAACGAGGCAGTCGTATATATAGTTGTCAATATATTTACTAAATTCAACATTTCACAATTACCTTAATACCCTTCTCGACTGTTCTACAATGTATATCACCACAAACTTCAGCGAATATAACATATTTGTCCTCGTCATAGAGCACAGGGCTGGCGAATATAGGGCTGTTGAGCAGCCCACGCCACACCACCAGATTTCTATCTATGTGGATACTAGCGCACACACCGGACAAAGTTCCCACCAGTAAATACTGATTCTTAGCCAGCACCAGGTCCGCTGATATACCTTGCTCGCAAATATCTATCGTGTCCAGTACATCTCCATTCTGGAACAAGTTGTTATACGTTAAAAACATTTATTAGTAGCTATGCCCCGCGGGTTTTTTCAAAATAATATATACTTTTATAGTGATTGAACCAGCCGTTTGAGCGTGCAAATGTAATTAACATATGTACAAACACACACTCACAAACATTTTCTTCTAAAATATTCGTGTGATGTGTATTAAACTATCCACATTACATTTACAAATGTCGAAAGTTACCGTACTGTAACTAAATACAATCAACTCAATGGTACTTGTTTATTTATTTATTTATTAACACTTAATGCACATGTTGTACAAAGGCGGACTTAATGCCTTGAGGCATTCTCTACCAGTAACCTTCAAGTGATGTAGAAACAGGATGTGGTAGGTTCAAAGAGATTTAATTTTGTAAGTAAGGGAAAAACCTACATTAAATATAAATAAACGGTTTAACGGGTACAATAAGCGAATTTCTGAATAGTTACATTAAAATAATGTTTTTTTATCAATAAGTAGGTATCCGAACTTGATAAGCTCAATGAAATTTAGATAACATATGACTGTTGGCCATCTGGTATAATAAATATATTAAAAACATACCGTGATATCAATACAACGGACGTTGCCATCATAGGACGCGATATACAATCTACTATTACAGTACACGCCTTTGCTCTTGATCATACACCCAATATTAATCCTCCACAGTTCTGTGACGGTATCTAGTGTAAATTTAACTATAGTTCCGTCGTAGGAACCTATGACGCCGGCTGCCTGACCTCCCGGGCAGTATACAACTGATGCTTCGATGCGAGAATTCAATTTCAAGATGCCTTGCAACTCTCCACTCAATCCATTCACGACTATGACTTTTCCAGAGTGACTGCCAACCGTAACGTATAGGTTACTGGAATAATAAAATTTAATCAGCTGCAATATTCTGGTTATATACTATTAAGTTTAAAAGTTTTTTTGATCCGATTTGAAAAATATTTCACTGTTAGATAGCCCAGTAATCGAGGAAGACTATACTATACATATAAGCTATTACCAAAAGGAGGAGGAAGGAGTATCATTAAAAAATCGACCAAGTGCGAATCGGACTCGCGCAGGAAGGATTCCTTACCATTTTCTAAACATTTAAAATGTCTACCTGCTGCCATTATTATATCGAGCAAAAAACTGCAAGAAGTTTGTTACATGGGAGCCCCTTAAATATTTATTTAATACTGTTTTCAGTATTTATTGTTATAGCACATCTGTGAAAATTCCAATTGTCTTACTATCACGATTCATGAGACACAGCCTGGTGATAGACAGGATGGACAGCGCTGTCTTTGTAACAGGGTTCCGTTTTACCTTTAGGGTACGGAACTCTAAAAATGTTGCAATATTATTCCTTTTGTGAGCTTTCACTGGTTGCCCTGTTGATACGGTTAAAGTTTCACAAAAATAATGTATGCAAGATTTGTTTCCCATTAATACTTATAAAAAAAAATAGGGTAATGGTGGACATGGTAAGGTTGAACCGGTATAACCTTTTCTAATGTAAATTTGTGTGTTGCGTTATCAGCTATTAAAATATATATATCTGTTTGATATCGTATCGAAAAATTATGACTGTCTACACACTTTTTAGCTTAAGAGGTTATCTCGTCTACCAAATAACTTTTATGGTTGAAGCAGACGAGTGAGGTAGGATTGTAACGTCAGAAGCCAATAGTTAGTGGGTTCGAGGAATTATTAATTATCAAAATGTCTACGAAACTATGACAATTTCTTTCAAATGTAAATTGTAATTACATTTGACTGAAATCGTGGGACCGACGGAATCTTTTTTATTTACTTTTCTTTTTTATTTTCTTGGTCAATCCGCGTAGTTATTCCGTTCCGGCCGCGTTCTGCCTCAGCCTTTATAACTAACGAATTAGCCTATACACCTCACATATTAATGATAATCACTAATATGTGAGGTGTTTACGTGGCATCGTCCATTTCATTGACATTTAGATCATGTTTCCGGATGTAGCCAATCAAGGTTTGTTAAAACTATATTCATGAATTCTGGTGAAGTAACTATCACCCAAATTAATAAAAAAATAATCCACACTGTTATTACAACTTTGAATCTATCTGTTTGCTTTCACGGCTGACCCGCTGCACCGATTTCCATGAAATTTGGCATGAAGATACTTTGATTCTTGAGGAAAGACATAGCAGGCTATTCTTTATCGCGGTAACCGACACATACGAGGGCGTAGCCGTGGGCAAAAGCTAGTATTGTTATATAGATATATAGATGTAACATGTCATTACTTAGGTACAATTACATAATAATATACTAGCTATATATAACAAGAGCAAATACAATAAAGTTTATGAGATATAAATGTAACATTACATGAGATATGTGTGTGTGCGAGAGTTGAACGCTTTATTTAGTATGTCTGTTTGGTGTAGTTGATTTCGTGAACATCACACTTGTGACGCCTCTCGAACTTGTGAAGCACTTATGAAGCGATACCGCTGCCCATGGGCAATCGCTTACCATCAGGCGATACGTCTACACGTTTGCTCCCTATTACATAAATAAACACATTTGTGTGGCACGCAATTGAGAATTTAAGAAATAGTTGTGACAAAATCTTTAGTTTAATAAAACCCCGACTAGCCAGTGTACGGATACAAAGACTTGTACTCTAAATATGTATGCTTTCTAATAGGCATCACTCAGTCCCTGAACTTCAATAATGTCTCGCACTTGTATTTCGCTATAAATTTTNATATTTTTATTATTTTATAGAAGGTAACGAACAGACAAGTCACCTGATGACAAATGATTACTGTCGCCCTTTCATAGGGCTGGTCCCAAATCAAGCAGAGCTTGTGGTACAGTCTGATGACTGCTGATAAACATAATGTTATATTTCTACATACATATTGTAGACATTATACCCAGATACAACAAATGATTGTACACAACTGTTTGACTGTTTGGGTAAGAATCGATCCCATAATATAATTGACTGCCTCGTTGGCGCAGTGGTAACGTATGCGACTGTTATGATTGAGGTCACATATTATACATAGATAACACCCAAACTCCGAAACAAATATTTTCATTTCATAAAAAGATTTTGTTCGACCCGGGAATCGAACCCGAGACCTCAAGCACAGCAGCCGCATACGTTACTGCTGCGCCAACGAGGCAATGTTATATATTTCTAGATACATACATATTATAGATAAATAACAGTCACACACAAAACATGATCATGTTCTAAACACAATGATTTGTCCTGCGTGGAAATTGAATCCAAGACAACTGGCCTAGCAGTCAGGATCACTAACCACTTAACCAACAGGTCCATCTATTTATTACCCTTTTAATATTATTCTCTTATCTTTAGGCTTTGTTAGATATCTGAAATATTAATTTATTTATAAATACTAGCTTTTACCTGCTATCGAGACAAATAGTAGCTTATGTCCTTTTCCCAAGGTCTAGTTTATCTCTATATAGAAATTCATAAAAATCGGTGATTGCGTAATAGGCAGCGTTACTTTCGAATTTATAACATTAGTTTGGATTGCTAATGATGAAAGAGAAAGTTTACTTACAATCCTGACTGAAATAATGTTGGTGTTGCATCTATACATTTCCCTGTGTCAACCGTCCATAATGGCATAAATTTAATGTTATTTATTGACTGTACTGTGTTTGCTTTTTTGATGGCTAGTTGACCAACATAAGATGGAGGCTTTTCAGAATCGTTTGCAGATCTACATCTCTTCATTTGCCTTTTACGCTTGGAATCTTCACCAAATATTTCCTTTTGTACTATTTGAATAATTTCATCAATCGTATTCCGTGATAGTAAATAGGGTAAAATAAATTTGCCCATTTGTGGGAATGTTAGGGATAACTTGTTGGCCATTGTTAAAGCTACAAAGGATGTTCCGCCGATGGCGAAAAAATCCTTGCTCTTTACTTGTTCATAAGTGTAACACTTTTTAAGTAGCATATTCAATTCTTTCATGAATAACATTTTCAGTGAATCTAAACTCTGAGGTGTTCCTGTTGTTTTTTCATACATTTTACACAAAAGTTGTTTGGAAATTTTTCCATGACTATTTGTAGGTAAATTGTCTACTCTCATTATTTTATCAGGCCAATGTTTTTCATCCAGCTTACACTTCAGAAAGTCAGATAGCTCTTGGCTGTTGATTGTCTCAGAAGAAAAATATACAACAAGAAGTAATGGTTTTGGCAACCACAAACAAGCACAAGTTTTCACTTTAGGACATTGCATTATGGTCACCTCTATGAGCTGTAGGTTTACTTTATGGCCAAACCGTTTGATGGTGTCATCTCTGCGACCTCTATAGTAGATGGTACCTCCATTGATTTCTCCTATATCACCCGTGTCCACAAACTTTAGAAAATTTTGTTCATCTTTGCCTTTCCCCTTATTGAGAATCATACAATTTCTCGTTTTGCTAACTGAAATAAAAGCAAAGTGTGTTAAAATTTTTATAGAACTGAAACTTTTTAAATAAATAAATATATATTTTCGGAAATCCAAGCCGAGCTTGTTTTATTGGTACTAGACAACAGATATAAATACATATATACACTTTTTTTTATAGATAACTATTATATTTTTTACCCGATTGCGAAAGGAGGGATATGTTTTCGAGTGTATATATGTATATTTTTCTTTGGCACGCTCTAGAGCCTAAAGGGATTGTCGTATTTTTATGTGAGGGGTGTCAATAAATTCGTTTTAGTCCTATATCAAATGAAAAAAATACAAAATTAAGGATTTTTCAGATCAAAAAGTTATCTCAAAATACATTGAATATGGTATCAAAATAAATATTGTTTAACGGGTTATTCATCCTATCATAGTCAGGTAAAAACCAAGGAAAGAAATGCTTAACACCTGTATTCTGTGAAGTCATTTATCATTCAGAAGCATCACTTTTCAATAATAACTGTAAAAAATAAACAACATACCCAATATAATATTCCCAGTATATTTATGTTCTTTCTTATGATGTTCAACAATTATTTCCGTTTCAGAGAGGCAGTTCCCAAGAGGTATTTCTCTATTATTAGATAGTTTATACAAGTCAAGTTCTGCAACACACGCCCAGCATGACATCTCAGTCACTCCATATAAAGTGAATATTCGTGTTTTATTGTTTATATCTTTTAATTCTCTTAGTCGTTTGATACTACTCAAAGGTTCTCCACCAAGTGCTAGTACTTTAAGTGTGGAGTTAGCACTTAATATTATATTTTGTATATCAGAATTAGAAAATTGTAAAAATCTAGACGGTGTTGTTTGCCAAAATGTCACAGCATTTTGGCCATTTGCCGGAAATAATATATCAGCTTTATCAGGTGCTATGAGTAGTGAAGCTCCATTAATGCATGCTATGAGTATTTCAACCATCGAAGGATCAAATGTCAGTGGTGTTGAGAAGTAAATCACATCATCCGCTGTTATGTTAAACATCCTGGTCAAATCATCTACATTTGGTTGTAAGCAATGTATGGGCACTTGTATATGTTTAGGCTCACCAGTACTGCCGGAAGTCATCGCTATATATGAATGGTGATCTAAGAGCTTGCGGCTCGGGTCACTAGGAAAATCACAAGTATAAAAATTTAAGGAAATATTGAACACTGATACTGTTCGGTTTGGTTTTTTGCTAAATAATTCTGCATTATTTTCACTAGTGCCATTCTTGACAGTGACAACCATTCTAAAGGCAAGTTGTTTTGCTATAGTGTCTACATCTTGATTTGGATCTACGAACATGAATGTAGTACTGCATTTATGAGCTCTGAAAACATTATATGATTATATTATATCACAAGTACACAGTTATTCATACTTCAACTGGTCTAAAGATACATACGCAGCAATAACACAAGGTACGAGGATATTTCTTTCTGAAACTAAGCCAATTATACCTTTGTTGCATTTGAGTTGCTGTAGATTCTGTGAAATATACTCGCACACTCCATACAGTTCAGAGTATGTGTAGTTTTTATAGTTTCCGTTGTCATAGTATCTTACTGCAACTCTTGAAGGATGTGCGGCACACGTTTTTACAAAAACATCGTAATAACCGCGTTCAAATTTCATTTTAATTTGATTCTTAATTAATAAATATTAGTGTTTAAATTGGAATCCAAACGAGGCTTGTACAGATTATTACTAAGTAAGTTCGACTTTATTAATATATACGATTACATGATCAATTATCATTTTTCTTATATTCGTTTATTACTAGGTCTTTGGGCAAGTCCATATAATAGTTTAAATAATTTTAGATACAGTTTACTGTTTTGAGAAATCGTAGTGTTATGACAACATTGACAACTGATTTTGACAGATGACAACTTATAGCTTAAAATTTTAAATTTTCTTGACGTATCTTAGCTTAATTTGTTTTATTTCTTTACTATAGATGTATGTAGATGTAGTAGTCAATATCTCATATATTTTTTTAAATAATAAATTTCACTTTTAACCTAGAGTATGAGATTTTTGGTTTCAATTCTATGATTTTTATTACACATCTGTATTAGTCATTGTATTCGGTTTGTTTTTATAATATTCTTTGAATTGAGAGGTTTAATTATTATTAGAAATAGGTTTAATAGTTATATTATTTAAACAAAAGTTCTGACCATTAAAATGCAATTCAAGTTTGAGTGGTTATCCTGATTTAATATTTACTCCAACTGATTTTTGGGTTTGATGTTGTTCATATCTATTACACTATTATTATTATTTTTTCGTTTGACCAATTTTACTCCATGAAGAAATCCCTTATAATGTTTTAGGACCTTTAGAAGTAAACCATTAAGGGTATGCGATTATTAATTACAGCACTTATGTTTTCCTGTAACTGTTTTATTTAAGAATATGTTATTAGAAAAGTGTCCATTTGAGCAGGTTTGAAACCTTCATGATTTTTGTTCTTTGAAAATTTGAATACCGTACTTACAATTTTAAAATCTATACCTACTTTATCTAGGGTATAAAATTATTGTCTATGGTATGTACTCTGTGGCAGAACTACATTCTCTCTGCCCATCCTTTTTCCTGTCCGAGAGTTGTTTGAGAATGTATGCCTGGTACTAAATATGTGTAATAATTTTACCCTATCTTTATTACATTAAAATTTTGAAGACATTATCACACTAGTACAGTATTCACGAGCACAGTATTTATTGAACCTGTTTTTGTATTGGTTAGTAGCCCTGATTGCGAAGCTAGAGGTCGTGCAATGGATTGAGCACGATTATTTGTTCGGTGGATTAGATCAAGTTTTATTTACATGTATGGGCCTGACAAAAAGTAGAGAGTTCACCTCACGGAAAGCATAAGCAGAATTCCAGAGTGGTAGTCACCATACTCATTAGGAATGCAGGCAATACTACCCCAATGTGACCCACACCATGGCGGCCTGGTGATGCTTCTGCATCATTGGGCCTCCGGTCTCGCATTTACCAACAAAACACGAAAGTACGAATGTTGTCAATTTAGGTTGATCTACTGCCAGCCCGTTCGTGAAATCAGCATGGTTCTACTACTTTTGGCGGAAGTCAGGAGTGTGGTGGTCACAGGCTGCATGAAATGCGTAGTGGTTTTAATCACCTTGCAGTTTCCTACTGCTTTGAATATTGTGGGTTCTATTTCCACATGGGACAACATTTTGTATGATGTGCAGTAGTTTATGCGAAGTTTCTTTAAAATGTATATATGTTTTAGTTGTCATGTATTTTTTTAATTATTGTCTATCATTTGTTTTTCTTTTAAGTACGTACCATTATGTGAACATATATCCGTATCTGTGATATTTCGAAATTAAATTCCTAAAAACACTGAAATCGTTGCACCCGTACGCAATTGTGGTTATTGTTATGAAATACGATTATATTAATTTATACAACGGCGTAAACTGACAAATCATACTTGCTTGTAGATGTACGCCGCAGGATTGATTGTTTTAGTGGCGGCTTGTCGCGCATAGACCATTTACTTAATTGTTTTTTTTCTATTGAGTACCTAATATGTAACTTTAAAAAAACTGCCTTATCTTTCATTATGAACGTTACCTTGCCAAATAGAAAAATGCAGATTTGGAATATTCGTAATCTTTAAAAGCGGCCCACTTATCAAAGTCCATCCATTATCCAATGGAAAATATTTAAAAAAATACAGAAATAGGAATATAGTCCACGTTGTCCGATCAATCGTACGAAGTACTTAGACCACGCGGTAATAGTTAATCTAATACAGTTTCCAGAAAAATATGAAATTATAAATACGTACGATATGTTAAAATGTCCAAATATTTTCGGTTTTTATTAGTCAAATGTTTCATAACTGAAATAAAAAAAAACACAGTGACAACACAACTCCTACTCTACCGTGGGAGAGCCACGCTCCTGCATGAATGGGCCGGCGGCTCGACCGGAGTGATACCATGGCCTCACAGAAAACCGGTGTATAACAGTAGCTGCGCTGTGTTTCACCGTGTGAGTGAAGATACCGAAGGCCCATACCCCAATCCCTCCCCAATTCCTCTCCTCCATTCCCCTCCCCATCCCCCATCCTCTATCTAACATCGGTAACGCTTTCATTCTCTATTATTATTGGGTAATATTTAAAACATGCCTAAATTACTGATCTTAAATCATTAGCTACCTGTCAGTGAAAGTCCCATCAAAATCGGCCCAACCATTCCGGAGATTAATCGGAAAAAACAACAGACAAACATAAACCATAAAAATGCTTTGTTGATGTACCATATATATCCTTTCATATACATCTAATAATATTTTTTTTATTTATTTGTAGAAATTATAGGATACGCTAAATCATGACTTGTTGGTGCCAAGTACGTAAATGTAATATGCTATCTAAAGGAACAGGCCAAAAACAATCCACTTTAACTCATCCAATCTAAATTATTCAACAACAACAGAGAGGATCTAGGTAATGTCACTGTTCTAGCCTAACCTAAACCTACATAATGCTGAATAAAGTAGATTTTAAGCAAGGAGAACAAGTTTCATTTTGCTCGTCATTTTACAGGTAGGTAAGTAGTTACCTAAATTAATAAATACAGACAAAAGTAACGTAACCTAATCCAAATGATTCAACAGCAACAAAGGGGGATCAACAGGTAATTGTTTAGAATACCTAAGTATGTAACGGACAATAATATTTGTAATATTTCATATATTGCCTGGACGTCCCAGGTATTGTTTACATTGCCTAGGTATTGTAAGGAATACCAGAATGATGCAGATTTGCCGTTAACATAAACACTGAAACCAGAAATTCCAGATCCCGATTTTTATTGACGACTGATTTTTATTGATGATTGATCGATGACGATTGATTGATTATATGTTCAATCTATTTAGCATCAATGGCTATGATATAATTCAGCCTATTGCCGTTTACAGTTCAACGTAGGCCACCCTTACAATGCACCAACCATCCCGGTCTTAAGGATTCTGCTACCTTCTGCGCTTAGTGATGAAGTGTAGTAATTTTACGTTATCTGTCTTGTTAACGCCACATACACCCCCACTTGATTATAATTATTTTTGAGAAAGACAGAAATGGTGGCCATTATGAGATTGTGGGACTTGTCACGCCGCTCGTCCTGTCGTTGGTTGGACTTATAGAAACGATAGTAATAACACCCCAATACGAGTACAGTGTCCATGTGAGGATCGAGCCCACGATACTCAGTACAGTATCGACGAGGTGAAATTTAAGCCATTACGCCATTCTTGCAGTCTAGAACATGTTCAGTGCATAATTTAATTTAATACCGCTCTTATGTTCAAATGAATATTTTTTTATGTTTACGATGTCATTTTTAATACTACAATTTAGATTCCCCGAAAATAAAAAAAGATAATGCGCTTGTAACACGAGATATGGAACAATGAGATGAATGTCACTAGGGAAGTGTATTTTAATCTATCGCTAGGAGCATAGAGTTGATTTTGAATAATAATAATTATTATAATTCGTATTACGACTGTATTTTTACTGATTTGTTACTGTACATTCGACTGGGTAGACCGATTTTGATGATTTCTTTTTTATTTGAAATGTACCGCATGGGAAGCACCAGGTTTTCCGTGTGGTCCAATTTTAATTTGGTTTCTTGAAGTCAGTTTTTTGTTTATGATATCAAGTGCGGATGACATACACGGGCTGTGACTTTTGTCTTAGAAAGCTAATTTCAATTACGTAAACATGTTTAAATAACGGGAAATATGTTTAAGATTTATTTCATTAGCGAAAATTAATTGACTGAATCTTTTAGATATTAGCGCCCGTAACTTGACTGCACGGATGACGTAATAGTTTAACCCGTCGAGACGCCGCTTTCTACGGCGCTGTTTGTTGTGCATTCGAAACCCACATGGGTATCATTTGCCTCCGTTTTATGTATGTTTGTAAAGTCCAGCATGATACAGAATACACTTTTAAAGCGTTAGTTGTTTTTAATTATTATAATTAAGTATTTAATTATAAATCATTTCAGCTCAATTATCAGTGGAAAACATGGATGGACTCAAATAACAGTCGATGTCTTACATTAATAGCACTTCTGTTTATCTTGACACATCTGAATGTGTCTCAGAGTAAGTAATTAAAACAAAATACATTGGAATGTTAAATTGTGATTTATCTCGATAATTGTCCGTTTACGCAGGATTTTATAGTAAAAGTGTAAAGTATTACCATTCGATGGAATAAATGTAATTTAATTAAGAAAAGTGTGTGTCTCGTCAGACCTTTTGAACCCCTGGATGTTGTAAGAATCGATCAAAGAAAGTTCGCTCACAATACAGTTCCGGTCAACTGTCATTAAAGATATTTTCGTAGTAAAGTATTACCATCCAATGTTAGCTGTAATGTGATTAGATCATATTGCAACCAAAAATTTATCGGTAATCTTAGTAATACTTTACTATAGATATATCTTTTATGATAGTTGCGAGATAGATAATTGATAGAAGATGAATTTTGACTAAACTTTTGTCACAAGGATCGATAAGTACTCATATTGAATTAAATTTAGATATGTTCAAAAGTAAATGTAAAGTAACATATGTATAAGGGATTTAGAGTGATTACAACAATTCATTGAAGTACTTGCACAAAGTATCTCCTCAGAAGTGCAAGTTTGTAAGAGTTGGGCGCAGAGGCTCTGCGGCTGAACTGACCTAAAACGTGTTCGGCAAGTGAACGGGCCCAATCAATTAGGGGCGGTCAGCGATCCGCCAGAAAAGAGGGCAGCGCGCGCGCTCTCTAAGGAAACTCGGAAAATGGTAGCGGGGTTCGGCGGGGTGGGGCCGGCGACTCGGTCGGGAGGGTGCGTGTCCGAGAGGCGCGAGCGAGCATCGATCGTGCGGGGCGGCGCTCAGTCCGCCGGGGCGGCCGGCGAGAGCGCGCGTAACATGCGCTGCCGCTGAGATGGCCGGCGCTCGGGCGCTCGTGACCGCCTGCTGCTGCTGGTGGTGGCTGATTACCGCAGCCGGTGAGTAGATTTACATTTTCATATACATCTTCTAAAGCCTCCATATTAATTAATTTTACGAACAGCTGATTCACATGTCGTGACCTCCAGAACGGCTGATTTTGTCGACACATGACTTTTCACGCTTTTCACCCGGTCCCGCGTACGTTTCATTCTTTTCATACAATTTTTATGCAAAAAGCAATTTTTAACCTGAAAACTAATATCCAAGTGTGTAAATTTTTTTTTAATATTTAAAGAATTCTAAAAATTATAAAAATGGATTTACTCCGTTTTTTAAGAATGTCTAAAATTATTTAGAATATATAATAGTAGGTTTACTACTGAAAAAAAATATTTTGTTTTATGAAGTTATTATATAATTGAGTGTCGCATGTAGTGCGCTCGGGGTTGTCACCAGCCGGCACTATTCAGCAGGCCGCAGCCGTAGGTTGTCCTTGCCTCGGCCTATACCTAAACAAACGTTGATATAATTACGTAATACGACGGTGGCAGTGGTGACACATCTGCGTAAATATTAGCCATAATCACGCCACTGTGCCTTTAGGAAGTGAGGATTATAGTGCAGGCGTGCATAACCCCGGCGACACCTGCCGCTATCATCGGATACACTAACGTCAAGTCCGCACTACGACTACTACTTGCTATAGTTTAGTTAAATTAGATTTAAATAGCAATTTTAAATACTAATCACTAAAATTGTGTTCTTCAGTCTAAGTCTTATGGCTAAGTAGTAATTGTCTTAGATAGAAGTAGTACCATAAGTACGATATTCAATCGTGTTTTAAATAATGTTTATAACAATACAGAGTTACTAAAGTAAAAATTCAATCTCTTTTAAAAAGACTTCAACGCGCTGCAGTTTTAATTACGAATTTTGGGACCAGTGCATACTTGAAGAGCTATGATCATGCTTATACTCAATTAAGTATAGTGATTTGTTTTTATATCTTAATGTAAATTATATAAATTGATAACTTATGACCTAAATCCAAATATTTGGGCGAGTATTAAATTAGTAGTAATCAATTTCTTCATTCTTAAGAAGAAAATGATACTAAATACAGAGACAATTTCCGTTCTAACCAATTGATATGATTGAGTAGTTACTGTCTTATGTTGTGTACTTAAGGACATGGTTTAGTTTCATAACGTACAAAATGAAAGTTATCGATTTTATCATTGCAAAGTTATTTTCTTAAAGATTTTTTCTTAATGCCGATTTTTAAGAATCACCAAGAAAATGTTGCCTCTGTGTAAACATATTCATCTATAATAACATATAAAGGGGTAAAGTTTTTAAGGTTGTTTGGCGATAATCTCTAGATCTATTGAACCGATTTTGAAAATTATTTTACAATAGAAAGTCACATTATTTGTGAATGTCATAGGCTATATTTCAAATCGAAAAAAGATTACTATGAAAACCAATATACGCGCAGGCGACGCCGCAGGCAAAAGCTAGGAAATTATTAATCTAATCCTCTTCTCATATATATATATATACATTTTAATTTTTTTGTGTGATGTACGCTAGGGTCAACAACCGCAACCATACACCGAGTTTTTACACTAAGGAGAGTTCAAATTCTTTTGCTAACTTGTCTTAAAACCATTGCATCGATATCAATCCAAAGTAAATTGAAAAATTTGCCATAATAAGTCCACCTAGTAGAAGAAAAGTGTAAAGTGTGCTTACCCACTTTTAAAAAAAAAGATATGATATCTTTTTTTTTTATAGTGGGCAAGCGAGCAGATGTATCGCCTTTAGATCTCATTCTAAGTAGTCGTATATCCTATATCTCATTTAAAGTAGCCATGTTCACAACAAGTCCGGTCAAACAATGTCCGTTTACCGTTTTGAACTTAGCTTTTCATAAATTGAATGTATCTCTTATATGTGCTTATAAGTAAGCTGTTAGAGTCTTAAATCTCATCATGATAATCAGCTTAAAAAAGCTCGTATGAAGTCGGTTCAATGTATAATGTGGCAAAAGATTTATGACCATATAATACATTGTTTTTTACTATAACCCATAGAATTATTTATAAGTATGCACATACGCGTTTTATTACAGCTTTTTATTTTACAGTTTTCACAAGTAATTTTTTTTGTTTAGTGGCTGCGTTTTTTATAATAAAATTTGTTGAGAAAAGGAAAAGCTGCTATTATATTTTGTTATTAAGTGTGGTTTTCAAGATAAAATAAATCATAAAAGTTAGCCTGATAACAACAACTTCAAAATATCTTATGAAAAAGCATTTGTGTTTTGAGTAAATTAGGTTATTTAAAATATGAACTAAGTAACTCTATCATCATCATGATCATAAACAGCCTTTAATAAATAATAATAATAATAAATATTTCGGACATCTAACACACAACGACATCTAGTCTCAAACTAAGCGGAGCTTGTATTATGGGTACTAGACAACTGATATGAATACATAAATACTTTTTTTTTGTAAATACATACATATTATACATAGAAAACATCCAAACTCCGAAACAAATATTTGTAGATCATACAAACATTTGGTCCGACCGAGAATTCGAACCCGAGACCTCATGGACAGCAGTCGCGTACATTACCACTGCGCCGCCATGTCACTTAAAATGTCCACTGTTAGACTTAGGCCTTTCCTGGAGAAGGAGATTTTGGCCTACTCTTCAGCAGCAACTACCACGCTGGCCAGACGAGTTGGTATAGGGTTTTTTTCAAGTTTTCATTCTCTTTGCAGTAATGTTATACTGTTTTTCTTGATCGCTTAGTCGACACTGACCTTATAGATAAAACTTTATTCGTACGTTATTAGTACTGTGGAGACTTCCAGCGGCTTCAAAAACATATGACAACGCCATCTACAAAGATATACTGAACTACGAAGTAACGTAGTATACGAAGAAGCTACCAATCCTGGATCGCGCATTAGAAGTTCTCGCACCGATTAACAATTATACAACTTTCCAACATCAACCGTTGGGCAGAGGCCCACCAGGCATGATCACCTCGCCTGGCCCGAGAATCCTCCCTTTGTGTTGGAGGGACATGACACCCTGTCCTCCACAGAACCTTAAAGAATCCTTGTAATTTGTTACTTGTTTTTCTCTACAGAATCTATATATTGTAATCGATAAAAAGTTGCATAAGTGACTTATACTTTCGAAGAACTACACCTATTTCAATTCACAGTTCAATTTAAATAAATGAATAAAGTTTGAATTGATTTCTTCACTATAAATGGTATGACAATCTAACTTCTAGTAAAAAAAAATACTTAAGATATTAAACTGACATGAAATAACAACATTACTTGCAAATTCTAACGGGAACAAATGTCTACCAAGCAAGGAAATACGCGTCATTTCCTCTCTTCATTTATAAACCTTCAATGTGAATTGATATTTCATATATCTCAAGGATTTTTCTTTATTTTCCATTGTATTACCGAAGGAAATCATTTGTTTATACAGCGTAATGTTTTTTTATGTATATCAGACTGACTTAATTTTAGGTTACGATATTTGGATCATGTTCAAAAGTAATAAGCATAAATTTTTTGCATAAACCCTAAAAACCTTGAAATCATAAGCTAAAGAAGATTTATTGCTTGGATTAGACGCTTTGGTTTGTCCAAATAAACTCAATTTAGGACACTCTTAGACTATTGTAGGTTACATACAACTATTCCTTGGGTAAGCCTTGTGTTCTTTTTTTTAAGCTTTCTGGGGGGAAAGTGGAGGGAAGAATATGTAAGCAAATGCTAGACTCTGATTTGAGTTCGTTAAGATATTTTTTCCTTGGCGGCTAATTAGATGGGTTGCCTTTCAAAGAGAGAAAATAAGATGAAGCTGAAACATTTATAAATCACATAAGATTATGTGCAAAAACACAACATGAGTTAAAACGCCTCCAGTGTATTGTAAACTTCGACATTATTATTGAAAATGAATGGCAAAAATAATGAAATGTATTCAAATCTCGTTTATCCTACTATCTATTAATTGTTGCTTACCTATGTAGGCTCAATTGTAAGCGTGGGTGTGCTCATTGTTCCACATCCTCATCAAATATTAACTTCAACTAACACGGCATTATTACCCTCCTGTGTTCACAGTTTGCACTTCGAGCTGGAGCCTCTTTGAAGCTTCATTCTCTCAACCTTGTTACGCCTTACCTTTCTCATTTAAAGTTTAATCAGCTGCTTATCTCGTGGGATAACGTTCGTGGATTACTCAGGATTAGATTTTTAGGTGAATGTTAGTTTAGAAGTTAATACATATGAAACAGGAAATACTGTGTTATTTACTGAATAATATATTTTTCAATTAGTTTATTAATGACACTTTTGTTTTAAATAAACTCGCAACTATCTCAACTATTGCTAGTAAAACTTATCACACTGTATCAGTATTTTTCCTAACTCATTGTAAACAGGTCATCATTTCATCCTATCCATCGCATCCTAGCAACATTTTATACTATATTATACGTAATATATATGAAATAAAATTTGAGCGTTATTTCATAGATATTTCAAAGCCGTAAAATATAGCTACTCTTTTGTTTTTATCTATGAAAAGTCCGTAAAACAATCTTATGAGGTATCAAAACTGAAACTGAATTGAAACATCACAGTAAAATAACGGATAACCGCAATGTAAATATGATCCTCGGATTTAAAACTTTGCTAGACGAATAAAAAAGTTAGAAACATGAATTTGAATTCGTTTACTATTCTTATCCTTATGGCATTACTTGGACTAACATTTGAGTTTTTAGATTGGTAATGTACTCGTATGTTTAGATGAAATTAGTTTTATTTTGTATTTGTACTTAGACTGTACTTTCAACTTGACTTGTTATAGAACATTTTATAAGCCCCCGATGCTAAAAGAAAGGTGTTATTAGGTTGACGTCGATGTCTGTCTCTGTGCGTGTGTGTGTGTGTGTCTGGCATCGTACCTCTCAAACGAATGGACCCATTTCGATGCGGGTTTTTCTATTTGAAGGCTAGTTTCCCTTCGGGGGTTCTTAGCTATGTTTGGTTAATACCAGTCCAGCAGCATAAGAGTATCAATTTTCTAAAATGATGTAAGGCATTTTTGCGTATGATTACTCGATTAAGTGCTTGCAGTTCTGCCTTTTACACAGAGCAGACAGCAGAGCTTGTACAATGACAATCAGAACACTGATCTACATTTTACGTTCTCTATAAAATTTTAACATAGAACAAACTGTCGTGCTCAGCACACTTTAATTTGTTTTGAGTGGGAAACCCGGATATATGGCTACCTTTATGCATTTATGAAGTACTAAGGACANTAAAAATCAAGTCAAGAATAAGTATTTACATTAAATAAATAGTTGATAATAGTACTTTTGTTATGGAATTTGGATACCAGTCTTTCCACGTAAAAAAAAGTTTAGGCGTATCGTAGTGAATTTAAAGTCTCCACCTATGAAAAAAAGCTTTGAGGAAGATGTAATGGTAAGATTTGTGAAAAACTCGGTCTGTAAAAGAAAAGCAAGGCCTTATCTGTCAGTCAGTTATTGATTTTGTTGATAGTAGCAAACTACTGTAATTCAACTAATTGCTTACTTAGAGAGCGGTTCAAACTAGTAATGTCCTGATTCTAACGCCACACCTTAGTCCGTAACTTCTGAACTATAACACTAGCAACCTATAATTTTGTCTCTATCTCTCTCTGTCTAAATAATAACGTACTAACGTCGCAAATAACTTATATTCTCTACAGCTGAATTAGTAGCCTCACTACGCTTATTAGTCCTAGTACACAACTCACACACATATAATAAATAGCCTTAAACTTCATTAGAACAATTAATAAGGATAATATTAATATTATGTAAAAGTAATTGAAGTTTTTAAACAACTTTCTTTTTCTTATAACAAATCGGAACCTTACATAAGCTTAGAAATATTGGGTCTATACCAAAATTAGTGCTAATTAGTTAGCTAGTTATAACTATACAACTAGCTAACTAATGTTGGTTTATGCGAATAGCCGCCAATAACCTCAGGCTATGTCCTGGCACGTAACTTGGCCAGATTTCGGCGTAGTGAGGGTAAGTTTGCGTACAGTACACTCAGTGCAACAAATCAAAACAAACAAAATCGAAGTACAGTTGACTGAGGCTCCAATCACTTGCTTGGAACGGTGCTACTACAATCCACGCGTCCCTCTATCAACCAAAGAGACCTAAATAACGACTTCTGAGTATCTGACTAAGTTATGTACCGGTCTCTATTTTAGTTGATCTGCATCAAATTGTCTGTAAAAGTCCCTATTGTTCACATTTATTTTGACGTTGCAATTAAGAGCCAACCTTTAATTATGAAATGAAAGACATCAGAAATAAGATGTTCATCCGAATCATTAAGTTAACTTGTATTAAACTTTCTATACAAGAGACTACGTATTTATATACTAATACTATAGGAGTACTGGTCTAATAGTTTGGGTAGAAATATTTCTTTTTGCTTTTCATACACCCAATACTTTAATTAAGCAATTTACAATAACCCTCCCATATTTTAAACATGTACACTCGTAACTCACTATTAATGAGACAGATTTTAATCGTTCTTTCACCGTGACATTATAAATAGCCCATTAATAGCATAGAGCATATTATTATCACGCATTAGCAAGACATTCGAAAAAGGAATGTCATGCTTGGTGTCTAACATTTTCTTCATTTGAATATTTCCACAGTGTAGAGCTTTTTTTCAGAAGTTGCTTTCAAAAGTAGTTTTTAAACAGAGATAAATATGTAATGCCGTGTTTCAGATAAGAAAAATATTCTTAACAGGATTCAGTGTACTGATTGAAAGATCATGTCACATAACCATTACAGTCATTGAAGAGAGCCCGGTAGAGTTAGCATTTGTGCAATACTGTGTACATAGTTTTCTATCTATCTATTTATAGGGTCATCACTTTATGAAATCATCATCATCAACAACCCATAATTTTCCACTGTTGGGCTGGGGTTTTTTCTCAGGAGAGGGCTAAGGCATGCTGGCCGAATGCGGGTTGGGGACCGGCAAGACAATGTTGTGGCTATGTAATCTTTCCGTTGGATTTTTTTGTCGTTGTCGTTGAAAGCTTCCAACTAAGTTTCACGACTGTTATCCGGGACCAACCGGGACGGACTGCTTAACGTGACCACCGAATCACGGAGATGCTCATGGCATGGCATGCCACCAGCGGTCATCTATGCAGATACTGACCGCGCCGTTGTTCCTTACCCTCGGTACTTGTTTCTAATCGCCGATTTCAACTGTGCTGTGAGCGCTTCTTTATGACATAAATAAGAGTAATAATTAGTAGATCAATCTCTGCTCTCACCAATTTTCACTCTCGTACAAACAGCGTGGGGGGGAAATACAAGTTGATAAAAGAAATAAATACTTTATTACCAGCGCTACCCAGCATTAAATGGCATATTTTCTTTGCTATTTGTGTTTCTATATAATAACACCTTTATTGCACCAATAAAACATAAATAATCGATTTCGTTCGGTAGTATAGGATCGCTGTATATTTTTTATTGCAGCTATAAAACATAAAGAAGTTATATCATCGTTTATGTATATTATTGTTATCTTAGGAAAATTCGAAACATAAAAAAACTGAACAAATCCGAACTTATGCTGAAATGGATAATTTGGATGTATGTTTGAAGAAAATAGATAATATACACATAAATGCATACGTAGTATCAATACACACCACTACACCAATAGGCCACAATTACGATTATAGTACGCCACTACATGTATAGTCCATTCCCTTAAATACGGTCACCTTGACCACGCTGCCATCGCACAAGCAAGTCTGATTGGTCAGTTCATGCCGTTCCTTGAATTAATATATTCCTATTTCACAACAATAACCATGTTTGCGTGCGAGTGAACTGGCACTATATAAACGAATGGACTATAAGTGTTAATTTTATTAGTTTACACAAAACAGTAAAATGTAATCTATATTTATAGACATTGTTAATGCGAGAGTTAGGATCAGTTTCACCAGTTCCTGATAAAATGTTAGATCGTGATTTGTCATATTATATTATTTTATCACAGATAAAGAACTGGAATCTGTGATTATTTAACAGATCAGTTCATAACAGTCTATCACGGACTTTATCAGTAAGTAGTGATACAGGCCCTGTCAGTATGATTTTCACATTTTCCGACCTTAGCTATAATTTTTCTATGCCTGATGGAAAACATAAGCAGAATCAGCCAGCCAGCAGACAATGCCACAATGCAGCATGGTCACCCACACTATGGCGCCCTAGTGATGCTGTTGCATCATTGGGTCCCCGGTCTCGCACTCACTAACGAAATGAGACAGCACGAACGCTGTCATGTTACGTTGATCTTCTTGAAATTTATACTTAGTATACCTAAAAACCCCTTTAACGATTCTCACAGTGACATCTGTGGTTGTAAATATACGATTAAGCGTTTCTGTAGCTGTACCATGTTTTACTTTACTATATTACAATACACTACTTATTCTTATTGTTATTATTTGTTTGTGTAAGGTTAACATCAAAGAAATTCTTCGATAGTCGTTGTACAAAACTGTTTCATGACGAGGTTAAATTGAAATAACTTTTACTGTTTTTTATATGTATGACAGTATTGCATAGCTTAAAATAGAAAAAGATAGATCTTACAAGTTCATCGTTCGTTTTGATGGAGTAATAAAATTAAAAGTTCAAATCGCGTGTCGCCTGTCCCCGCTTTGCCACCGCCCGCCCTATCGTGGGGATGTCTGGGACCTTTACTTCTTATACAAACTTTGTATTCTGTTTTCTTTACGACATGCATATGTAATACTAACTTTAACAAGTGGCTCCATTCACGTATATGACGGTCCTTTAGACGAGAGTTATTCTTGTATTCATAAAAAAATTACAAAAAAAAAAACCGAACGAAGAGAAAAAAGTAAAAATGTACATACATGTCATGAAAATTGTAAACGTTCCAATATAAATATTATGGCATTTAAAAATATGAAGAGATATATAAACGGTTAGTTTAGACTTAAATAACTGGGAGACCAAATATGATTTGCCAATATTTCTAGCACTATTTTAATTTTATTATAGATTTTGTACAGCTCCCCTTTACTAATATAGACTGCAATGAAACGATACTTACATGGGTTTTCTAAAATTTTAAGGTGAAATCCGCCATATTCCAACGTTTATCGGAGGTAAAATAAAGTGATATATAAGTTGTGACTATGCGCAGTTTAGGTATAACCAGTTTAATATTCATGAGTAGTGAGTGAAGCCTACTTGCGCAAACTGTACAGTGCGAAACTTGTCAACTGTAATATAATTCCAGTTGTACACAAGTTTGGCAGTTTCGTCCAACTGAATGGACTAAGTTATTGAAGGTATTTCTTACCGTCGTGATTTTTTTACGAGTCGTAGTTGAATACACCGTTTTAATATAGTTTTACGAATGTACAATAGTTCTATAGAGTTATGTAATATCTGATTCACATGCTTATCTACTGAAAAAATATAGGTCGAAGTTGAAATGTCTATTCATAAATTATGTTCAATCAATCAACCAGTTTCTAGTTCCGTCGTTTACTTCGTGTTTTAATCACATTAACTTTGTTGACGTTAAAACGAACTTAATATCGTAATTAAGAAGTTTTATATGAAGCTGATAAGAAATGTTGAATTAAAACAAATCAATAAGGTTGATCGTGTGAGGGTGGACTAAAGGGTCATTAACATGAGGCATATCGCCGTCTAAAACAGCTGTTAGAGGTTTAGGAAGCGACGGTTATCTTTCCAAGTGATATAATTTTAGATTTTTTCTTGTGACACTCAATCTACATTTGAGCAGTCGAAATTCCGCTGCAGAGTAATTAAAGAATACAGGTGGTATAATAATTTAATTTATCTCATAATTAGATATTAATAGTAAATACATGCGTCTCGGCAAGTGTAGGACGTCCACAGGCCAGGTGGAGTGATGATTTGCGCAAGACGGCTGGTAGGAGCTGGATGTGAAAAGCCGAGGATCAAACTAAGTGGCGTGCAATTGGAAAGGCCTATATCCAGTAGTAGACCGCTATAGGCTGATGATAATGATGATGATGAGTAAATACATGAAACGAGAAGAGAATCTTCAAAGAAAGTGTGGAATGTTATTCGCTCGACTTAATGAATGATATTCGTTTGCAGAGTTCTTGCTAGTTTCTGTTATGTCAGACTGTCTCCAACCTCTTTGGGTATATCTTCACTTATATATGGTATAAAGAGGAAAGCCCCTTCAATGCTATATATTGGTCTCTAATTAGGAAGGAGGTTTAGGTCTGCTATAACACGCTGGCTAGACGGGCTTATATCATGTTTGTCTTCTCTTTGCCAGTCGGTTCTTACAGCACCTACGGGATATAATGGGTAGTGACACTCCTTATTCTCAATTCCTCACAACCTCATGGCCTTCTCGTTCCACATCCCAAAAATAGTAAGTTGACTTCGATAGGAAAACAACTAATAGATATAACCTGACCAAAGTTTGAAGTTAGGAGTCCAAAGTTCTGGAAGTTATGGATCGGCACAGGCAGGCAGTGAATTTTGGTGTTTTCACCTAATTCACCTTGACAATAGAGTACATAGATCGAACTGAGTGGCGTGAAATTGGAGAGGCCTATGTCCAGCAGTGGACTGCGATAGGCTGATGATGATGATGACGATGATAGAGTACATCTAGCGTCTGTTTGTGTCGATCTATGATTTTTATCTGTAGCTTCAATTTAACGTTCATAAATGTCACTTAGTGTCTTAATGGAATAAATAATTTTGAATTTGAATTTGAAAATAAAAATAACAACCTTTTACCAACAAGCGCGTAAGGAATTACCAAAAATTGAATATAATTTAATAGCTTTAATAACGTCATGATATTATCGAAACTATTTTAAATTTTTAGCACGTATTTAATGAATAGGGTTCCATTAAAGGTTTTTACATCACCCATGTCCTACATTCGACAGCGCATGATGAATAAGAATTCATCACGGCACAAACTTTACAAGAAAAAATCAACTTATTCTGACTAATGAAATAATACAACTCATTGAATATGGTTGAAATTCAACCGCCACACAGTATCTAGTGTACGTATACCAAGTGTCCGTACTTTTTGTCTGTCCATTACATTTTTACGGCTTAATCCCTGCACTGATTTCAACTAAATTTGGCATTCTTTACTTAGTCTATTCTTTATCGCGATAACCAACATACACGCGGACAGAACTACGGGCAAAAGCTTTTCAACTCTATTAAACCTCATTTGTTTCTAATTTTAAGGGTATACTTTTCGGAACTGTATTGGCATATCCTTCAAAATTAGAACTATGAAAAAATATATGCCTCGAATCCAAAATTAGATAGATGAATAGAAACTCTTTGTCTGTACACAGTGTTATAGAGTTAGTTACCAGAGAGTTCATGAAATCTATAATAACATTATAAAGAGGTAAAGTTTCTAACTTTGTTTGTATGGTTATAGGGGTAATCTTTGGAAGTATTGATAACAGAAAGCGACACAATTCTGGAGTGACATAGACCTTATTTTATTATGATTGAACAAATAAATTCAGTTAAATATAATAGTATTTGTAAGTCAAGTCGAAGAAAATATACAGAATAAAAGCGGGCGGTTAACGCCCAACGAAGTGGGCACGGGTCGGCTAGTATCAGATATATATGTACAAATACATTTAAAAAAGATTTCACATCCATTTGCGTTACTCTTATTCATTCTGAATAATGGCTTTATGTATATTTCATGTAATATTTATTCAATCCTTGGCAATGACACTGATAAGTGTGGCGAACCTGCTATTAAATATTTCATGAAATACCTACCGGCGCCATGCATTTCATTTACATTAAAAGTTTTCCTTGAAAATGTGGTATTGGTGACGTACAGCCCATATATATTAATGAGCAGGTGCTTATGCAGTCCACTATGTAAAAAATACCGACATCAATTATTTAGATAAGTATGTATGACTAACTATTTTAGAGAAATGTAGTATTGTTGAAATATGGCCTGGAAATACTAATTCATATCAACTTGACATATGCTATTTTTGGTGAATAATGAAGAACTAATTCATTCAAACAAAAAATATATTAAAGTTAAAACGAAAAACTAATAATTTATTATCAAACATCTGCATCTTTTTATATTTTATTTATTAGTAAATAAATAAAAGATAAAAAAATATAAAAATGTCGGTCATTTAACACACAACGCCATCTAGATATAAGCTAAGCAGGGCTTGTGTTATGGGTACTAGACAACTGATGTAATACTTATATATATACTAGAAAACATCAAGCTCCGAAACAAATATTTGCAGATATACATACAAACATCGAACCCGAGAACCCAAGACCTCAATCACAGCAGTACCATACGCTACCACTGAGCCACCGAGGCACTCAAAATACCTGTTAGTTACTCAGTGGTTATTATTAAATATTATGTATACTACTTATCATCACATAAGTAATATGACAGTTTTTAGATACAATATGAGATACAGTTGTTTTTTTTTAAGTGTACTATAGGGAAGTAAATATTCAAAATAAATGTTTAAAGATGCTGCTGTTTCAACCCACCCAAATTTTCCTATATTATTTTTTTTTGGCAGCAAGATATCGCAACAATTGGGATTGCAGGTGTCGCATCGAGCGCAATGCGGCGCTCCCACTAAATTTAGTTTGGGCTCAGTTCATGGCCAGCCCTCAAAATTAGTAAAAAGATTTCTAAACTTACATTTTTATTTTTTATACATGAAGTCACGATAATAGACCTGGGTTTTGAAATAAAACTAGAAAAACTGTCTCGAAATTCCCTTGTTCAATTATGCTAGCGAATTTATAAGCGATTAACATATCGCTCTATGAAAAGATTTGATTTAATTAGGTACCCCTAATACACGGAGGTTTATTGTTTGGCATCAGTAAAATTATTTACAAACTTTGTGATATTTCATTTAATATGTCGAATAAATTTAATGTTATATAAATAGTTTTTGAAGTTGAACGGCATTCGGAAATTACAAAGGTTTTCAACATAAAACTTTTGGGGTTCTTATTATTTTATGAATATTTGTGTACTCAGTTATACTATTTATAACTCAAGAACGGCTGAACCGATTTGGCTGAAAATTGGTGGGGAGGTAGCTTAGAACCAGGATACAGACATTATATACTTTTTACACTGTTTTTTTTTTGCTTTTCGCCACGGCGTTAACTGTAGTTGTTGTTGTACTGCGGGTAACACCGCGGGGCTCAGCTAGTTTTTAACATAAATTAGCATTAAACTTACGACAACTCTTTATGAGACACTACATGTTAAACATATATTTGTATGACCCTTTTAAGTAACGGCTTACGGCTGTAACTAAAAATAAGCACTCATAAACTGGCCACTAAACCCTGATGTAATGACACTACAAAAAGTCTGCTCTATGTAAAACACTCTTGCTTGAATTTCCAACTACCATAACTTACACGCAGAACATTTTATGTTTGATGTAGAAAAATCACGGTTTTTCCACATCTCAAGATTACCAATGTGAATTATTCAAGCTTGAAAAATTTCTTACAAAAATGTACCTATTGCTTATGTTGCCCCGGTATCGAGTAGCGTAACGAAATGTACAAGTTTAGTATCGATCAAATTAAGTGTATGCCCCAAACATATATGTATTGCTACGTAAACCATAGCCACGATATGTTAAATTATGGACGGCTATGAACCGCAATTAGGTAGTCTTTGGCAGCCCCACGTCTTGTTTACATTCTTTATTTACAATGATTTTTATTCCAACACGAAATATGTTTATTAGACTTGTGTGTTTAGCTATTAGATTAGTTTAGTTATGTTCGAACATTATAATCTACTACTAAGTACATATATCTAGGGATTAAAGACTTGATCGGGCTTCACAAGGAAACAATCTGAATGAACTAAAATTGGCACAAGAATATATGCATTTGAATCTTTTTAGCGATGCTTCAAGACTATATAAATTGTACTCATCAATGCAGAATTTTTAGTAGAAAACTGTTAACAGTAGTGCTATCATAATTACGAACTGAGTATTCTTACGTTAAAAACGTTCAAACCTAAAAATAAAACCTAAAACTGACAGTTTCCAAAATTTTTTTTTACACAATAAGTCCATGATCGGAAGTAAACTAGTTGTTTCAAAACGTAGAATCGTAAATTCGTATCATAAGACACATTGGATATGTTTACTAACGGATCGTAATATTTGACTTGAAGATGTAACAAAAATAATTGTAGAAAAAAAATTTATACCTTAAAGACATATATGTGATCCCAAGACAGGATTATATTACTATATCAATGACAGTGAGAGACCAATAATAATATAAAATGCGCAAAACTTAAAAGAAACTAAATCCAAAAAAGCTCCAAGAATCTATGGTTATCGAGTATGACGTAGTGACAAAACGCGATCAATATTATTATCTGCCAAGCGTTCGACCGACAAAATAGAACCACTTATCGACGAGCGTCTGCTAAATGGAACGAATTTTGCTCCCTGGAGGGTTCAAGGTCCAGTTTCCTATTCCCTAATGTGTCTGCATGTAATACTGCCGTTCCGTAGCAATAATTTTACAGTACTATCGTCATCGCTATATTGGTCTGTAGTGAAATGGCCGATGTTGTTCAAATAACGCGTCTTGGTGAACTATTGTATGCTTTTGTATGCAAACATCATATTAACTATACTCTTTGTGGAGACTTTTATTCGGTTGTGCGTGTTGATTGTTGATGTAATTAAAATTTAAGTGTAACCTGTATTATTCGAATACATTCACGTTGCATGTTTGGTTATATAACTGTATAATTACTATGTAATTTTACAATTTGAATAGTCGAAATTTATGCATTTATTTTATTTTCTCATAAAATTTCTGTGTTATGTCTTTGATTTATGTCAACGTTTGGTTTTAAGTTTTTAATTGAGTGTAGTGTTTAGTTATAACAAAGATTGCGGGAATTCATGCACCCACGATAGTTATTTAATTAAGTACCTCTGGTGTACATGTGTTTTGTCCAGGTAACACTAGCCATTGTTATAGGCTGACTCGCCCTATTTGTAGTCGGTAGTCATGAGTCAAGTAATTCTGAGGTATGTACTCAATACCTATCCTAAGCGCGTTAATTCTCATACACATAATTCTATTACATTCGTGTAAATATCTTTTCACTCTTACAACATTTTTTGTTTGTTATCTGAAATCTGCATGAATTACAGCGGTAATAGGGCATCATCGGTAACGAAAAAGCCGATGAAGAACTTAAAAATGCTACAACCCTAGAAGAAGTATTTGATAAAAACTAGTCCAGGTGAACTAAAAGAATATTTTAAGCATGAAATACAATTACTTTGGGATTCTGATTGGAAAGCTGGTAACACAACTAAATTATTTAGCATCAAACAATCCAATTTTGACAATACACCGTCTTCATTTTCTTACCAAAAAGACCAAGTCACAATATAAAAATTCGCATTGGACACATTAATATGACTCCCATTCATCTCATAACGAAAGATATTATTAATAAATGAAAATGCGGCCTGGACCTGATGGTTTCACACAAATTGAAAGATTGTATAGCTTATAAACAAGAAAGAAATATTTGTAACATGCCTGATAATTTGAGAGACTGTTTAAGCTAGGGAGGATGTGTTAGAACACTAATGTTTTTAAAGTTAGTTAATATGTACAAATTAGTCTAAGTACGACCAGTGGTCGTTAATGACCTTAGTTGTCAAAAAGCGACCTTAAATAAATAAAGATAAAAAAAACAAAGATACACATATCACACTGATATGATGTTAGGTTTTCATTTCTGTTTATATTTGTGTATACTTTGACTGTACAATTGCTAAACAAAAGTTTGAGAAAAAGATTTAGTAAGGTCATATTACTAATAATTATAACAATCGATTTTATTTTCAATAACATAAACGTAAAAACGTATTTACGTCATGCAAATATCTCTTCTTCTTAGCGTTTTATTATTTCCAATATTCATTGGGGTTGGCTACTAGTTCAACCTGGTTTTTACCTGAATATCGGTTTTTCCATGGAGCGACTGGCATCGCGCCTCTGCAACCCTGAGGGTGAACTAAATTCGAAGGTTGAACTGGTAGCTGATTTCCCAATAATAGGTCATAGGTGTTCATGAAAATGTTCTCATGTAAATATATTGCATAAATATATATTATTTTTTCTTATAAAATCTGCGGTGAGCTGTGTACTGTTTATTAATTAATGTTTTACAGCTATGAATTTATTTATTGTAAAATAGATAATTAAGACCTAAACATCACCTCTATATATATTTAAATTTTTGAAAATGATTATATTAATGCCGTTTATAATACATGCTATCTTTAAATACTTTTACCCTGTCTTATCAAACAAAAAAGAAAAATACTTAAATAGTTGTAATGAGTGCCAATTAGCGCGTATCCGCTATTAACTGTACCACAAATTCTTATAGTCCTTTCCCTTCAAATTCTCGCGATGTGGTTGTAGATAACCACATGACGCCTTCGACTGTGTACCTATTAAATTTTTACCTACTGGCGCCTACTATAGTTTTATTTTCTCCAGCTTGGAAAAAGGGAAGCTTATATTACGCGTTATTTTACTATACGAGAAACGATTTTAGTATTTTTTTTTAAATAAATGGATTTATAAAGTTTGGTACCATTTCAGTGGAATGGTGAAAAAATAACGGACGAAGCAATGAATATACATACTATAAAAAACATTTTAATTTAAGAGCATTAAAACACAATTCAAAGTTAATTACATACAACGCTATTTATATTATTCATAGGAAAATTGGATTATTGTTTTACTTCTAAGTGAAGTCAAATTGTGATGGCGATCCTGTAATATCCCTTTTGACTTATTAAACCTTGTTGTTCTCTTCGTGCACAATTCATCAAGATGAATTGTGCACGAAGAGAACAACTTAGTGATCGCTTGCTTAGTGATAAGTTGATGGATATTGAGGATGTAACAGCATCCTAGCCAGTCCTTTGACAGATACAGCAATAGATTTTTATGATTAGTTGCTGAGTATTGAAGACTAACAAAAATAGTGGCTATGATGGAGCGACATAGTCATAAATGTGGCTAAGCACCGTAAATTAAGATTTCAAAAAAAAACCTTCATCTTCTACACGGAGCTAGTGGCACTCAGAAATACCCAATAGTATTTTGACATAAATTGAAGGGATGCGATGCAATCAATACTTTTATACAGTGATAAAAATTTATTAGTATGCTGATATAGAGGGACCTAAATTACAGCTATTGTAGCAAACAGATTTATTACACTTGTAAAATTTAGTTTAAGGTATAATATGCGGCAATGAGTTTGGCCAATTGTCCGCTAGCGAGGGTCGGAGTGTATTCACAGAGGGTTGCCGGTACCAACACCGACAGGTTGTCGCCACCCTACGCTAAACAACCGCGACACTACCCCAATTTGTGCATTACTAACCTCGCAGATATAACTCGTTGTTTACTCAATGCGACACTATGATTTTATTTGACGTGCAATAAATCTTTGCAACAACAACGTTCCATAGAGACGAGCTTGGTTCTTTTAAATTTATTTAAATATAATCACTCAGACGAATACTACTTTTCTATTACTTGTTTAAAATGATGATCCTGAAATAAATTGCAAATTTCTAGTTGCTAGCTAACATTGAACTTATTAAATCGACTTGTTCTAAAAAGTGATTTTGTTTTGATAAAGTATTATAGTTATTTTATCGGTGGACTGCACGCGATGTTTTACGGTATTATATTTAACCAAATGAATATGGAATTTTACAATTTTGTAGAATTTTTTTTATTAAGCTAGTTCTATTATTATTATTTTATTTTAATACGAATATATAGTTTTCTGGGATTAAGAACTTGTATTCAAATAAACAAAAAAAATTTGAAAAAGTTAATTAATTAAATAAGTTCTAATTCCAACTTCTCTATATGATGAAATAAAATTGAAGCGTCTGTTTGTAATATTAAAAAAACTTTTTACTAAATGCATATGTATGTTTGCACGGTACATATACCAAAATATATTTTTTTCTAGTTTTATCTGTCTGTTGGTTCCGGCTAAGCTCTGGAACGTTTGTACCGATTTTGACGGGACTTTTCCTTTAGACTAGCTTTGCGCTATTTGTTGCCTGCGGTTCTAAAGGTAAACAACAATAACCGCGAGTTACGCCGCAGGATTCAGCTAGTTATATATAATTCCGATCAATTTTTGGGGAAAGATAGACTACATACTAGGAAATAAATGTAAAAGAGTTCGTTAGTTATTGGATATCACACCGCATGTGCCGTGTCTCAAGGTGCAGGAAGCGGGCGAGTGTGTACAAAATGGTTTAATAGCGGTTTGTATACACGTGCGGCGATATCAGTTGTTATCTCTCGTGCTGTTTGTTCAGGATTAGACGTGCGCCACGCTAGCCGTATTGTCCACTGTCAAGTTCAAAGTGTCAAAGACACTCCTACTTGAATTGTTGAAGGTTACATGTCGGAACTTGTAGTACATGTTTTTACTTAAAGCTGAGGATCAATGGATATCAGAGTTAACTCTGATATGAAAGATGACTGGTTTTCAAATTTTTTTAACAAGATGTAGTTATAACTCAAGATAAAATGTTGTGTTTCTTTTTTACAATAAAGAAGGGTAGACACATAATATAGACTTGTAAATGGAGTATGATGTTGAATAAGAAATAGATCGATATCTAATTTGATATATTTTTATAGTTGTTTTGAAAGATTGCTTTTTACTTAAGCCTCAATTACTCAATAACAGCAGCAGTCTTATTTTTGGAGTACCATACAGATAAATTGATTATTGACATTAGCAGGGCCGAGAGTGAACAAGATAACATCATATGAATGTATAGAATACAAAAAACAAAGGCTAGACAGATTTATATAATCTCGTAATTGATTGCACAGTGAAGTTATGAAAATATATTTTGTTTATACAACTAATAACGTTGGTCCTACTCACAAATCATAACAGGAGACAGTACACATACGTATAATATATAGCCGCTGTTGCTACTGTGTTATTGCATTAAGGACAATCTTCAACTGTGTCACGGTACTTCAAAGAGAAATTTTAATGTATCTCAAATTGATAACCTTTTTTTTAAATGTTGATTTTTACATGCATACACTTTTTTTCGTTCCTCACTTTTCCACTACGTGTTTTAAATTAGAGAGCCACGCTGCGGCTTCACAGAAAACGGGTGAGAGTGAGTGAGGATACCGGAGGCCTATGCCCCAACCTCTTCCCTTGCCCTCCCACATCCTTCTCCGCATCCCCCATCCATCAAGGGCCGGTAACGCACTTGTGGCGCCTTTGGTGCTGCGGCTGTCCATAGGCGACATTAATCGCTTACTATCAGGCGATACGTCAGCTCGTTTGCCCCCAATTTCATAAAAAAATGTTTAATTCTGAGACTGAAAATGAAGAAGAATGAGCCATTTTTATTCAACTATACTTGGAATTTTGATAATAACTTTAATAAGCTAGAACAAATTAGTGTTTAAGTTGCACTCTAAAGCTGAAATAAAATTTGTATGTTTATACTTATTATGATAACTTTATACAAAAATCATATCAATTAACTTGTTCTTGTAAACATAATAATTTGAATCTGTTCTCATTTTAAAGAACAATCACTAGCAATATATTAAATGACATGCAATTATTAATATTTAGATGTGAGTTGTTTTAAAAATGAAGCGGACTCAGTGCATGCATATCTAATTCCTAAGCACCTAATACCCATGCAATATCGATCAATGTTTAGGTAAGATACCCGACACATCCAACACTCGTGTCACCACCGGATGTCGTTTGCAAGTTTGAGTAAATAACTGTAAAGGGTAAACGAAGGACATTTGATATCAGAATTTCAAATTGGGTGTTAGAATTGGAGCCAAAGTTGCTTTATTTGTATTGAATTATGTATGAACTAATGTATTCAACACTTATAAATATGATATTTGTGTCTTTTATTGCATGGGTTTAAAACATTATCTTTTGTTTTTAATACCGGTAATCTGATTCAGATTCATTCATTTAGATTGCATTAAATTGAACGGAAAATTCACAGAAAATAGGTTTTAATATAATTTAAAATGTTACTTACATTATTTACGTAAGGTTTTTAACCGCATTGTACTTATCAATGTATATCCCCGCTTAAATTTCAAATCTTCACTCTCTCAAAGATTGTTCTGTTTTGTTGGGCCATACATTTAAAATGAGATAAACAGTACCCCATAAACCTCACAGTATATAACATATATCCCAAAAGCAGATTTGTCTGTCAGCAAATTCGAAAACCTTAGATTATGATGCAACTAAGAGTATTATGGTCATCATCAAATAAAGTTCCACTTCTACCCTTAACCCACTTAACCCTTTTATTATTAATGTTAAACTCACAAAATAATTTCACAATACTGTCTCCAGAAATCACTACTACCTACACATAAACTAACACTTACACTGACACACACTAACATTTACACTGGCACACACTAACACTCTTTCCTACACGTGTGCGCGCATATTTATTGCTGCTTAATCAGATGTAGACTGTATGTCTCTTAGAGACTGCCTGTCGTCTCTTTTTTCTTTTAATTTTGTAATTGTTAATTCTCCCTCACGGTCATCATTGTCGTCCTTCCTTTTCTTACCGTGCAGAGGGCCTGGTGATCTGTAGCACAGGTTACCTTTTTATAACCTACTTCAGGCACCAGTCTTTCACAAAGGTGGAATCCGGAAGCCAAGTAAATATAGTACCTACTACGAAACAATATATTTGTGTAAGGGAATGAAGTTTATTATTATTATTATCAAATATATAAAATGTAACCACGACATATGGCCAAGTGCCATATGGAAACAAGTAATATGGACAAATGAAGACAACTTTAAATAAAAAAGCGAAATGTCTTCGATAAGTTGCCTCGTCATATAAAAAACGTTGGAGTGTTCCTAGCACCTAGATTAAAATAGTTTCGTTGGCACGATAGGGCACGAGACACGCGGTCGGGCTCCGCTCGTCGCGGGGCGGCGGGCAGCGACGCGTGTCCGCCACCTGCCAGCGCACCGGTTCGGTTCCCGGCCACCCCACGACCACCACCACTCGCTGCTACCTTATTAACGGAACTTATATTCCAAAATCTAACATACATGCATAATGCATTAAATTAGGTGTACAGATTTGAGTTTACCAGTTCATTAAATATAGAAATTGATGGTTGGAGTTCTATGGTGACAATGACGATATATACATGGAAGTAATTAATGATCAATTGATTTAGAAGTTTAAAATTTGTCAGTAGAACTCTTCTGTATGATCTTCTATATTGTTAATCTAAATACTTATTATTTATCGGATATAAAAAATCTATGTAAATAAAAATGAATCACTGAAATATATGTACGCGCAAACCTTCCGATCGACTGCACCAAATTGGATAATTCTTTTTTTTTATGTGTTTGCTATAGTCAGCACAAGGTTTGTATTTAAGAAAATCATGTGAAAACAGGAAGTGTAAATTTTTTAGTCCACGACTGTTCTACCTGTAGGAAGCTGTAGCGAGTATAAAGATAAAAATAAGCCTTTAGAAATTAAAAAAAATACAATAAAGAAGGCGGTACGAAGTTCGTCGGGTCAGCTAGTAAGATATGCATTTGCCAGCGATGGGCTCACTAGACTTGATCGTATTTATTTATTTACTAGGTGTTGCCCGCGCCTCCGCCCGCTTATATGTTGGTTATCGCGGGAAATAGTAGCCTATGTGTTATTCTAATGTATAAGCTCTATAATTGTAAAGTTTCAATATAGTCCATTCAGTAGTTTTTATTTATTAGAAATATTAACAAACATCCATACTAACAAACTTTTGCGTTTATTATATTAGTAGGATTAACATATAGTAAACAGTCTCTTCTTTCCTCTAAGACATCAGCTGAATAAATCATGTATATCTGCCGCACTTCCAAACTTGTGTTGAAACTTTATGCTGGTCCATTGCCTTGAAACTAAAATGTCATACTTATAATATATAAGTATCATATATAATACTTGTTCACGTAAAAGAAGCTTCCACGAACAATGCAACATTGTACGGTTTGTAAGACAAAAAATAAAATTGATGATGCGTCAATACATTGTTGTTGGCAAACATAAGTCGTGTGAGGTAATATTTAAAACAATTAATAATGTTTACACGGAACGGTGTCAAATTATGCCGCTGTTAACGTTATTGGCCGGCATCATACGATGTTTACTATCAATGAGGAAGCTTAGAGATTTCACATTAATTTCGAAACCACATATCACGTGGTCGTTCCTCACGTCTGTCAAAATTCAAAGATACACAACAACGCATTGGTAAACAAAATGCGGCGAGTTAATTTTTTGAACTTATTCGATTATAAAGTAAACTAAAAAATAGTACGCTTATTGGTTGCCAAACCAAACTTTACTTTATGTTGTTAGATTATATTATACTTTAACCTCATCTGCTTACAGTTCATTTTTCGATATCTCATATCTCAGCTTTCACTACAAAATATAGTGAAAGCTATGATATGAAATATCGAAATATTATAGAAGTAATTGCGTATGTAATTTAATCGGAATGTATTAAGACGACGTCGCCTAAGTTTAGTGCGACATGTCAAGTTTTACATCACACGTTATAAACGTTCAACACAAGAATAGCAAAAAAAAAAAATATGGTTTCAGTAGAGTAATTATAATTTTACTTTTTCAAGTAATAAACCAAGTGTTTCTGATTAATGTGTATTTGTACAGCTGAGATGTAAGATATCGAAAAATGGACTGTAAGCGGATTTAATTAGAGTATATAATCCAATAAAAAATTTAAGTAAATTTTAGTTTAGTCACGAAAAGAGAATCACCACTATTATAGTGTATTTACAAAACAGTTACAAAAAAATATATTAGTGTCCCTAACTTTGGATTGTAACTATTTTAAGATTCATCATCATCATCATCAACAACCTTAAGCAGTCCACTGCTGGACACAAGCCTCGATTTAAAAAGGAGATAAATTTAAGATTAGAATAACATTCTACTAACCGATGATTTTACGTTGATCTAGCCACATCATAGCATGTCAATAAATAAGTAAAATACGAATATTTGAAATGATAAGACATCGCAAAGTGATAACTGGCCTATATTTTTGCGACAGTCATTTTAATTTCCGTAGTGGACACGATAGCATCTTAAAATGTGAATGGTATATCAAAAAATAGCAACAATATTTCAATAGAGTAGCCGGTAAAGTGATGAATTAAGATTTACTTTAACTTAATAAAAAAAAGTATTTTCATACTTCAAAACATTAGCATCTTGTCTGTTTAGAAAATTGACAACAAACACACCTACATCACCATCCTCCTAGCCGTTATTATTCCCAAGATTTGGGGTCGGCTACTAGTTCAACCGGTTTTACCTAAATATCAGTTTATACACAGAGCGTCTGGCATCGGACCTCCGCAACCCTGAGGGTGAACTGAATTCGAAGGTTGAACTAGTTTTCAGTATATTTGAGGGCACTGCCTTCCCAATGACGATTGCCAAACATATTTTTGACAACCGGGACCGACGGTTCAACGTGCTCTCCGAGGCACGGCACGGCACGACAACATACAAACCTACATACGAGATAAAAAACATCTAAACTCAACCTATGTATTTAGTTAAAGACGTCGTGTGTAAAAGTAAAATAATGAAATCCATAATTGGTATCTATTTGTGTATATGCCACGATTATCTATACAAATAAATTAAATTGAAGTGTCTGTTTGTAATTTCAAATTAACAGTTTTTCTCAAAATATACATGGAATTATATACGTTACTTATATTAAAAATCCTTTTTTATTTTGTCTATATGTCTGTTCACTTTCACTAGCAAATAAATGATGGTTTAAAGATTAACTTGGGCTATTTTTTTAGCCTAGTTTTGACCTTTGGCGCGGTCGCGGGCAGCACCACAGGGCTCAGCTAGTATAATATATTTTAGATGTATAGTGGGAATACCACATGTGTAGAAACGTAATCAATAAACATAATACCTACTAAATGTCAAGGCTATATAAATAGTAAGGGACGTAGTTGTACTCCCTTAGCTTTACTTAGGTATTATATGTTGGCTTTCTAGACAGAATAAATATGACCTACAAACTATAATTAATGACTCGACTACTAGGAAAAAATATTAGTAGTAGTGGCTGAAGTTTAAGTATTTGCAACGTAATTGTCATTTTTGGTTGAGTAAAAGACGAACTCTCGTTTTTATTTGGCGATATTCCAGGGCTTACAAGTAAGAGTTTTCATGCTTAATATATTAAACCGACCTTGAATAAATTTCAGGATTAGCTCTGGCTAAAGTGTGTTGTTAGTAAAGTTGGTACGAACTCATGGAGAATTTTATTGCTGATGAAATTGAAAAGCTTTGTAGTTTTCGTTTATGCTTATCGCTGTATTTGTTAATCGGTAAACCGCAGGTTCAATCTCTTAAGATTTTTTTTTGTGGTATATTACGCACACGAGCAGACGTATGGCCTGATGGTAAGCGTTTACCGCCGCGCATATCACCCGCAACACCGGAGGCCTCACAAGTGCGTTGCCGGCCTTGGGGTATGGGGAGGAGATGAGAGGAAGGGTTGGATTATGTGCCTCCGGTATCCTCATTCACTCGGTAAAACACAGCGCAGGCGCTGTTTCACACCGGTTTTCTATGAGGCCGTGGTATCACTCCAGTCGAGCCGACCCTTGCATGCCGAGGCGTGGCTCTACTACGGTTTTATAATTATATAGAGTTCTACAGCTGCTGTTATGTGTGAAACTCAAAAAAGAAGGTGCAATATTTCGGTGAACCTAGCTAGTTAGAATGATGACCCAAATTGTGTTAGTTATGTAACGAATAATATTTATAATCGCTCAAATTCTTAGTGTCTATCAACGTAATTTACTTGACTGGTGTTTGAATGGTTATATTACATTATCAACATAATTAATGTTCGCTCAAAGGTTGTTTTATTATAGCAAATGAAACGGTGTCGAAATGCCGGCGAAACGGTGGGTGTTGTCGAAATCAATAAAAATATATTTGCTCTTTTTTGCTGATAACCCTAAATGTCTACAACAGCTAATGGAAATGTAAACCAATATAGTTTTGAAAAAAAAGTATATACAGAGCCTAAAAATTGAAATCCTATGTTCTTCCAAAAATTGTATAATAATAAAGAAGAAAAAATATGTCTTCAACAAGCCACCAAATTGCTCAATTTTTAAGCGACTTTAATCTTGAATGTGCTTTATACAACAAATGTACTCAATGTTCATAGTTGACTTTACTACCAACAGCACTTGTCATTCATAACTCTCAGAATGAGTCAAATAAAAATGAAAAAATGCGAATTAATTATTACTTTAAACCTGGAGATCGTTTTTTGTTTTTGCGAAAGACGGTCCCCATTTCATGTCATCCACATCTTTATATTTTTTATCATTCATTCCATCACAACGAAGACTTGAAGACTCGAAGACTTAGAATTGAAGACTTGAAATACTTGATATTGGCAGAAATAGGTGATCCGTTTGATTGCCATATCATCAAAAGAAGAAGAAGAAGTACTTTAAACCTCAAAGCGGGACTGTTATATGTCGCCGTCTTGTCTGATATTATTAAAGCTACATTCGTAAACCCTAGTCACTTTAAAACGCATGAGGTGCAGACATGCGCGGGTAACATATGTCACGGCGGCCGACAGACCTTTTTTGTCACACCGGGTGTTTATTGACCAACAGTTTTTTTAACCATCTTAGACTTTATACACATTTGGAACGTCAACTCTTTGTACAAATTAATTCTTTGGAGTGCTTTGTGTAATATCCTTACTCTCCGGATTTGTTCCGTTAATTGCTAGAGCTTAACAGCTTTTCTCCACTTAATCAGGGCAAATGTTCCAAGTTTTATGAAAGGAAATTGTTTCTTCAGTACCTAATTTCGTTTGAACAAGTCAAGGTTAGAATGTTTTAAGGCTCGAATAAGCTGCCATGAGTTGGAACAATCCCAAAATTCTAGAAACAATTTCATTGGAACGCTTTCTTTTTAAAGTCAATTAACTTAACAAATCGAGTTGAATAACTTAATTTTAATTTTCTCAACAATGTCACAGATTCCATTTTAGGTTATTGAATTAGCAACGATTTTGACATTGATATGATAATATCAATAGCATAAAATGTACCGAATGAAACGAACAAGTAACGTTATTTGCTGTCTTTATATCATACTAACTTTTGAACGAGCTCCCCTCCCTGAATAAATACTGGGTCAATTTATTCACTATTCCTTGGCAATTGTAAAAAATTTAATAAAAGGGTATTATGTCTTTGGGTGTACCCCTGTCAACATGTGTGCAAAATTTTGAAACGGAAAGTATAGCAAACAAATTAATATAGACATTTATATCATAACTTAGCGATTAAATTAATTACTAGCTTTACACTACTTTAAAGTCTATCTACGTATCTTAAAGTACTACCAGTTTAAGGTTCTTATAAAATATAAGTGAAGTTTTGATTTTTATTTTTATATTCTTGGTAACTGTTACTCACAGCGTTTTAGCGTTTCGTTTTAACGTTCGTAAAACTAATAAATCAAAAATGTTTTGTGTCTTATACACCCAAATCTATCTGTTATCATTCACGATGTATTCCAAGAATCGTATTGTAAACAGCTACTTAGGTCGACCCCTCATGTTTTGAGGTTTTACATAAAATTACTACTATTAAGTAGCCTCCATATGGTCGTTTTGCCAACACGGCAGGTTTCCTGCGCGTGCCGTCTCACGTTACAAGGGACTTCAGTTAATTGTTATTAGCCTCTGATCACCTTCCGATCGAGTGGTTATTCATAACTTTTATACAGCGTATTGAATTACAACACTGACATATTCAACAACTATCGATTAGGATGACTGGTAATAACTTAGCTGTTCGTAATGGTAAATACACATAAATATATATTCATTACAATGGAGAAACATAAATATATTTTTTGTTGTTAACCGTATACTACTTGAAGTTGTATACTAAAGGTCATGTAATCAAGTGCTGCAGGTGATAAGTAAAAATTAAATAGCTGAAATCATCATTTCGAGAGGTGCAATTTTGTACTGCTGTTTTGCAATTCAGATTTCTTTCTGCCGAATGTTATTAGCCTGTAGCAGTCCAGGAGAAAAACAAATGTTATTTTTACTATTTTTCTTGGAATTTTGAAGTTTTTTCTCTACATAAAAACCGTCCATGTGCCTTAAATAAATTATTAAAAAAACCAACCGAGTTGGTCGAGCAGTACTCAAGATTTNAACAAATCGAGTTGAATAACTTAAATTTTCTCAACAATGTCACAGATTCCATTTTAGGTTATTGAATTAGCAACGATTTTGACATTGATATGATAATATCAATAGCATAAAATGTACCGAATGAAACGAACAAGTAACGTTATTTGTTGTCTTTATATCATACTAACTTCTGAACGCAGCTCCCCTCCCTGAATAAATACTGGGTCAATTTATTTACTATTCCTTGGCAATTGTAAAAAAATTAATAAAAGGGTATTATGTCTTTGGGTGTACCCCTGTCAACGTGTGTGCAAAATTTTGAAACGTGAAAGTATAGCAAACAAATTAACATAGATATTTATATCATAACTTAGCCATTAAAATAATTACTAGCTTTACACTATTTTAAAGTCTATCTACGTATCTTAAAGGACTACCAAATTAAGGTTCTTATAAAATATATGTGAAGTTTTGAGATTACATTTTGTTGGTAACAGGCACTCACAGCGTTTCAGCGTTCGTAAAACTAATAAATCAAAAATGTTTTGTGTCTTATACACCCCAAATCTATCTGTTATCATTCACGATGTATTCCAAGAATCGTATTTTAAATAGCTACTTAGGTCGACCCCTCATGTTTTGAGGTTTTACATAAAATTACTACTATTAAGTAGCTGCCTCCATATGGTCGTTTTGCCAACACGGCAGGTTTCCTGCGCGTGCCGTCTCACGTTACAAGGGACTTCAGTTAATTGTTATTAGCCTCTGATCACCTTCCGATCGAGTGGTTATTCATAACTTTTATACAGCGTATTGAATTACAACACTGACATATTAAACAACTATCGATTAGGATGACTGGTAGTAACTTAGCTGTTCGTAATGGTAAATACACATAAATATATATCCATTACAATAGAGAAACATAAATATATTTTTTGTTGTTAACCGTATACTACTTGAAGTTGTATACTAAAGGTCATGTAATCAAGTGCTGCAGGTGATAAGTAAAAATTAAATAGCTGAAATCATCATTTCGAGAGGTGCAATTTTGTAGTGCTGTTTTGCAATTCAGATTTCTTTCTGCCGAATGTTATTAACCTGTAGCAGTCCAGGAGAAAAACAAATGTTATTTTTACTATTTTTCTTGGAATTTTGAAGTTTTTTCTCTACATAATAACCGTCCATGTGCCTTAAATAAATTATTAAAAAAACCAACCGAGTTGGTCGAGCAGTACTCAAGTTTTGCGATTAGCAACACATTTAACGATTCATCTTTATTAATTAAGAAGATAAGGTTAAAAAGGTTAGTTATATCTTAATATATATATACTATATATAATTTTAAGCCCTTAGGCTTAAATTTTTTTTTTCAAAAATCAACTTACAAAAATAACTCTACCCTACCTGATGGAAAGCATGTAGAGTCCAATAGCTGTAGTTACCATCATTGCGATTGCAGTCAACACAGCATGGTGACATACTCTGTAGGGGTCTGGTAATAGATAAAATAACTATTTGGAGACCGAAAACTAAACTTGCAATGTTTTAGGAACAACTATTTGTTTTTTTTATAGAATATGGGGCTAGCGAGCATACGTATCGCCAGATGGTAAGCGATTATCGCCGCCCATAGATAGCCGCAACACCAGAGGTGTCACAAGTGCGTTGCCGGCCGTTGGGGGATTTGGAGGATAGGAGGGAGATGAGGGAGATAGGGGAAGGGATTAAGGTATGTGCCTCCGGTATCCTAACTTACTCGGTGAAATACAGCGCAGGTGCTGTTTCACACCGGTTTTCTGTGAGTCCGTGGTATCACTCCGGTCGAGCCGGCCCATGGATGCCGAAGCATGGCTCTCCCACGGATCTCCCATGGATATGTGTTCAAGGTTCAAAGTGTTCTAGTTATTTCTTACACTTCATTATCCCCCCGTTTAAGCAAGTTTTCCATTACTATTTCTTTCATGTATTCTCAATTTCCCTAACACTTAGCTAGCGTTTAAAGTTCTCGCTTAATGTTAGTAGGCTTGCCGCCTATTACGAAAGTGGAATTGAAGTTAAAGTTAGTAAAAAGTGGGTGCTTTACACGTGTACACAGACACAGGTGTGTCTGTGTTCTTCAAAGGACTTTCGGGGCGAAAATTGTATGTAGTATCTGAATTTTTTATCCTTCGAGCACCTCACGCGATAGTATTGTGTTAAGTTACTATACACTTTAGTTACTTTTGTGTGTATAAAACTGCACTAAATAGTCCTTAAATACGGTAAAAAATTGAATATATTCATAATGTACTACAGAGTGTAAATGACACTAAATAGGGTCATAAGTAATTACTCATGACCCTACTCATTATTTTAAAGAGACAATCGCTAACGAGTAAATTAGGGTAGAGATCTGAAATAGGGATCGAGTAAATGAATAGTCCCACAGTCCAACAAGTGTTGCAAACGTTTAAGATAGCTATTGCTCGTTGTGTTTTTCAATAAAAGCGTATATGTAACAAACAAATCTTTACTTTAAAGCTTTACTTAGTTTTTTTATACATATATGCTTTTATTGAAAAACACAACGAGCAATAGCTATCTTAAACGTTTGCCTTTGTGATCAACGTTTGCCTTTTTAATATGCATATTGGTGACTAATGAATTTTTATGTAAAAAATTTTAGAACAAAATAATTTTGCATCTTGTAGAAATACTGGTGCAGTTAATATTTTCAAATACTTTTTTTGTACATTACTACACTCTAGTATAACCTGAGCAGTACTTGTTAATTTTCCGGCATAGCAGTATCTTATTTGGCAACCCAATGCATTTTATATATCGCGATATCGCTTCAAGCACAGTCGGCAATACAGATATTAAAACTTCAAAAGCGCTTTTTTAAAGATAGTGAAGACGAAATATTATTCCAAGAACTAATAACGCTATTATATAATTAAACATATATAAACAATCCGGTATACTCCTTTAAATTTGACTCATCGAAACGTCAAAGGCATGGTGAACTATCTTGAATACATTAATATCTGAAAACATAATTATGGGTTGGTTGTATTTCCTAGGCCGGGTACTATTATAACACACATGCATTAATCAGTATAGTATACAAAACCCGGCCGAAATCTTATGCTTTGTGGCTCACTCCACCATCGTGATGTATACTTAACAGGGTATTCTTAGGGTATGAAGTAACACAGACGAAACACCGAAATATTTTTTTGGTAGTTAAGTATTTAATATATTTTTAAGTAATTAATTTTCTGTGCATACCGACCGATCCTAAATGTGGGTTGTTTTCGTTTCGTTTTCATAACAACTTTGTTAATTAATTTCCCGCTGGTCGCCGCCGCTCACCGGCTGTGTTACGCCTAGTTAAGCTTTTACATCGAGTATCCTCATACTAAATAATATATCACAAATTGCCACCGCCCTTTCAAACTGTTTTGATAAATTACAGGAGCAATTACTCTGACTTAATAGAAGCTTAAGCGATCATAATTATCACGATCCTTTTCATGTAACGTTTTCGACTCAAACGAAGACTAAGTGATGCAATAAATCATTAAGTCTTTCATTACTACTACATAATTGAAGTAAATTCAAATGTAACGTCCATGACTATTAATTCATATTGCAATTTCTGAGCTATGAATTGCACAGAAGTGCGTTTATCGTTAAAGGAGTTATCGACTTTTCCAAATTCATTTTTAACGCGTTGAGATAAGTTCGATTGTCGTATAACAGAACTTTGTTATCGCCAAACCAATGCAACATTATCTGGCCACCACGGTATCTTGAGACGGTGTGCTATTAAACTATATGGAAGTAGTATATTGGTGTATGGAAGTGTTTACGATCGCGTGGAAAATACATTTAATGGCTTTCAGGCACTAACCGCTTTTGGCTAGCCGTTATATACTACCGTTTCTGAGTAATACGTTTTATAGTACTTTAAATGGTTTCCAATGAACTACACGATTGGCCTAGTGGTTTCAGTGGTCGTCACACTACTTCCTACTGCGCCAAGTATTGTGGGTTCAAATCCTGCATGGGACAACACTTTGTGTTGTTCTAAGTCTGGGTGTACTTTGTGTCCGTTTCATGTATGTTTGTAAAGATCCCCACGACACAGGAATGTATATTCTTAATGCGGGAATTGTTAAAAAAAAAAGATAAATAAATAATGAATTAAGAAAGACCGTGATTGATTGTAAGGTTACAAAGATTAAGCGTAAAAATAGATGCACTGGTTTATTTGTATTTTTAGACCTTTCAAAATGCTTACCCGATCATTGTGAATTCATTATTGGGAACTATAAAGATGTTTTTTATCATAAATGCATATGTATGTATATCAATCAATCAACATTCTTTATTGTGAATCATAAGTATTCATGTGATGTTCACAGAAGTGATAATGATTAACTTTGTTCTACCATTTAGGCCTACAATAATTTAAACTTGTATTCAAAGCATGCATTATCTAATAATATTTTAGAGTGTCGGCATCAAAATAATATAAAATTCAACTAGTTATAATTATTATTATTCATAACATTTGGACTAAATAAAAAGATTCATGCAAAACTCAACGAACATCAATTTGTAATAAAAATAAAAATTTAATTTACATACAATTTACAAATTTATATGAAAATTAAAATGCAACGAGATATAATAATGTGAAATCAATCAGCTTAGTATTTAAGTCTTATTTACTATCTAAGAAGTCTCTTAAATCATAATAACATTTATCTGTGAGAAATTATTATTTAAAATAAAATATTACCGATAGAGGAAAAACCGCCATATCACTGGTGTTTGTCAAAATTTTTTCTCACATACTTCTAGTGATTACATTAACTGAAATACTTATAGATACTGTAACACCTATTTACATAGCAGCTTCAACATCAAGCTAAGCATGGAAAGGAAATAATTTAAATTCGGAACCCTATATGTACCTAAATTATGATAATTAGTCATTCAAGTTGAATCTTTTAGTTGGCAAATCCAACAAATAAGAAATGAACAGACCATTTCATCTTATTTTTTTTTATATAGTTTTTATCATTATTGACTTGAAGACTCGAAGACTTAAGACTTGAAGACTTTAAACACTTGACATCGGCAGAAATAGCTGATTAGCTGGTTGAAATTTCATCAAAAGAAGAAAAAGAAGAAACATCTAGTATTTGATATCTAAATATCTGAAAGCATGCGAGTAAAAATGAAACTACTCGAGCCCAAAATACAGCACCTAAAATACTATAGTAAATTGTATTTAGCTTTAGGAGTTCTAAAAGAAATATAATATATGGTTTTTGTCGTAATTTCTGTGTAGGTACCGTGTAGATACCATATGTCGAAATTAATGTACCGTATGTCGTGTACCAGACATACGCAGATAATGAAAATATAATGCCCCTAAAAAAGGAACACATAAATTCGTATACTCGGCTGAATTCCAACTTTGTAATACTTCGGAATTGAGATAGCAGTCATACTTTCGTCATATATACACTCAAAGAGAAATTGTAAAACTAAACGGTATTGTACAAAAATAGCAGTGAATCATCTTTTGCATATATTACAAATATATAGCAATAGATATAGATAGTTGAAACAATAGCAATAGATAGTTGAAATCTAAATAATAGTTATCATTTAACTGCCAATACTGAAAGACTATAGTAAGAGAGTTTACGAGGCAATCTGGAGCATCGCTTTTTATGTTGTAACCCGTATCTGTGACGGGAAGAGGGTAGACGTGTCGGCGTCAACGGGACGCGCCGGCGCCTACGTCACCCGTTGGAATCTAGGGCTGCCATAAATATTCTTTAGTAACTGATATCAAGCACACATCCACTTTGTTCTTATATTAGCTTCTGACATTGCGTAAAAAATTTCTATTCTTCTGATTATTTAAAGTACGTTATAGTAATTTTTTTTTTTGTAAAGTACAACCCTAATGTAACGCTTCTCGACATAGCTTAGGCGTTGCAAATTGGAGCTTGTGATCACACAAGAGTTCTTGACACAATCTGTGACGCTTCTTAATTGAAGTTGAAAGAGTACGAGACTGACAGACTTGTGATGGGGTAATTTACATTTTTTTCTTTTCTTTTTCTCGGTGTAGTTTGACTTTAAGAGTGCACGATGGTTAAGGACTTCCTAATGAGAGTGTCCGTAATGTACGAAAATAGATATTGTAGAAGATAAGAACTACTTTTTTAGATCGGTTTGTATGTAAGGTTCGACTGAGACATCTTGATAGAAGTATTTAAAGAAAAACAAGTAATGAATTATTAAAATAAAAAATTAAAAGCTGACTGTCGAAGTCGATCATATATAAAACATATCAGTTATATATTCATAATGACCGTTAAAAATTCTTTATTTCGATACCATAAGGTTTTTGAAAAAACTGACTGACTTGACTTGACTTAAATTACTTTTTTTTTTTAATTTCGGTGTACCCAGTGTCACTATCACGACTAAGACGGATCTATTGACACCATTCACACGAAAATACGACAAGCCGTTTAGGCTCTACGGCGTGCCAAAGAAATATATATACATACATACATACTCTCGAAAAACATACCACTCCGTCTTTCGCAGTCGGGTAAAAAACAAAAGTATTTATTGTGACCTTATAATATAAAAGAGAGAATATATTTATTACATATTTTATGGGCCTGCTCGACCGGAGTGATACCATGGCCTCACAGAAAACCAGTGTGAAACAGCGCTTACGCTGTGTTTCATCGAGTGAGTGAGGATACCGGAGGCCTATACCCCAATCCTCCCCATCCCCCAAAGGCCGGCAACGCACTTGTGACACCTCTGGTTTTACGGGTACGGTTCCATGGGCGGCGGTAATCGCTTACCATCAGGCGATACGTCTGCTCGTTTGCCACTAATACCATACAAAAAAAAACCATTCGCTATCGTAATGGTGAGCCAATAAGATTATCATAAGTCATTTTTCAGTAAATATAAATAAATGCAGATAATATCACGCTCCATCTATAGCTATAAATCCATAGTGCCCAATAACTTTACCGGAAACAAAACTCAAGTCCATTGATATAGTAATGTACTTTTTCATACTTAGCTCAAAATTAAGCAATGTCTATGTTTAATTTGTAAAAAGAAATATTAAAATATGAAAGTCTAATAAATTCCGACAGTACGCAAACGTTCTTAAAAATATTTTATTAACGGCTTACTTTTATTACTGTGAGTAAATTTGGATACTATAAAATTTAGAGCGGAGTTGGCAACACTGTCTTGTTATAGGGGTTTACGTAAGTCGAAATGTTTCGTAGCCTAGTTGTAGCTCACGTCGCCTCGGCGGGTGCTACGAGCTGTAGCGAGCTACGTGACCGGGTTACTTGTGATAGATGGTACTCTGTAAGCTCGTAAATAAAATGCCTGTGCTATGTAAATCTATTTTTAAATTTGCTGAATTATATGATTCAATATTTTAATAACATATTCTTTTTTCTGGCCCATGTACAATAGTGAACTGTTAAATACTGCTGAAGAATGTAAATAAAGAATGCATTATGTAATGAGCACGGTCCATAAGATTCCATATCTGGGAAATACTTAATTATGTTCAATAATGATCTGATTACATCATATACTAACTGAATTCCGCGTTGTTACCTGCGGTTATTACCGCGGTTAGTACCGCGGGGCAAAGCTAGTCTGAAAAAGTAAACTAAAGTTACTCCTTATAACATCAGCTATCTGCCAGAGAAAGTCCAGTCAAAATTGGTTCAGCCGTTTCATAGATGAGTCGGAACAAACAAACAGACAAAAATGGTAAAAAACGTTTTCGTATGTGTACCGTGTATACATAGATATGCATTTAGTAAACGAGGTTATTTCAATAATAAAAGCAGACACTTCAATTTTATTTATTTTTATAGATTATGTGAAATTTGTGGGGCTACATATTACTAACTGACACACGCAAGTTCGTCGGCAAAAGCGAATCAATTATCTCAATTGTTGTAACTTAGATAGCTGTCAAAAATAGGCTACTATTACACTTATTTTTATCATAAGGATATTGCGGTCTCTTTCTGGACCTAGTATCCTTTAAGTAGAGTGGCGACTTGCGTAAGACAGCTGGCAAGAGCTGGATGCAAGAAGCCGCGTATCCAATCAAGTGGCGTGCAATCGGAAAAGCCATCACTTGTATATTTTTTTTTATTCGATTTCATCGACCTTTTTATGATATTCTTATTATGAACCTAAAACAAACAAACTTTTCTTGGTTCCAAAGGAAACTAAGTTGAAGTTATTCTTTAGTTTAGTACAAGATTAGCGAGTTCTAAATTCTCAAAATAATAATCGTTGAAGAACGTTGTGCATACTCATCGATGAGGTCGTGCTTCCTTATTATTTTTGGAATCCTTCATTCGGTTATTGATTGTAACAATGTAGGCCAGTATGGCTTTATTATGTCGTAAATATTCATTATGTAAAGCTAACAATAGCTGATCGTATATATTGATCTATTATTTCCTTGATAGGAGGCTTTATGAGGGTCGTATTCGATAAATTCAAGTGATAATGATTATCTTTGCCGATATTTACATATTTAATCGAGAATATTAAAAAATGGTAACAGACTAGACAGGTTTTAATAGGAAATTCAATTTCTGTATTTAGATAATTTATAAATTAACAGATTATTTATGTTGTTAGCTGTTTGGCGTCTTTTTTAAAGAGAAACACACGCATATATTATGTTCATGTGCATATAGATTGAATGTTTTTCCATAGCAGTCTATTGTAGTCATTAAATAAATCAATTTCCATTAAAACTTTCATTTTAAATTATTAAAGTTGTATAAAAGACACATACTTTTAGAAAAAAACTATAATATAATATCTTTCGTATATGTTACATACAACACCAACTAGTCTCAAGCTAAGCAGAGCTTGTAGTATGAGTACTAAACAACTGATATCAATATATTTTTTTTTATAAAACGTACGCATTATACATCATCTTCCTAGCCTTTATTATTCCCAAGATTATTTGCGGTCGGCTACTAGTTCAGCCACTTTTACCTGAATATCAGTTTTTCCACGGTGCGACTGGCATCGGACCTCCGCAACCCTGAGGGTGAACTGAACTCGAAGATTTAACTAGTCGTCACTATATAAGGGGCACTCATTTCCCAATAATAGTTATTCCCATTACTAACGTAGCTCAATTATTTAACAGTTATAAAAGATTTTATATGTTAATTATTAATTTATTTCTTTTTTTTACCTATATAAGAAATAGCTGTTTTACTAATATATATCTATATATATACAGTTGATTGTCGTTATACAAATAGAATTGGAGTCCTATATATATGGAGGAGGTCTAGTTTTGGGTGTCAAACTTAACAAAGTATGTATGTTCCACAGCCACCGAGCTAGACTTGCTGGGCGCATTGTCGCTGCACAACACGTCGCGCGCCGGAGTAACTACCGCGCCGGGCATGCAGCCGCAGCGCACTGCATACACTTTACAAGGTAATTGCTTTTTCTACTTATCTATATTAACTATATTTTGAAATCTTATTACATTTACACGCAGAATTTCATAACATTTGAATCGAGTAAAATCAGAACAACACACTTCCCGATATGTGGGTATAAATTCATGTTGTATATTCTTTATAACAGCTGATTTCTTTTTTCTTGAACTGGCAGCATGTGTCTTTTCCATCATAACCTGAACTAACACTACTTTGACACAATCGATATGAATTTGAACAAAACTTTCCCATCATTGCTATTAGTTTCCAATAGAATTTTATGAAAAATTCTTACGTCGGCTCCATTAAAATTTAAGTCTGACACTAAACTATTTCTTCTAGACAAGGGTCTGTGGTGTAAGTCTTTCATAACGTCAATTTCCTAATAATCAAGCAATTTTGTTCATTATATACAGTTCTATTGCATAGGATGTGTCCCGATGTAAGCCTATGGGCAATAACAATCGGTTGACTACAACACATTTAATACTACTTTTAATGCTAACATAAGTTATACTTCTAAGATGCAATAAGTTTCAACGTCATAATGTGTGTAGATTAGCATATTTTAAAACAATTATCGAGATAAGTAATACTCATATTAAATCATAACAGTATTATGATTTGCAGTTATTTAAAACATCTACAGATTCTTTTTATAATAATATCCTTAACATTCTAGGAGAGTAGAGTATGTGGATAAGGGAGAGTTCACTTTGCATATGTTAAACAAATTATTGTAAATCATTTTCCCTTATTTAACTACTAGCTAACGCTCGCCCGCCTGTAAGTCGGTTATACACACCGGCAATACCGGTTGTACTATGTACTTTCTCAAGAACCAAAGTATCTTGATACAAAATTGCATTAAAATTAATGCGGATTACTAGTAAAAGCGTGACAGAGTATGTATGTTTTGTCAAGTATTCATATATGGTATTTCAACTGTTTCACTGAAATAACCAAAACAATACAATCATATACAAAAACTCGGTCATGACCCCACTGAATACTAAGCCGTGTCTGTGTGGTTTGATGGTGTTATAGGAATATTAATTCACCTGAATCCAAGCGGTACTACGACAGTGAAGTAATGACTACGTAGATCTTATCAACGTACTGTTACGAAATATGTAGAACAAGTCTTTAATCTAGATATTAATCAGGATGTCTAGAGTAAACAGACTGAGTTACTTTCGAAGCATGGATAAAAGATCATAGATGTAGTTGTACTGGACAATTTTGTTTCAAAACCTGACTGTGATCAAATTTCCATTACTATGAATATCTTAGAAAATAGATTCCTTTCATATTCAAAGCCAATTAATTGCGGGTAGGATTAATTCATAAATTTTCACCTTTAACCTGACCCGCTTCAATAACATATAGAAAGTTTTCTGTTAAAGTAGGTCGACTAACGTCAGTGAACAACGACTTCAGTAATAAATTATTTGAGTGTTCAAATATTGACTTATTAAACTTTCACACATGATACGATGGCGTAAACCTTCCATTTTTATGACCATTTGTTGTGACAAACATACTCATATCAAATGAAAAAACTCATTTAAATGTGCAAAACCTACAAATATATCTTGTCTCAACTTAAGATATTTTAAAAAGTTACTTTTTTTAACTAGACCCCCAACTAGTTAAACAAAACTACAAACAAATCTAGTTTACAGTAAATTCCTGATGGACTAGGCCTATAATTAAATTTATTATAACCTTATTGCTGCTGTGACAAAATTATATTCGAACTTACTAAGTCATTCGTTAAAATGTTAAAACATAAATACGTAGTAGACTTAAGAAACAAATTATAGGAACTATCATTTCACTAGTATTCAAAAGTCGGCTGAATTGAATGTATTACTTACTGAAATTTTATTAAATTTTCTGTCTTATTTCTATATTTTTTTCAAGCCACGACAACCGAAATATATTTTACGAAATACTATTATCTATTTATTAGTATGCGGAACTAAATCATAAATGTGATATTAAATCAATTAATTTCACATTTTCACTTGTACGTGTAAAAATGGATAAACCTAATTAGCTTGCTGTGTTATTTACACTGTACACTTAGATATAGCTGTAGATATATAGCTTCATTTTATTACAATAATCACCACTCGCAAATTATGCTATTTCTGTAATGGGTCTCTGTCGCCCCATTACAGGCAGAACCTAAATGAATAATGGAGACACAGTTTGTGTTACCTATATTCTATTTACTGATGAGGTTGGTGTATTATTTAAATAATTACGTTTGTTATTTTATGCCGTTTAACTGATCAAATAAAAAAAAATACTAACCGTATCTGTTATATGCATATTTTGATTAACTTAAAATTATTATTACCATAAGCTTGTACTCCTTATGTGTACATGGTACTAAAATTATAAGCCGCAAAAAGTGGTAGTCCCCCTTATGGGGGTATACATAAGACATAAGTGTATTTCATTTTTGTGTATTATACGATAAATATCGATCGATAGACGTCAATAATTGAAATGGTATTAACAAACGAAAACGTCTAGTCGTATATTAATGGACTATAAATATAGGGTAGTTGTGCGAATGCAATCCATTCCAGGTACAATTTCATTCCATTGCACTTAGACAAGACGTCCATTACTGAAGCCCGGCGCGCCTCTTTACATTTTAACGTTCAATACAATAAGTCTCAAGTATCGATATCGCGATATCGTATCGGAGGGTTTCAGTTAGATTATTGGTTCGTGAGTAAACTTTAATTTGATAGCGAAAGGACTTAGTTTTAGAACTAATAATTTCTTTAATTCTGTGATGGGACGATTCTATAACAATGAGGAGTAATCATGATTCAAGAGATTCAAGTGATTCAACGGTAAATTCATACCAACAAACAAGGTAGATGTTGAGAACTTTTATATCTACTAACCAGCATAAAAATAATTGTTGCGCGGTTTAGCAGTTCTCTCAGCGTAGCTTGTGATGATATTATTCAAGTTTATGTTTTGATATTCAATCCAATTTAATCCAAAATGTTGTATTATCCATACTTAATATTATAAAATTATAGTAGCTCTTGTCTGTCTGTTTCATGTATGTTTGTAAAGATCCCCGCGACACAGGAATGTATATTCCTAATGCGGGAGTTGTCTTTTTAAAAAAGAAAAAAAAAGGTAATTGGCTGCACCGATTTCAATGGAATTTTGCAAGGAGATACTTTGATTCTTGAGTAAGGACATAGGATACCTATACCATGATAACCGATGTGGAGCCGCGGGCAAAAGCTCTTAATAAACTAGAAGGTCAGTTATAGGCCCTGTAAAGATAATATTTAAAATAGATGCATTATTCAAGATAGTTGATCTCACATCCTCATAACAATGATAATAATGACTAGGGGAATGGTCCTTTGTGTTCCCCTACGAATCTTTGTGATGCGGACGTTCGGAGATTGATGGAACGCTCATTGGAAAAACTGGGAAACCTGCCTATATTCGATCATTAAGGTTATTGGAATATGTACTTCGTAAGCGAATCTTTGAGCCATATTAAATTAAAAATAATTTAATTTTAATTATAATAATAATTTTAATTAAAAATATTTCATGGTCAGTTCTATATCAAATTAATCATCATTATCAATCAAATAGGTTGATTAATTATAATCTATTGATTTTGTTACCTTACTACATTTAACATACATACCTTACCTTAAATAAAACAGGTATATCCAAAAATAATAATATGAAAATCCGTTGAGAATCGGGCCGGCGGGCCCGTAGAAGCGTAGGCATGCAGTCGTAGAGGCGTCCCCATTAGAGCGAGTCCATAATCGGCGGCAAGCCAGTAATCCAGCCGGCAAATATCCGTTATCCCTGAACGCGACCAGTGATTAACTCGCCTCTAAATAGCCCTGCATTTTATCACAACTCGAACATAGGGCTGTCCAGTGCCAATTTGTACTCACATTGATTTTATTAACCAGCTTCTTTTTTTCTCTATGTACTGTACTGTATGTTATTTATTAGATAGTGATTTCAGAGATATTGAATATTAAAAGGAATTCCCTTATTTGTAATGCATAATATAAAATAATTGCTGCATATTTTTGCACACAATAATTGCATTTTACAAAATGTAGTTCATGCCTCTAAACAATTGTAAACTACGATAAAGTGAATCGTTGTACTACTGTTTTTATATATTTTACATTATTTATTTAGTTTTATACTTCTGTTTAGTTATCTATACGTGATAAATAATATTCAGTACTTATTATAAATCTATCAATAATATTAAATCTAAAGGTCTGTAAAACTAAAGGTCAGAATCACAGTATTTATTTTTAAATATTGAAACACCCGTACTTTTTTATTGTTAAAATATTTTTCAAAATATTTTATTTTATTTTTTCACTTGTGAATATACATAAAAGTAAAAAATACAAAAAATGATATTTTTTTTACAAATTTATTTTCATGTATTTGTGCACGAATGCAGCTAATGAACAATGTTGGTAATAAAATACTTATAGGGAGTCCCTATATTAAGATAAACTATAACAATATAATATTACAAATACGATTTTCTAATTTATATGTCACAATGCATTCCCTGACAACCCTACAATTTTGGGGACCGTTTTCGCATTTCACTTACGGGTAACCTAATCCTCACCATTAAGCAAGTTGCGTGCAATGGTGTAATTGTTGAAGGGTGTTCACCCTAATTTGTGTAGATCACAGACGGGGCCATATTGTCTCGTCGCTTGTTCAAGTGTCAAACGCCAAAGCGTTGGGATTAGGGACGGGAAGCGGTGTTGCAAAATATCAACCATTCATGAAAACACTTTGGCTCATTGACTAAATGAAACATTCGGATAAAAAATAATCCGCACCACAAACAAGATGGTGTGAGATGCCATTAGATTTTTTTGGAATTGTTGATAAATAAATTGAATGGATTACAGTCGTTCGTCATAGAATTTGTTCTGTTTAGGACAGTTGATCTAACGGTTGGATTCGAGACAAATTAATGTGGATAGAATGTGTTTGTGACATTACATAGACGAAGTGACAGTAACAGACGCAATGGTCGAGAGTGTTGCTATACTGCATTGTTGTGTAATCGGAATGGCATGTTGAAACTCTATCAATCACTTATATTCTATACAGTAATGAAGCGCCTGTTGTTTTATGTACGTAAGTACAAATGGCCATCGTTCCGAAGGTATTAATCTGATGTACTTAAAGATCATATCATCAACATCATTTAAAGTGATGTTTATTAATTATTTAATTGAAAATTCATCAATACAATTTGTTTATTTGATTTACTTATAAATTTGTAATAATTATAAGATATATTGCACAAAAAAAAATCATTACGGATGAAAATAAGTAACTTTAACTTAAAAGAGAAGGAGTTGCCCTTGACAGTTACGCCAAGAGATGTCAATAATTTGGTGTTTTGAGCAATTCATTTACTTATAATACACATAAACAACAACAACACTACAACCTACTATGAGCTATTAGGGTCATATTATTAGTTAAGCCTGGCGGTATTACCCGTGGTTGTTGTTGTACCTTTAAATCTAAAACCACGGGTAACGTCGCGGGATGAAGCTAGTCTAAAAAGTACCCTAAATTACTCATTATAATCTTATATCATCAGCTACTGGCAGTGAAAGTCTCATCAAAATCGGTCCAGAGATTAGCCGAAACAAACAGAAAGACAAAAATTAAAAAAAAAACATTTTAGTACCATATATATTTCGATATACATTTAGTGAAAGGCTGTTTTTTTTGTTTTTTTTTTGTCGCATTGGGGGCAGTCATATAGCCTAATGGTAGCGCTTACCGCCGCCTATGGACACTCGTAACACATTTTACGCATACGCATTTTAATTTGAAATTACAATTATTCACTTTAATTTTATTTATTTGTATTGATGTGAGTGGGATGATGTAAGGCCATGATATTCATATATCAATCATGGCTAACACATGCGTCACTCATGTGCAATGATCTTACCTAGCTCACTGAACTGAACGGGCAAAGTTAGAAGCGTAATGATGTGAAAATTTAACTTTGCGTGCCTGTTTTCATAGCCAGTGTGGCGTAGACACCGCTACTGTTTAACTTACATGTCTCATTTATAATTCATTTAGTGGCCATGAGCTAACAGTAGAATTTTAAATTTCGTTGGACTAGGTGTAGGTAGTGGTAACTGATGAGGTATCAAAAATTTATAAGTCCTAACTCGCAAGATATGGTGTAAATATAGAAAATAGCTCGTTTTTTCTTTCGTCATTTATAACTGTACTAGCTGATCCCCGAGATGCTACCAGCGGTACAGCAACCAAGCGGGTGAAGCGCAGGGGGAAAGCTAGTCTAAAAAATCATCATCTGTCAGTGAGAATCCTGTCAAAATCGTTCCAGCCGTTCCAGAGCTTAGCTGTAACAATCAGACTGAGAGAAAAAAAATGAAATATTAACCATTACCAATGGTGTTTGACAACCATGCAATAAATGCTAAATCGGATAAAATACATCTAACTACAATATTATATCACTATTCAATATTGTATTAAAGGTACTAATAATTTAAAAAAATAAGGTAAAGTTTATTAAGAATTTGCTAACTCTTTTATCAGCGTTTATTTTTGGGGTTAGCTGTTGGTAATGGCGCATTGGTACTAACGTGTTCTCAACTTGATTGCACGATTTGCCTAGTGGTCGCCACACCGCTTAATACTGCGCCAAGAGTTGTGGGTTCAAATCTTAAATGGGACAACACTTTGTGTGATCCACAAATTGTTGTTCTAAGTCTGGGTGTACTTTGTGTCCGTTTCATGTATGTTTCTAAAGTCCCCCGTGGCACAAGATGTAAATGAGGGAGGTAGGTGTATATTTCCATAGAGAGAGAGAATTATACTATCTACATACGTTGCAATAATACAAGCTAATTAGTGTAGATAAAAGCAAAAGGTAAGTTGTAAGGTTTACGCCCACGATTTAGATTATATTTATAGCATGGTACATGCAACAACGTGCGTGTGCTGTCTGGAATTAGAAAAAGTACGTTATTACCCGACTGCGAAAGAAGGCGGGTTATGGTTTTCGAGTGTATGTATGTGTGTATATTTCTTTGGCACACCCTTGAGCCTAAACGGCTTGTCTTATTTTTATGTGAGTAGTGTTAATAGATTCGTCTTAGTCGTGAGTGACACTGGGTACAAAACTTAACTGTACGGTACTGGGATAAAGGTAACGCAATCAAAAGATACAGCTGTTTATGCTACAAATTTTCAACACTCGCAAGGGAATCAAAACCCGCAGGGTACTTCCCCTGAACTAAGAACCTTGAAATTTGGTACAAAGCAATGTCTTATAGCATAGATAAAAGTACGGATTTTTTATCTATACTAATAATATTATATAGAGGTAAAGCATCTAACTTTGTTTGTATGGTTGTAGGGGATAATAATAATACATGGATTATTAAATTAATTCTTATCACAACACAAAAACAAGACACCAATTCAGCAATTGTAAGAGGACTGGTGTCTGTAGCTCATATCACCAAGCACTCACCCCGCTGACACATAACTTAGCTGTTGTAATCTTCGAAAGTCCCGATCCGACCCTGAAAATTCTTTTAGTAACAAAAAGCGACACTATTCAGGAGTCACATAGGCACATTTTTTTAAGATTAAACAAAAAATTCAGTTAAAAATAATAAAATTTGTAAATCAAGAAATGGGCACGGCTAGTAAATAATAAAATCTGTCCTCGCAGTGAAATTATTCACATACTACTGTATTAGGGATTTCAAAACATTCCTGCATTATTTGTCGTATATTTCAAAGGAGGTTGCATACCTTTGTTCTCACCAATCGAAAGCCAGCCCACATGACCCCAATGTGACTAGGGTGATTAACTTATTAAATAATAATAAGTTCTAGCCCTCAGCTGAAAGTATCAACTTACAGATGTGTAACAGTTTGTCTGGCCCGCATGTAAAGCTGCACTATAATCCAAGGGGGAAGTGTTACTAATGTCAAAAAGCTTCACGTTTAAACCTGAATAAACCTCATTTATTTATGATTATTTTTGTGTTATTAAAATAGTTAGATAAATTAAATAATGATTCAGTAGTAAGAGATTTCTCTTCTCGTTGTAATATTTTTTAGAGTCCGTAGTTCACGTCTCGGAACCCTTATAGTTTTTCATGTCCGTCCGTCCTCGGCTTACCTTTCAAATAGTTAGTGCTAGAAAGGTGAAACTCAACGAAGATATGCGTATTCAACACGTCGACAAAGTGCTAAAATAAAGTCCGGAAAATAGTTTTTTTGGGGTACTTACTCTACATGTGAGGTGGTGATACGCATTTACCTTGTTTTTAAATTATGTTTTATTATTCTCTTTATAACTTAATGTATCAAATTGGACTCGAACTTAACCTCCCTGTGATCCATCATACAAACATATGACATTTCTTGAATAAGTGAAACCACTTGGTTGGTTAGAAGTTCTCTAGTTAGATAGTAACATATTTGCGTGTGATACCTGTACGATTTTCTCCGATGTTGTAGCAAGCGTCATTTCGTCTTGGATGGAAAAGCAGCATGTACAGTCTAAAGATCCTATTTTAGACATATTGGCAACCAATTCCAAATTCAATTTAATATTTTTCAATTTAGATTTTTCTAATAGAGCAGTTGGAATAAAAATGTATTTTAGAAAATAATTCATTGTAATTTATGTACAAATATGTAAATGAAGATGTGTTTGTAAATATGTAATTATTGTTAATGTTATTTGGAAGATATCGCGTGAGCGACAGTGAGCGACCGCCAATTGTATACAATAACGATATGAATAAATACATTAGAATTATTAGATTCTTCCCTAAAAGGACACGTGTGAGGAAGTGAGAAACGATCGGCAATAAACTATATCACAACGACGGTAAGACCGCGAGATCACTGGGGACGACACACCGACTGTTTACACGGAGAGTCGTAAATATTTGTGGGTCTCACAATGACATATCTGCCACCCCTACGTCATTTTTAATTAAGCCGCTATATTGACAAGTCCATGCTCCGATATGTGAAGAAAGCACTCTTGGAGTTCAATACATCTTCATTCTGTTTAGTGATAGTAATAACTTCACATCACTCATCGTAGATTAAAAAAGAAATAATCTTAATTGAAAAATGTAGTATGGCCACCTGATATCAAACTTGGCTGAACTTGTAGTATTTTAGTTTATTACTTATTGAGATGGTTTTGTTTTTTTACTCAAGACAACTAAATATAATAAAGGTGATGAATTAAAAACGACTTACAACGCAATCACAAGTCTTTTCTATAATTATTTCATTAAAAGAATTACCTACCTTACCTATTATTTATGTTATATTAGAGAAATAACTGTCTAACAAATACATCTTTTCTCATTAATTTTATGCTAAATAGTCTCGAACTGACCCTAATAGCTTGCGTAAATTAGAATTTCCAAGAAACAAATTGACAAATAAAAGAAGCAGAAAAATGTAAACGAATTTATTTTTAGTCCCTTAAATATCTACTCTTATAGCAATCTAACCTTATTTACTATATTACTCTTAGACGATGTACGACAGTGACTCGGTTGAATATATTCAAGGGAAATATAAAACACAATTCTCTATTTCGTAGACTGTGTCTAGTTGGAGATTTTAATCAAAAATGTTTTTTTATGCGATAAATCAGTCATTGGAGAACTCTTAAAATGTTTGTTTGACGTTCATAAAATCGAAACATTCAGTGATTTTGAAAGTGCAAAATAAATAGCCTTGGGGAAAGTGTGACGGACCACTTACACAATACTGATTATATGTATTTATTTTATATTTTTTTATGGTTATTGGTTTGTAGTTATGGCAATGCAATGCTATAATAAAATAATGTAATGCTAATGGTTTATTGATATTGCTTTGCAGTGATAATATTGCATTAGATCAACCTGTAATGATAGTAAAGGTGATATGACATATAAATAAATAAATAAATACTAAAACGGCGTCAAATATACAGCAATTAGAACAGTTTGACGCTTCGTCAATTGCGTCTGCCGAAGCGAAAATCTATGCACAACTCTAGTGCTACTATTCTCTAATCGTACCGGTAAAGGTTTTTGAAGTCTGTTGTCCTGACAAAGTAAGATATCAGGTTAAAAAGCACATGTTTTCATTCATCCCTATGTATTCCAAGTGTTGTTAGATAGTTTCATAGTTAATTACAAACATAAAAAGAAATAAATCATATGAGTTACACATTCATTTCTATGATCCAAATTTTTAATAAGTCAACAAATATAATAATGTTTTCACACAATATTGCATCGTCCCTTAATGTTATTTCAGCAACAGAGGAATGAAATATGAAGCGGTTTTATAACATTCACTTACCCCTCGCTAAGTCGACCTAGGGTTGGATATTCCGACTTATTTTGACCTTTAATACTTCACACAATGCCCTTAGGCGTTCATAAATCTAAGGTTCTTGGTAAACTGGTTGATTTTTCAACTATCCATTGACTGGAATTGTGCGAACTAATTGATATTAAATAATAATTTAGGCAAGGGGATAGCACGGTCTGGAGAGGCTATACATTATTCATTATTTTCATGGAAAACAATTTCGTTTGGAACAGATGTTTTTCATCTGTTTTATTATTTTAGGATATATATTTTAATTTATAATATTAGTAATATATTATAAAGGTTTATACGTCTTAATAATATCGTTTAAACAATATTTTGAGGTTATTTTGCTATTTTTTTTATTGTATTGAATTCAATATTGTAAATACATGGAAATGGAAACTACTGATAACTTATTCAGCCGGAGACACCAACAAACAACACTTAATGGAGGTACAATCAAAACTAGTAAGTTATTGGTGTAAACTTTATTAATATACCCGCCACCACCTGCCAGCTAATTTCTCAGACTAAGTGCTATTATTGAGAATAGAATAATTAATAACTAAAATCAGGAAAGGAAAAGATAAAACTAAAAACCTAAAAAATGGTATTTATAATTACACTAGCCGACCCGTGTCCACTTCGTTGGGCGTTAACCGCCCGCTTTTCTTCGACTTGCTTTACAGATACTGTTATTTTTAACATAATGTTTTGTTCAATCATAATATAAATCGAAAATTACGCAAACAAAGTTAGAAAGTTTAGGTACCTCTTTATAACATTAGTATAGATTGACATTCCTTTTCGTTTGCCACTCTTTGGGATTACCAATAAAAACCATTTCGTTCTAAAATCTTATTATGTATCTTAAACCAAGTCAACTTTATTCAAATGAATTCTGTTTACTAGTATTCACTGAACATTTAAGCACATCCCTTATTCAATCCACTTAGATTTGTCTGTAATACCTATTCGTATATATTTCTCAAAAGGCTTGCGTAATTTCAACGTGTTCAGTAGATTCTATGAATTGTCTCGCACCGAGCTTGTTTTCGTTTCATCTTGTATAAAATAACGAGAATGGTGTAGCTGTGTCTCAAGGATAAAGTCGGCGGCGAGTCATCGAACTCCTTAAGTAGACGGTAACTTTAACGTTTATACTCTCTTTCTATCCGTATGTTAAAAATTAGGTAACTTGTCGAACTCCTTAGTTGAATATTCTGTTGCATTCTAACAATATCTAACTATAGAAACGATTTTTATGATCGCCTGAAGCTGCAGAGCGGAGATATTAAAGGGGATTGATTTATAACAATGATGAAACTCATGTTTTACGTATACACGACACGCTTGCTTGTTAAAGCTCCCCATTTTTACATTTCCTACCCCCGACTGTTTGACGTCTTCGTGACAAGTCGGTCACGTGACCGGCCGGTAACGTCACGGCCCCTGCCGCTATTTGTTCACAAAATAGAGCAGGAAAAACAAATGAGTGTGGTTGCTTGTCGTTCCCTTCGGCGCGATGAAGCTGTGGATGGAGTCTATGGTATATAAAATATAATATAAAAAGCCTTTTATTTCTTGCATAGTCCAAATTACAAAAAACGTTTCACATAATTTAAGTTCATATTTTCTCATTTGATTTTACTGTTAACATTTTTTTATAACAATTGAGTTCAAGCAGAATTTAAATTAATAAATTATTTAAAATATAATATAACATTTAAAGAACCAGATACAATTAAATTATTCAATAATTTATCTATCATTCAGGCATGCAAGAATCCCTCCTAAGTGAGGGTGAAGGCCTCCTACAGACTTTTCCATTCACCTCATCTTCATTTTAAGCCCCTGTGAGTGCATAAATTTATGGTATATCTAGGAACAAAAGTCTATGGTACAAAAGATTAAATAATTCCTTAAAACAAATGCTATAAGATTCTATTCATTGTCCAAAGAATCCAAATGAGAGATTTATCACTTTGAAGTTACACTTGAAATGTTCAAAAATATATTGTCTTTTAGGATAGTCGCGTGCCAACAGCCTGAGCTCCCCTTCCACGCTATTTACCCTCACCGCAGGGGGCTATCACGTCATTCATTCGAGATATTATTTCGTCATCCTGTCCAACCCTCCGTGATTTAAATCTCACTGTATTGCGCACTTTATTTTCCGCTCGTGAACTCAATGTGTTTTATTGCTGACAATACCTTCATATAAATTAGGCAGGCGTATATAAATGTGCAGGATTGATTTTTATCTTCCCCTGTGTGTGGTGGTGTATATATCAAAATTAAATTTTTCCTGTTGCGATTTAGATTCCATTCTCATGAAAATATATTCCAGAATCTTTTCTGATATTGTTGTTTGTGTCTAAATTTATGCAAAACAAATAAAACTCCTATCTAAGATATACAAATTATAGATGTTTCGATAAATTGAAATTGTACTGCATTTCAGCTAATGCATTTCGTGATTATTGCCGAGATAGTCACGTATTTGGCAAAGATCTACTAACACATTAAACTAATTTGGTAGCATTCACTTATGTAATAGCAATGAAATGAAATTTTGCATCGAGAGTTAATTGATTTTGTGGTCTAGTAAGTCATTTGATGTTATAAGTAAAAATATTCGTGTATGTGAGTAATCCTTGTGAATAGCACAGAAAATTATCAACCTTTAAAAATAGTAAGATCGAATATTTTTAGCTTTTACATTATTAGCGTTTGTGCACGGCTCCTCTCGCTTGTTTGTCGGTTGGCGCAGCAAAGATTAACCTATGTCCATCCTCAAGTATCAACGTATCTTCATGCCAAATTTCATTGGAATCGGTGCAGCGGTTTTTCTTAAAGCAGGACAGAGAGACAAACAGAATTACTTTCACATTCATAAATATGAATTTCAGGAATATATCAATGCTTGTTTTAACAGAAGATTTAAGATTAAGATAACGTTGTTGTTAGCAATGGTAAGATTCATTCGATATGTAAGATTGGAGATCATATTTATCACAGTTGTCGAGTAGAATTGGAATTGTTATGGCTTATATTCGCTAAAAGTTATGGTCATAACAGTAAGTGTTAATAAATGCTGAATATTCGTAGGTAACTATTTTTGAAGTACCTCAGCGTTACTACTCGACTTTAATAATTAAGTGCTCCTTGTAATTTACACATAAATTGTTGTATATACGGTCACTCCAGTAATCCGAAAAGATGCGCAGAGAGGTATCAAACTCCCATATTTTAAAACCGTAAATTTTACCATCATTATGTAATAGAAGGCAATTGTATCACCTTTAATAGTAGACTGGCGATTTGGTGTTAAATATAAGAGTATTTTAAACGCATATATTAGTGAAAGACCTGTCGGTCCAGCCGTTCCAGAGATTAGCCGAAACAAACAGACAGATAGACAAAAATTTTAAAAATGATATTTTGTCACATGTACCCTTTATACATACATGTCCATTTAGTTAAAAGCGGTTATTTTAATATTACAAACAGACATTCCAATTTAATTTATCTGTATAGATATTTAGATGCGGTAATAGAAAATAATGGACGCCAATGCATAGAGAGGAAGGCAAAAATAGTTATTAAAGTAAAAATATACCATATCCTATGGTCAGAAAGTTGAAAGTAATTCGATAACACTACTTGTAGTAGTAGCACTATCTATAGTTGAAATAGCATTATATTTCGACAGTAATTAAAGAATCAATTTTAGATTTATACCCCAGTCAATTTCACAGACTAATGTAATTAGTTTAAAGGAAAACGAATATGACTCAGCGAATGGTAAATGCATTTGCACCCTAACGTGTAACTTTTGTACACCCTTAATTTGTCTGCGTAACCCCTTCCTAAATCTTCAGAAGTTATCGGGCTTAGTTTTTTAATTTTTCTTATTTTTTCAGACAATGACTATAATGTAAGTATAATTCTTAGGCATTCTCTATAAGATCATCGTAGGTACATAAAATATAAAAAAAATGTATGTAAAAATAATTAAATTACTGTCTCAGTCATTCCTATGACATCAACACTACAAACCTTTATACATATAATAGTAATAATATAGCAATTTATTCCCAAAATAAGATTACAAAACAAAAGAAACCCAACAAATATACAATCACTATTCAACTTTACGTGCATAATTTTAACAACAAGAATTATTAATAAAAACGTCTGTTTAAATAAATTATCATTCTGTTTTATTATTTACATAAAAATGTGTTAATTCATCATTAAAATTATTATTGAGTGTTAAGAAATTTACATTTTTAAAGTATTATTAAAAAAGTATTCTACATATATATTTACTTCAATTTTCAATTCAATATTCTATCCAAATATTACCTGTACATTATTATAAAAAATATAATTAAATGTTTAATTTTTTTTGTTATATAATCAATTTCTATATGATTGAATAATTAAATTATACATCATTTAGCCATCCGTTTAGCGAAATTCACAAATTCCATCATCACTATATTTATATTATAAATTGCCTTTCGGCTTATTCTTGTTGTGACAGTTTAGACATATAAATATTGGTAATAAAAAATCATGGCAGTATTTCTATCAAGTAGGTTTTAAAGGCCTTCAGCAGACAAATTTCAGGACTTAAACACTATCGTCTGTTAGTTGTTATCCTCGGTGCAAGTTTCCAGGCTTCGGGAGGCTATTAAGCATTTTTAAAAACCCTAGCCCTGACAATCCTGTCAATACAGACAAGCCCGTATATCTCTCGAAATATATTGTACGTATTTAATAAATTACACGTCAAAAGTTTCTTTCGTAAATGGTTTTCTACCACAGTTAACGTATATGTATATCGTAAGTAATAGTTTTACACATCACTTACACACTGTTGTTTGGCCTACATTTTGTTATTTATTCAATAGCGGGCTACCATGTCATTAACTAAATAATGGAACATGTGTGTGTGTCGAAGAATATTTTTCACAGATTAATTTGATAAAGAATTTATACATTTTGTTGGAGAAAATTTATTAAATTTAGAAAAATATGACGTTTCATCATATCTTTTTTATCATTATATATATAAAAATAAGTATGTTTTTTAAATAATTTTCTTCCATATTTCAGGTAATATTAAAAGATCATTAAATCGCTTTTATAACAAATAAATTCAAAAGTTTGACTACACGGTTGGCCTAGTGGTTTCAGTGGTCGCCACACCGCTTTCTACTGCGCCAAGTGTTGTGGGTTCAAATCCTACATGGGACAATACTTTGTGTGATCCATAAATTGTTGTTCTAAGTCTGGGTGTACTTTGTGTCCGTTTCATGTATGTTTGTAAAGATCCCCGTGACACAGGAATGTATATTCTAAACGCGGGAGTCGTCTTAAAAAAAAAAAGTGTATAATTTAATGTGTTGCTCGTATTTTCTGCTTGTAATTCTAAAGTAAAAATAACATAGAAAAAGTGTAATCAAAATGTAAATAGGTAATTTGCTTCAGATGTAAAATCTTGAAACTTGTTACCTACTAAAGTCGTTTTCTATATTTTGTGAAAGAAATAATAAAGTCAATAAAATAATACATTTATCACAAATTATTGTAATGTGTTCTAGTTTTACTTTTGCTGAAATTCAGTACAATAAATTAAAACAGTCATAGTAATGTACATATTGGGAAATTCCTTGAAATATAATGAAATTAGGCAAAGATATCAATAAATTAAGATAATAAAGTTGGCTTACTGCCAGTTCGCAGCGATCGTTAATAGTCAAGGACTTCGAGATCACGATACCGTGCTATTACTATACCAGCTGATTGCTGTTTGATTTATTTCACTGCAGTATTGCATATTAAAGAAGCCTATTTCAACCTCATAATAAGTTCAGTGTTAATAAGTGGCTAGTCGACAGTGAGAGTGCTATCTAAAACGTTACATTTTTCCGTTTGACTGTCTTGATGGCGCTTTAGCAGCATATGCTACTTCTATGCTGTGGTCTTGGGTTCGATTCCCGGGTCAGACCAAATGTTAGTATGATTTGCAAATTTAAAAGTTCTGCTCTATAAGAACATACTACAAGTTTTGTTTAATTCGAAGCTAGATAGCATGGTCTTTGAAGTCCGAAATTAAAAATTTCTTTATTCATTTAAAGAACAAAAAAACAACGTTATTACTTTTATACATTTTTGAAATAATGCATGATAGTTATACGAACGAGCCACTAATATTACATTGTTATACAAGTATTGTACACTACATTTGTAACCTATATTATTATTTCAGGAGACTCTCGTTCGCTGCAAGTCGAAGGTGTAGCTTTCGAACGCGCCGCTGAACTCTTGCGACGCTCCCCAGAATTTACAGTGCTCGCCACGCTCAGACAAGAGCCCGCCAACTCGGGCTCTATACTGTCCTTCTCACATGGATATAATAGGTAGGAATTAGCTTGCACATCTATGTATTTATTTTTACATCTAATTTAAGTTTCCAGCACGATAACGCTTCAATATATTAAGTTTAATTATATAATTCCAAAGTGTAAAAGTCGTCAATAATAACAATACATAACTCGTTATCAACAGTAAATTGCAATGAACGTTCACAATAGAAAGGAATTGAAAATATTTTTGCTATTCAAAAGTTAAGAGCGTGACGAGTGGTGTAGCTTAGCGCTACGGTGCGTAGCACAGTTTGTAGCGTTAAAATGTTGCGTTTAAATTGTTAAAGTTACGATTTTACGACTTAATTATGTATTATATTCGTCTGGTATCGAGTAGTGGAACGACATGAACCACTGGCGTACGCAACGTGTGCGAGGGAGCGGGGACGGCGCGTTGCCGGCGCGGATCGACGCGCCTTCACACCGTACGGTGAGTTCTAGATCTCAACATCGCTGTGCGCGCACGCATCCCGCTCGTTTCCTTGACGATATGCGTGCGCGCACTTAGGGGAGAATCATGTATCTTGGAATGTCATGTGCCTCGGAATGTCCTCCTCGATCCATCCGTTGACCTGATTGCGCTCACTGTCTCCTCTGCATGGATGTAAATGTGCGCTGACGGGCCGTTATGCATGCGCTCCCCGCACCTCGTCGTCCGCCGCCCGTCTTGTGTTCTGTGTCTTGACGTGTTGTGTTCTGTATATGTCCGACTCCCCCTCACAATCCATCTCTCGATGTTCTTTCCCTATATGTTGATGTTAGACGTGCGGTGGTCCGCAACCCAGGTACGCGTTTACACCGAGGGGACACCGCCGAGCTCGGCCGCACTTGCATTCCAAGCGACATGGGAATCCCAAATGTCTCAAACTGTGTCTAATGCCTCGCTCGGCGCTCCTGTCAGCTCCGTACCGTCCGCGGAGTCACGCTTAACGTTCGGTCATGTAACTCCCTTAAAATATATTGTTCGCGCGAAGCCCGGAGCGATTTATCATCAGACACCTTAGCGTCGACACCGAACGCAATTCGTTCCGAGGTACATGGTCCCCCATCCCGGCCGTGCGATATTGAGATGTAGAGTGAGCCGAAGTCCGCTCGCAGCCGGTTCCGTCCCGTCACCGTTCGAATGTATGTGTTGTTTGCTTTATTTATTGTGTACCTCGGAACAGTTTGCGAGGGCCTGGCGGAGTCGTCTCGCGGCGATGGTCGGTGTGTGATGTATAGTGCATCAGTGTGGCCGTGCGCAGGTACTTGGAGGTCCAGTCAAGTGGTCGCCGGGATGAGGTGCGATTACACTACGTGGCGGCCGGCGCAAGCGCACCGCGCATCGAAACCTTCCCATTTCGCCTGGCTGATGGTGCCTGGCATCGCCTCGCACTCTCAGTATCTGGGGCGCAAGCCACGCTTCTCGTCGACTGCCATCCGCTCTACAGGCGACTTATACCGCCACCTGATCGAAACTTCACACAACCGCAGCTTGCTCTCTGGGTTGGACAGAGGAATAGCAAGCATTCTTTATTTAAGGTACGAGATGTTACTCTTCTTTGCCACTCGCTTCTGGATGACATTAAATACGTAATTATAGATGACATCACACAAATGTCATTTCAGGGTTCTCTTCAAGATGTCAGGCTAGTAAGTGGACCTCACGGCTACTTGGCTCAATGTCCGGGTCTCGACTCGGAATGTCCCACGTGTGGGCAATTTGCCCTGTTACAGGCTACTGTGCAGGAGCTTACTACACATATCCACGATCTTTCACTCAAGGTGGGTTTGTGAATAATTATAAAAATATATATTATATTTTTGCTCACTTCAACATTAATTTGGTATATTGTAACAGTTGGTAGGTACAGAGGCGAGATTAGCGCGACTCGAACAGTGTGACTGCCAGAAGTCGTGCTTTTCTAACGGCACAGTTCACGCTGATGGTGCCAGCTGGCAAAAAGATTGTAATCGCTGCTCCTGTGTGGTAAGATATACTTTAGCAAAGTAACGTACAATGATATGCTCCATTTAAATTGCTTAACACAATGTTTGTTTGACTTTACAGCACGGCGAGATAACGTGCAGGCCAGTTGAGTGCGACAGAACAGAGTGTAAAAATCCGGTATTACATCCAGGCGAATGTTGTCCGACATGTCTAAGTATGTTACACCTCAACCTTAAATATTTTATGAAATAAATAATATTTTTTCAATTTGAATAAGTTATTTGTTGTTCACAATGTGGTAAAAAAAACTATTATGTTTTAGGACAATGTTTACTGAAGGGGAATTTGTACGAACATGGAGATCGTTTTGCGCCGAAGGAGTGTGCAGAATGTGTTTGCCATGATGGCAACATGCAGTGCACGCGCGTTGATCCCGAGATAGCTTGCCCACCACTGCCTTGCGACGTCGCCTACCAGTTCACAGTGCCTGGCGAATGCTGCAAGTTCTGTCCAGGTAACGGTAGTAGCTTACAGTAACAATCTTTTAAGTGTAGCTGATATAAAACTTTACTAGATTAAGGTTCACTTTTCGTTGAGAGTAAAGGCTTTTTACTCGACCAGCTTCGTAAAAATATGATGATGACATCCATATTTAAAAAAAAAAATCACGTAGGTTTTTTAGCATTTTCTTGTTTACATGACTTGAAAAATGAGATACATGGCCTTTAGTTTTTCCAATAGATTGGTATAATGGTATGATTTTATCTATATAAATAAAAATTAATCGGCGAAGTGTATGTATGTGCATACGTTTCGACCGGCTGCACCAAACTAAATAATTCTTTTTTATGTATTCGTTATTGTGAGGACTGTATACAACATCATATAAAAGATATCGGGAAAAGTTTTTTTTTGACTGCGACTGTACTGAGGTGTTTTTTGACTGCCAGTGGGAAGCTGAGGCAGATATGTATATGGCGGTATGAAGTCCGCCGGGTCAGCTAGTTGTTTTCATAAATACAGATATCCAATTATGCAGATATAAATAGGATAAAAATGACCTTTTTTCTTTAAAACTATCATTATTTCCTTGCAAACGCCACGCATAGAATAGGTTTCCGTAGTCAGTTATGATTTTATTTTAATATTTCACATGTTTGCTTAATATTTCGTTATTTTTGTACTAAGTTTTCCAAGTAAGTGCATTATACAAGTTAAGCCTTCAAAGGTTCTGAACTAACAAAATTATCCAGGCCGTTATAGTTTTCCTTCAAAGTTTATCACATGGACTATTTATTTTAGTGTTTTATTAACAGGTGTGGACTACTGCAGTATGGGGCACTCATGCGATGAGAATGCGACGTGCATGAATCTCAATACGAAATACACTTGCAAATGCAACCAGGGCTTCCAGGGAGACGGCCTCTCATGTCAAGGTATATTATCATTTAATCATTGTTATAAAGATTTCTTGATGAATTTATTTTGCAAGCTCCTTTTAGGAATTAAATAGTGATGGCATTTTGTAAAAATATTTGCTCATTTATTAGGTAGCCTATGAACTCAATTCATTAATAAGTTATTTTATCTTTCAGATGTGGATGAATGTCAAAGAGCTGGTGGACTTGATGGGCATCATTGTCATTCTAATACGCGGTGTGTAAACGTCGTGGGGGGCTATGTGTGTCAATGCCTCCCTGGGTATACGCGCAAAGACAAGTTCAACTGTGTGGAGGTGAGTATTGAAATAATATTCAGTCAAAAGCACATATGTGACTGAAGATCATGAGTAAATAATTGGGAATTACTTTCTCAGGTCGACGAATGTGTAGGCGAGACACACGGGTGTCATGCATACGCCGTGTGCACTAACACACCCGGATCTTACACTTGCCGATGTCGAAACGGATACGCGGGAGATGGTTATGAATGCACACGTACGTAATTTAGATTTTCACCATGTTCACTTATAAAGTATGTTATCTTTCTATGAGAAAAATAATAAATTATTACATATTCTGGAATCATCATCACTTATTTCTCATGCATCATGATAATAGTATTGGGGTAAAATGGTTATTCCAAACCGAAATAAATAAAGTACGTAAATAAAAACAAAATGTCTCAATGTTAAGATAGGTTTTGCGTATCTTCTAAAACGTATTCTAAACCATTTGATGAAAAAGAAATACTATGTGAAGTTTCAGATCTCAGTTTCTATAAGAGATTTCGGATAACACAAGTCCACTTTTACAACTTTATTTAAGTCATAATGGCATGAATCCACAGTGTAAATATTACAAATGAACATATTACTGTTTTCAGCGATCTGCACAGGAGGGTGCCTGAACGGAGGTGAGTGTGTGGCTCCCGAGCAATGCGCCTGCGCCGACGGGTTTGGCGGTGCACGCTGCGAGCGCGACGTGGACGAGTGTCGCGGCGCACGGCCCGCCTGCCCGGCGCGTGCGCTCTGCGTCAATACGCCCGGCTCCTATTACTGCGTGTGCGCCGCCGGCTACCGGAGAGATGCTTTGCTCGACGGATGCCAAGGTAAACAGTGCATAACTACCTTAGAGTTTTTTTTTAAGATATAAGGTGTTTTTTGTGTCCAAATAATGAACATAAATGGATACTTCATGTAAACAAATAATATAGGTAGGAACAATATTACATGTTAATAATTTTACTAACACGTGGTGAGGCAAGGCATACAGTGGCAACACGTCGCCTGCAGCCATTCTGTCCTTCCGCAAAAGCTGTTTCTTATCAAGTTTTTATTTCGAAAATACTAAATTATAGTAAAAAGAAACGCGTACTTTTATGACTGAGTCGATAAAACCCTAGAAATGCTAACAAAAAGAAGCATATGCAATATTCTAAGATATATAAAAAACTAGCTGACCCAGCAAACGTTATTTTGCAATAAACTCAACAATATTTTGAAAAGTATGAAATTTTAACCTTGCCGTCTGTATATACTTGAATGGATTTATTTGTAAAAAGTAACTTGCTGTTGTTCGTTTTAGCTTCACACGCGAATAGTAGGATTAAAAAAGACAAAAAATAGACTGTGCATTTATAGATCTTATACCACAATAATGCACAAAAGCGTATTCACAATGACCCCAAAAATTTATAATAAATTACCTAGAGGCATAAAAGAAGTAAATGTGATCAAATTTAAAATAATGTCGGGGAAGCTGCTAAATCAGAAATGTTATTAAAGTGTTGCTGATTTTTTGTCGGATAAATTATTAATATGATATTCTTAACGTATTAGTTTTAAATATAATTATTACTCATTTTTGACATTTTCTTTTTTAAATTTTATTTACAATAGACATTTTTCTTTAATAATAATTTTACTGTTTTAATATAACCTTGACATTAAAACAACAACAACCCATAATGTCCCACTGCTGGGCTCGGGTCTCCTCTCAGGAGAGGGTTAAGGCCATACATCCCCACGCTGGCCAAGTGCGGGTTGGGGACTGGCAAGAATACGTTGTGGCTACGTAAATCTTGCCGTTGGATGTTTTTAAGCCGCCCGAAGGCCTTCAACTAAGCTTCACGACTGTTATCGTATGATAACAACCGGGACCGACTGCTTAACGTGACCTCCGAATCACGGAGACGTTCATGGTTACATGCCACTAGCGGCCACCCATCCAGGTACTGACCGCGCCATCGTTGCTTACCCTCGGTGATTGTTTCTAATCAGCGAGTGCGACTGGGCTATGAGTGACATTATTCATTTTATTTTTCAATTCATTTTTATTTTAATTTCTTTATTTAATTTATCAATTTATTGTATGTTTATATTAATTGACGTTTTGTTTGTGACATTATTATACGCATAAATGTTATTCTAGTCGGTATCCAACTTAATTCTATTTGCTATTTTATAGTTATAGCGATGTAAAATAACGTAAACCTCCATTAAAATTTGCACACCTTAGGAAGGTAATAAATCAGCGCAACTATTATATGTACCATGACAGCTTTGTTCCTACCTGTTTTATGCAAATGAATGATTTGATTTGATAGTCTTTATTGAGCTCCATATCTTATATTATACCTTTCAGATGTAGACGAGTGCGTGGAGGGGTTTCACACGTGTCATCCGAGTGCACGCTGCGTCAACATTGAGGGCAGTTTCACGTGCGAGTGTGACTCGGACGAACATTGTGAATTAAGTGAGTATCCTTTACAATATAGTGTACGAAAAACCTATTTAATCNATTTAATTAATGTTGATTAAAAAGGTTTTAATCGATAATGTTATTGATTTATATAATGGCTTATAAAAAAAGTGTGACTTGAGTGGTGACGTAATCATCTGCGTTAACCTTACAGGTTGTTCCTGGCAAGGTCGAATACTGTCAGACGGCGAGTCGTGGTCGGAAGCGGGCGGTTGCCGTACGTGCTCGTGCGCACGCGGCGTGGCGACGTGCGCGCGCGCTCCCTGTCCCTGTGACTTGCACGACAATCATACTGCATCGGTAACTTATTTTTTAAATAAAATATTCTCTTTGTTGGCAGTTTAATTTTGTTTGTTATATGTTGTTATTGTTAGTAAATATACAAACGTTTTCGATGTTGTTTTTGAAAAGTATAGAGTATTTTTACAGTGAGCTATAAATAGTTTTGAAAATGAAAATGCAATTGCAGCTATTAACTCGCAAACTTCTGAGGACATAGATAGATTTCTGATTGTTCCAACCTAATTTTTAATATAACATCTGTATTGATCTCTAGTATTGTAAAGATCTTTACGAATTAGCCCTAAAGCGTTGAAAATAATTAGATAATAATGTTTGTGTCCAGTTGCAGAGCACGGCGGCGGGGAGCGCGGCGCCGGCGTCGTGCTGCCCGCACTGCGAGGCGCGCTACCACTGCCGCCACCAGGAGATGCACCACATCACCTTCCGCAGCGGCGAGCGGTGGCTCTACCAGTGCCAGATTTGCGAGTGCCTCGTGAGTTCCACCTAAACAATTTCATTACATAAAGTGTGTCTCGATGACGACGCAAGACCACAAAAGCGCACGTATACCTCATTTGGTTCCAATAAAACTATTCCTAATAACAAGCGTTCTAGCGTTGCTTATTTTAATAGTTTGTTAGACGACTTAACTATTGACAAAGCGCTGCAGCGTCACGAATTACTTTTAGTTAACGTTCGATTTTATACTTCTATAAATTTTCATACCGTAGGCTTAATACGCAAATCCATTCTTGAGGAGTTAACTCCAAAAACTGATCTTAATTTCAGTTAGCTATTAGCATTTAACTGTGGGAGAAGCTATAGGGTTGTCAAGTAATGTTGGTAAAAGGTAGATAATGGTTATATCGAAAACAACGACCCACTCAGAATATAAAGCTTCCTGAGTAAATATAGAAGGTGTTACTAAGTATAAACGTACATTTGAAAGAAATAAAATATCTTATAGGACAAGCTAAGACTTTTAAAGGATCCAAAGTTTTATGCGACCCAAAAATCCCATTTTGGCCCACACTGCTATATGGGTGTGAGATATGGGTCCTAAGGAAAGACTGTAGATCTGTAACCGACTACAAGCCTTTGAGATGTGGTTATTGCGGAAGATGTTCAAAGTACCGGTGACTAGCTTTACATCCAACGTCAAAGTGCTAGAGGGAATCGAAGTCTAATATAATGAAGAGGAAAGTGGACATGAATTCCTGAGGCTTTTTACAAGAAAAAATACCTGGCAGAAAGACACCAGGTGAAACACGAAGGAAGTGTATAGATAACATCTGGGCCTGGACTGGGTTAAAATATCAGCAATTAAAATAGGCCGCTCATGATCACAAGGGATACCGTCTGTTGACCTCCAAACTTTATTTTAAAAATGGCACTCCATGATGATGATGATTTAACTTTATCAACTGAACACGTGCTATACGCATATATGGGGGTATGTTTGCGCTTGTGTGCTAATGCTTACATGGTGTAGCTGGGTGAGGTGGACTGCTGGGAGCCCGAGTGCGGGCTGGACGGCGGCGCGGGGTGCTGCGCGGGAGCGGGTGCCGCGGGCGGTGAGGCGGGCGAGGGGGGGCGCGAGCTGGCGCCGCCGCACCGCCTCGAGCTCGCCGCCTGCGCGCCGCCGCACTGCCTCTGCACGGTACGACACGACAACACACCGCTCTCACTATCGACACTTATTAATAACTAATTTAAATCATTTGATACTCTGTTTGCATGCAGATTATAGTCGTTTTCTGTATTGCATTGATAGATTTTTTTCAAAACTTAAAATAACGTATAATGGCAATGAAAATGAAGACAATCTTGTGCTTAAAATAAGATAACATTATATCAGAATCTATATCTTATTACCTAACCTGAAATGGCTTCAATTTGCATTCTTAATTATATAACCATATATATGGCCATAACATAATCGGTGACCATAAGGTTTTTTAAATTATTCAGCCCTCGTGCTGATCCCAGAGCGTTGGGCAGGCCACGGTTTAAGTTCATCGCGCGCTCTACTACGGCTGCTTCTAATACTGTGTTGCTACTATTGTGTTAACCCGACGCTTGGCGGGACCGAGGCGGTCCATGTGTGAATGCATCGTTTACGCTTGTTGCAGGGTGGGCAGTGTGCTACTTTGGTGAGCAATCTCGCGTGTTGTGTGCATCGGTAACCATCCCCACTCTTTTTATTCATTCATACATTTGCTATATTAACACGTGTTTATTCGAATGCTTGCGTCCTCGATTTTTTTAAGCTCAATTGTAATCATATTATGCCCATTAAAAAACCTATCAAAAATTGGACATCGAAGTTTAAAGTCAAGGTAATTGAATATTTAGTCAGTATAAACGTTTAAGAATTAATTTTATATAAGTTCTTAAATCGAGGACTATCATTCTAGACATCATTTTGTGTTGCATGTTTTATCCTTTATTCATTACTCTCATCTCTCTCTAAGCTTAAATATTCAGCATGCTCGGATTATATTTTGCATCGATTGAAATCAGATATGAAACGAATCGCCTTTGAGTTGTTTTATCACGTTCTCCCACTAGATTTTAGGACATAGATTGTACTATTATATAAATTTACTTTAATTCATCGTATTTAGACCCACATACGGATTTACGTAATCTGTTCTCCCGAATGATCGATAAAAGTATTTTGTATAATATAATGTACAGGTAGTGCTAGTTATAGATTAACGTAGTTGCCAGGGCCGGCCGCGCCCCGGCGGGCCGGCCGGCGGCGCTGGGCTCGCGTACGAGGTGTTGCGTGTCCGCAGAGCACGCGGGCCGTGGGCGCTGGTGCTGGCGCTGGCGGCGGCGTGGTGGGGGCGCGGGCGCGCGCAACATCGCAAGCACCGCGGCGCGCGGCGCTAGAGCCGCCCTGAGCGGCAAACCAGGAACATATTTATTCTAGATAGATCTAATGTTACGGGCCGAGCCGCCCGCCGCCCGCCCGAGCGAGACGCGCACGCACCTTCCGATTCTAAATTTTAAAGTATAGGAACCTCCGCTTAGCTACTTTTTGGTGCGCTATTTGGCGGTATTTTAAGACTCCCGAGACTAATAGGATATAGAGTACGCTCGTGGGTGAAAGCGCGATTGTATGGATAGATCACGCCACTCGACGCGACCGTAAAGCCTCAGTCGCTTCGCTCGCCGTGTCGCGTGATCTTATAGCGGTGTGAATGTTTTCTTATAGAGTAATCGAGAACTAGAAGCGCTGCTCGCGAACCGGTTAGGATGCAGAATTAGGCCACAAAAAGTAGCTAGTGTGTCGAGATTGTAACTCGAACGCTTTAATTATTATCCTAGTACCGGACTTTGTAGCCCTTGTTGTAAATAGGAGCGGCGCTTGGCGCTCGGCGGGCGGGCCCGGCGCCGCGCGAGACTGTATGTATATTGTGTATCGTTGCGGGCGCGGCCGGGCCGGGGCCCCGAGGCATGCGTTCGACCAGTATTCGTGTATGAGCCTAATATTTGCCTAACTATGTTGATAGTGTACGAGTCTGTAAAATCATTAGTACGTACGTTTGTATAGAGTATGTTATTTTACGTAGGTGTATAGCCCAGTGCGCCTCGGGGCCGGGTCTAATGTGAGTATAGCGTTAGCGGCCCGCTCCGGCCCGCTCGCGCCTATGCCCGCGCTCTGTTGTACTAAATTTTTCATAATATATTATAGTTTTTGTTTGTCTTTACATAGAGATCGATTTTCTTGTATAATTTGAAAGTAACCAAAAATAGGTACCAAATATAGAGAAAGATATGATTGTTTCTTAATTTTCGTAAAGCATTTTGATGCTTGCATGTTGTATTGTGTTCAAAAAATTACGATTAAAAAGATATCCTCGACTGAACTCGTTTTATTTGCTGTAGATTTGTTAGCATGTCCTGCAATAGGTACAATAGAGAATTAAGTTACCCGCTGTCCTAACATACAGACAGAACCGCGGACTAAATATAAAAATCGCTCCATGTCAACTGGCGAACAGTTGACAGAGAAACAGAGAACTCCTTTGACACTTGCCACAAACTTCCCGTTTATACGACTCGCCGCCGTAGCCTCTGTCAGAAGTACCATCAATCACTGTGTCCGCGGCTTCAGTGATACTACGAACTCGATATATACAATTTCCCTTGTATGAATCGGCTAGTTTTCAAGTTACGAAAATAAAACAGAAGTTTTTATTAATCATCATATACATACCTACGCAAATATTTTATGAGTTTATTATACTAATAGAATATTTTGTATTTCATAAATATTTATTGTTCAAAAATTATAATTACAAACATTTATTAAAACTTATGACAATTCGAAAGTAATTACCCCAATTTGACCTTCCCTAGAGTACCTGTGAGTGTATAGGTATACGTGTACGACATTGCAGTTATCTTGAAGTTCAGTTGAAATGCTGTATAGAGTATTGACCGAGTTAAAATTGTGTGTTAGACAGTGTTGTACTGAAGAGGCGGCAGGTTGGGATCCATTACTGCCACGTGCTGAGCGCTGAGTGGCTGAGGAGGATGTGACAGACACGCAATTCCAATGCGAACAGGAGTTGAAGACTTGCTTAGCAACTTTTCTTGTTCTACCTCGTATGTTACTAACATGAAGGCTGCCTCAAACAATGTCACAGCCTGTACAGAACACAAAAAAAATTGTGAAATTGTCGGATACGAGCACACATATAAAACCAATCTTATAAATATTCTATTTTTTCGACGCATCATATTCTAAAAAGTTATTACCCAAATAAATAGTTACCATTACAACGATGAGCGTTGAAGATAGTGCAGAAAGAACGTTGGCGAAATGTCGAATGTCGGCGAGTGCGGACCGAAGGCATCCCATACTGTAAAGCGGCACGTCGCAAATGTCCGAACTCTGCACATATAATTTTCTCATAAGGGTTTCTCGAACTACAATAGCCAGAATAAGCTAGCTTGACCAAGCATGGTTTACTTAATTATGAAAATGCAAGCTTTGTAAGATTCTGCTATAAGATGGCGGCTCGCCGATAACATGTAGAGGATGTACTAAGTTAAAAAAAAACAACATTCCTATTTAACGAAATTGACCGCTGATTCATACCTTATGCCATTGATTGGTTATACTAATATGTATACATAGGAACGAATAGTGACGATTAGTCAGTCTAAACACCGCGTTACCATTTTTAGCTGCTTCTAGCTACACCGCAGGGAGGTTCCTTCATGCATCCACGTAAACGTAATGACAAACATATGTAAATATAAAAGAGGTAAAGCTACCTTGCCAGTCAGAACACGTCCACAGCACGCCGGGGGCAACGTACTGCGGTGTAGATACCAGTCAGAGTAAGACTGCACTCCGCAGCATTTTAACTGAAATACCAGAGATGCAGAAAATCTATAAAATAATATAGGCAAGCTCTCTACTATATACTCGTATTTATATCTATGTATTAGCAGTAAAAACTTTGTAATCTTTTTAAAAAAAAATTGCTAACGGAGAAGTATGAAATCTAACACAGTTAAAGTTTACACGAAGGAAAAGTGCAGAACATGATATTACAGATACATTGAAAATGAAGAAAGAAAAAAATTGATTTTCCCAAATCATTTTTACATCAATTTATTATATTAAACATCATACGATGAATAAACACAGCAATCTTAAAGAAACAATCCCACCCCTTAAAGATACAATGTCAAAAACACGCAACACTCGGGTTCACAATACAGACCGAGCGCTCACTTTAGCCTGGTCTCATGCGACACTTTTTTGTGGTTTACAGCTCATATCAAAAATCGAAAAAAATGATGGCGTGACCTGACTGTTTTTTTAGCTCAAACAAGCAACCATGTTATCCGAAGCGGACGGAAAACATCCCCGCGGTCGCTTGTGGGAGGAAGCAATTTTGTTTGCGAACATTGAGATTGTGCATTTCGTATATATGTTCGTGTTTGATGTTTGTGTTTGATGTTCGTGTTTGAAGGTCGCAGGTTTGTTATTTTTAGGTGCAAGAGACACGCCTCTACGCGCGCCAAAATTCACACCGCATTGAGTGCACCTTCCTGCCTAGACCATAATAGATAGAGGTTCCGTTTCTTTCAAAACGTAGCCCAAGTCAACACACCGAGGGCTTTATTTTGCCTATCGCTTTTCGTTTTCGAGATATCGTCGAGTTTACGACGTTAAGTAAAAGACACCGAAATACGTCGCATCCTTCTACATATTTGTATATATCGACTTTTTAAACAAAGGTAACTCTTAACTTCACGAAACTGTGGCAAAATTTCAATACGACTGAAAATGGGTACCCTACTCAAGCGATCGAAAAAACATTTTCAATCTTAAATATTATATGGAATAATGATAAGAATTACGGTCGATTTTGGATCGCTAGTTTACGTAAATGTGTTTTTAAGAGTTTTTAAATATGAAGTTTATAAATGCATAACAATGGAATACTTTTTAAAGTGTTCTTTGTAAAGTTCGAAGTGGAGTTTCAATTTATTTACTTTCTTTATATATAACTTCATACATAAGAAATAGTAATAAAGTACCTCAAGTTGCATAGCAGAGAAGGAGCTTCTGACAGTAGGATCGAAGCCATCGATGGCCATGGCCCGTAACATGCTGTTGTTGAGCGCACTCGGGTCGCGCACAGCTCTAGCCACCGAATTCATAGACGACAGTCCCAACGATAGCATTAGCATCGCTACACTCACCACGCCCATCAACTGCAAAATTGACACCTTGTGTGCTTATTTTTCTACTAATCAACATCGTACAACATATAATCTTAGAGATTATTGATGAATTACAACACTATTGTGGGATAGACCTCATTATTTTAAGCGCATAGAAGTTTATTTATGTTTCTTTGTTAGGTAAAAAATCTCTTTAGATCTCCGGCTCGTCGGGGACTGACGAGCTAGGTTTGTGGTGATTGCACTAAAAACCACCCAGACGACAGGTTTCAAGTGACCTATTCTAAGGAGGAACTGGACCATGTTATTTTAAGTTATTTCGGCTCATTCATTGCTTATTACGGCCTCACCGCAGTTTTGCGACCAAGCTATCACTGACCGCATCAATTAATCAGCTACCGGTGGTCTCCACTCTCTGACAGCTTGCGACCCTGTCGGTGGCTGAGTCGCCGGCGGCGAGTCTACGTTGGGGATTAGCCCACTCCCGATCCCGTTCAGCGATCTTTTTCTGGGGCATTGTAATCTCACAAAAAGAGACCACTGCACCCCAGCAGAAATGATCTTTTTCTGGGGCATTGTAATCTCACAAAAAGAGACCACTGCACCCCAGCAGAAATTAACTAGAAACTGTAATTTTGAAACTTTCAAGAAGTTTAAAATGTCCAAATCTACAGACAAGGTTTTAGTTTAAAAAAAATGTATATTATGCCAACTAAGATGAAATATTATATAAATACATACAGTGGCGTTCAATGCCTTCGATTTGAGGTTGTAAGGTACGAGCGTTGCAAGCCAACATGTTGGAAGGCAGAGGAGCGATCCCGCCATAAATAGTACACTGGAGCTCAACTCTACACCTATATCAGTCGTCCAAAAGTAGTATGACATGCGAAGTAGACTCCATGCTACTGTACCACCGAGTATAGTGCCGCCGCTCTGAGATAAACAAACCAAATACATATATACAAAATGTCCCTAAAACCAACGATAAGTTCGTTACGTGACTAAGAAAAGTTAGTTTGCTAGGCCATATATTAAATTGATCGTGCACGAATATTCTCACTATGTCTTATAGACACCCAAGCACTAAACGTCAACTGTCAATCACCCTTTTAGTTCAACCAGAAAATATTTCATTCGATGCAATGAATCTTTGCTATAGATACAAATGTACCTACGATATTCTACAGGTTAATTGGATATCGCTAGATTGTTGGCTTAGTTCTCTCAGTACAAACTTAACTGAACTATTGAGAAAACAGATCACTCATGAGATTGTAACTATTATAAATTTTAACCATTGCTTACAAGTAAGAGACCAGCACATGAGAACAACACTAATGCACTATTTCTCATTACGTACTATTTTTAATACTTTTGATATTTTTAATGTTATTGTCAAATTGTGAAAAATTTTCCTGAAATATTGTGGACTCGTACATTAATCACTTGACGAATTTGAAAGATATTTGAATGTGATCAATCGAAAGTATTGTTTTTTATTTCGTCATTGAATTGTTTGTATTGTCAGAAAGCAGGTAGTAGTTAAATATCACACGGTTTTTGTACAAACTTAGGTAGAAATTAATTAAAAATTAATTATTTCTTTCAGCAAGTCGGTTGGTACCGATGATTATCCTAGTTTAAACTATTTCAAGTTCAATGATTTTAAAGTTGACAGTGGCTTGTGCTGACTCACCTTCAAAACTGGTTTCATATAAAGCTCCAGACTCCTTTACTTTAGATTACAATATCCAAAGATCGTGCCTCTAAGAGCACGTTAACTTTACGGTTCCTATAGCCATAGGAACATCTGTGCAATTCGTTAGGGGTGGTTTAGTCTTAATCCGTTCGTTCATATCCATAATTGCACTTATTTTTTTTATTTATACAGCTGCACTGAACACTATTAAGTTTAGAAAAAAATAAAGACATAACTATCGGCAATCTCTTTCAGGCAACCTTTGTACGGATATTGTGTAATTTGATTTTAGTTGTCTAAAGTGTACCTGAGTAAGAAATAATCTAAGTAGTAATCAATATATAAACTTAATACATGTGTATACAGTAAACACACATAATATGAATACTTTCATATAAACATGGTAACATACATGTATATATAATCATACACATAATTTCATAAATACATATATTGCGTAACATACACCATCAATGACCAATATCACCCATGCTGTTGATCATAGTGTACAGGAGTTACACTGGTGAGTGTGAAGGAGGGTTTACTTCTTCAGTGTATCTTCGGTAGATGGCGTTGTCATATGCTTTTGATGCCGCTTTATGTGGAAGTCGCCACAGATCTACTCATGGATTTGCAAACTCAACTGAACTCTGAATTACTTGATGATCATGGACAAACTTCATGCCCATCATCAACAACCTTTGACAGTCCACTGCTGCAGATAGACCCNGCTATTTAGTTCTATTTTTTGTTCGAACTGTACATGTCAGTGACGTCACCGCACTCAGGTCTCAACTTATCGCGCACGGGTAGTAGATACTATTACAGCATGTGGGTTGGCGATCGAAGTGAGATGGTAATCTGCTCAGCGGGTTTTGCTGCCTATCCTATAGTATACCTAATAATAGTCGATTTTTGCGGCACACATGGGAAGATAAGAGTAAAGCTGTTCCTAATCCTCGCCACAATGTCATTCATACTAATAATAAATTACAGGTCGAAGAATGTTATTCATTAGAATACGTAAGAGTGCGAGTAAATAATTTGATAACACACCCGGAGACTACTTTTGATAAAACCACCCGTGTAGTAACAATTACTTATAATCCTTGGCAAATTACTATTTCAACATACGAGGTAATAGGGAAAGGAGTTAATAAATGTCTGCTTCGAGAAGAGAACGACGAAGAAAGTGATGATGGCGTCAATCAACAAGTGTAACAATTAATTACATTTTTTAAATTTTAACCGGATTGGATATAAAAATAAAAATTTGTGTATTTTACAAAGTCTATTTATTTTGTCGCTCACTATCATCCAGGTACATTAATAAATAAATCAATTCCCTATAATATCCAATAACTCAATGTCAAGACTGATGAGTCGTAAGCATAATATAATGTTAGACCTGTGGAGGAACGGGTGGGACATGTCCCTCCAACACTAAGAGCCGGGCGCTTCTGGCCAGGCGAGGTGATCCTGGCGGGCCACTGCCCAAAGATTGTTGTTGGGAAGTTGTATATATGTTAATCGGCGAGAGAACTTCTATTGCGATACGGGATTGGTAGCTTCTTCGTACACTAAGTTACTCCGTAGTTCAGTGTATCTTCGGTAGATGGCGTTGTCATATGCTTTTGATGCCGCTTTATGTGGAAGTCGCCACAGATCTACTCATGGATTTGCAAACTCAACTGAACTCTGAATTACTTGATGATCATGGACAAACTTCATGCCCATCATCAACAACCTTTGACAGTCCACTGCTGCAGATAGACCCCTTCTTAGAACAGAGATTTTGGCCAGATTATACGACGGTGGATATAGGGTTTGGTTCAAGTTTTCGTTCTCTTCGCAGTGATGTTTGTCTGCGTATTTTGCTGGACCGAGATAACTGTCGTTCCTTGAGGGAGACCAACGTTCAGCAGTAGACGGCGATAGGTTGATATGAAGTCGAATTGCAACTGACCATTGATGATACACATCTATTTATGGAATAACTAGCTTTTACCCACGGATACACCTGCATTTATGTTTATTATACATAGATGTAATGAGTAGCGTATGTCGTTCCTCAAGAATCAAATTATCTCCACGCTAAATTTCATTGAAATCGGTGCCGTAGTTTAGAAGTGAAAGTGTACTAAAGAGAAAGAGTTACTTTCGAATTTATAATATTAGTATGAACAGGAGGAAAGGATAGTATAATTCACTTTTTTTTATAAATTGAATTGAATAAATTGAAAGATGGTTAAAAGTTTCAAGTTTAGTTTTTTATTATTCTTATGACCTTACTGGTGTTTCACAAATGTGTGACTTGAAAAATGAAATTTTCTTCTATAAAATGCTTGAAAATACGTTGGCCTTTGGAAATAGGAGTAATTATAAGTCGTAATATTTCATATGACTGTGACAGTCGAAATTATTGATAGTCTTAATATAATAATTGTTTTACGCCTTATTCTCTGTTCTGTAGTTTGACGTAAAGCTTAGCAATAGCTTTATTCGTTTGATAGTTTGTGATATACAAACTTATCTTATTTTCTAGTACGAATTCGTTATTTTAGTTTGTTAGTGATCATTATTCTTAGAGCCCATAAAGCAAAAGGAACGTAAAAACAAAGTAGTTTTAACTCTGAACTATTCCTCCTGTTTTTAACTAAGTTGTGTCAATTATGTCAATAAAGAAGATAAAAATAATGACACTGCTGTGATTTTTAAGGAGTTAAATTAATGTTATTTTATAATTATTTCAAGAGAATTCATAATAAAAGGCAAATGCTCTGACGCTGACGTTTTCTTGCTATACCTTTTAATAAACAATTGATATCTTAACTGATGAAAAGCTAACTTATATCTGTATGGAAAAGCTGTTGGTAAATATATTTTGAGCTTTCACTTTGTGTTTAAATATAAAACTCTAAGACACAAAGATTTACCTTTTAGTTATCTCTAAAAACTTCAACCGTGTTACAGAAGACTGAAAATCGACTGGATGCCGACCTTAAATAATTTTTCCACTAGTTAGTAAAAATTTGTACAACGTGAACTAATAAAATGTAATAATTATTAATTCATTCTTTATTCAAAGCATAAAAATTATCTCCTGTCTAATAAAAATATGCGTTTGCAAAAAGGTGACGATAATACAAATATCTTCTACATTAAGCGTTTATCTTTTAGCATTGAAGAGTCTTAGAACATAATACAATTAACATGCATCCTTTACGTGAAAGAACATGCGACGAGCTACTAGAACACCCACTGCTGAAAACCCCGCCACCAGAACCAGAAAAACCTCGACCGCCGCGTGTTCGCAAACCTCGAGAATTTAAACTTGTTAGTAAAATATTATTGTATGTTTATATACTCTATGAGTAGTGTTTACATGTTTACTTATGCTGAATAATATTACAGCCTCCAAGATTTCCACTTCTGTCGAAAGAGTTTTATGCCTGCTGGTGCAATCACCAAAAAGAGGTAATTACTTACCCGATGTTATTTAGAACATTAATGACGGTAACTACATTTGATTCGTATCAACAGGTGATAATATATAAACTCGTTAAATATAGTGTATTGTGGTTTGTACATTAAAAAATACATAACAATAAAATTTATAATCAGCCCTAGTTTCACTGTGCATAAATGGCTACGATACGCTATTGTCGTTTAATAATTAAGTTGAGCTGCTTTAGTACAGAATGATTTAATGTATTAATTTCTTTGTCGATGACCACAAATATTCTTGATTATTGCGGTTTATATTGTTTTACATTACGGTAAAAATCATATGTCCTTTCTTTTCTTCTTCATGCTAAGCAACTTAATATGTACATAACAGTTACAAATGGCGACGCATATAGTAGACGACAGTCCTCCAGAACTCTTTCCGGAACTCTATTTGAAGCCTCGTAGACTTGATTATTATGCCTATCAAATCGAAGACACTATGAACGTGAACAAAGATCTGCTCAAGAAAATTAATGTCATACAAAGAACAGGGGTTAGTTATAATATTTTTTCTAGTTCCTTTAAATCTATTTAAACTCTTTAAACATCATCAGCAGCCTAGCAATGCCATACTGACAGTAACGACGCCGATGGGGCGAAGGAAGCCTTCTTCTCTCATCTGACAGAGTATAGTAGATTTAATATGTATTTTCGTTGTTAGGTATGTATCAAATTATTAATCATCATCTATATAAATAAAAATGAATCACCGAAATGTATGTACGCGCACAACTTACGATTGACTGCACCAAATTGGATAATTCTTTCTTTTATGTGTTTATTATTGTCAGGAAAAGTTTTGTATAGAAGAAAATAAAAAGAAACTGGAATTATTACATTTCGAAGTCCGCCACTGTTCACCTCCCGTAAGAGTGTGAAGCGGGTATAAATACTCAAAAAAATATGCGGTAATTTAAAAAATATTCATGAAAAAAAGTATGGCGGTGCGAAGTTCGTTGGGTCAGCTAGTAGTATATAATAATTATGATAAATTTTAGCGTGTTTTTTTAGACACTTGGATAAAACTCTCCGCAACCAATTAATTTAATTGCAACCAAGTGTGTACGTAAATGTCTTGGTAAATATTTGAAGTTTCCGAAAGAAAGAAAGAAGAAGAAACAAAGTTATTTGAATAAAGTACAAATATCCTAAAAGATTAGGACCGAATAGAAGTTATTATGAATTGATTTACTTCCCTTGAGAAAGTATCGCATTACAAGATTAATACAATATCGAGAACTTGAGGCTACATACAATTTTTTTTTGGCTGTTTATAAACTCATTTTTTTGCACACGCTATTAAAACTGTCTTTAAAAACATGTCCTTTATCATCATTCATTCATTCATCATTCACTTAAATGTAGGTAAACCATTTTAGTGATTCGTATCGGATCCCTTACAGTTTTTACGCGTGTACAGGGATTTGTTGACTGTCACAGACCGGAACCAAATAATAAATACAACAAGTTACTCTGTCAACAACGACAGCGCCAACTGGACGAAATTCAGAGGCAGAACTTGTATTTCTACTCAAGACTTCTGGTTGCCGTTAGTTCGAATTATATTTAATACAATCATCTTCATATATTTTGAGACCGCCTCGTTGGTTAGCGGTTAGCATAAAAAACTGAAAAACAAGAGATCTTGGGTTCGAGTCCCAGGTCGGATTGCTGTTGGGTTTTTTTACAATAAATTCTTAATAGCAGCTCGGAGTGCGGAAATGGCGCTTTTTCTCGCCCGTTGCTCAGAGAACACGCTAAGCCGTCAGTTCCGGTTGTCATGAACACCAATGACAATCGTTATTGGGCAGTCAGTGCCCTCAAATAAACTGACAAACAGTTCTATCTTTGAATTCAGTTTATCGTCCGGGTTGTGGAAACTGATGTTTAAATAAATCCGGTTGAACTAATAGCCGACCCCAAAAAAACTCAGGAATAATAAAGGAAGAACACCTTCATCTATTTAGAGTCCATAGATGGCGGAGGTTTTAATAACTTTCACCTTAATGATTACTACGGCATTGAACGTTGTGGTTCGATCTAATAAATTCGTTTCATGTATATTTCTTAGTTCTAAAAAAATCTTAGTTTACATGGATAACATTGAATAATGATGATTACAGAGATCTGAACAATATCTAACATCTGAACTGGATGAGCTATGGAAGGACACTAAGCACAAGTTGATTCTGGGAGCTTCGTGAGTATCCAATTCAACAAATATATCTATACATAAATAAAATCATCAAAATTTACACCTTTTCATTAAATACGTATGAACATACACCAAAAAATATTTTATCAAAATTTTTATCTGTCTGTCTATTTTATATTATATTAAATTAAATCTTTGGAACGGCTAGACCAATTTTTGTAGGCACTGGCAGATATCTTATGAGATTGCACGCGGTTCTTGTTGTTGTAAAAGTACAACAACAGCCGCTGGTATCACTGCAAGGCTCGACTAGTACAAAAGTGTGTTTTTAACAAGAAGAAGAAGACTATAAATCTTCATACACTTAAAACCATCTTATTTTTAACGCAATTAATTTATTCTACTACTTTTAAATAAGATGTCTTGATGATGTTAAAAAGAATAACGTCAAAGATCACTGCTATTATTAGTACAACTCAACTAAAGGCTTTTATTATCCTACATATGTATTTTTTCTACACACATGAACTGTTAAGTCATCTTAGCTATATTACTACTTTTTTCACACGCCTTATTTTACAGATTACCGTTCATTTTGTTCAAAACTGGCACTATTGACAGAGACATTAAAGATCCGGCATTTGATAAACCTCCAAACGTTACTCGCACTAGGTCAGTATCAGAAAAAAATATTTCATACCAAATATTAGATAGTAGCTCCCGCACACAGCTTCGTCTGCATCACTTGAGCATGCCCCGCTTCTATTGGTCTAAGTATGATCTGCATGAACTATTCTATCTTAAATCGTGGTTGGTTAGATAGCTTCGGAGTTCATTGATAGCAACATGACACCAGCATTATATATTATAATAGATTTAGAACAAATATAAATGTATTCAATATTATCTAGTTATCCGTGAATCTCTCGACCACATTCGCTGCCGAAAATTGAGGTGGAACAATGTGTGCTACGCTTAGTTTACACTTAATTGTGACTCTAATGACGTGTCTCCAAATCCATGCGTGAAGAGACACGTCCTACTTTATATAAATAAATGTTGACGAAAGCCTAAATTCGGTAAATGAAATTTCAGAATGTACCGTAATTCAACGTCAAGCCCGTAACGGATGAGTGACTTATATTACACAAAAGGAACATTGCTTTTTGAGACACCTGTTTAATACACCACATCAAATATGCCTAGATATTTACTTAAGACAAATCGAACAACTTTGAAAATATAAGATATTTCCACAGAGTATCATTGGACATTTGGGTTCGCGGTGGTTCGAAGATCGGCAAAGTGACAGTGGAATTGTTCAATGACATCGTACCTTTAACATGTCAATTATTTTTGAACCTCATTAAAGGAGATGCAAACGGACACGGTTACATGGGAACGAGGTTCTTTAGGTTTGCACCTTGCAAGGTATTTTTTGTTGAGGCACACGCATTTGTAGGTACCTGATTCTCCTGGTTCTAGTACCCGAGATGGTGTGCGGCTTTAGCCGCCAGTCGGCAAAAAAATGAATAATAGGTTTTTCGAATCGCAGTCTCCAATCTAGCAATTCTACTGAATGTCATCAATCAGAGATGTTACCGATTTTATTTCGAGCTACTAAAAGTCAAATATAGTTTTATATAGTTCGGTTTACTTACTCAGGGTAGTGCCAAATCTATACTGTTGTGGAGGTGATGTTACTAAGGACAATGGCTACGGGACCTACGTACCTGCAGACAGGGAGGATCCCATGGGTCCTGAGAACTTTATCCTGAAGCATACCGTGCCAGGTAACCTTTTTCACCTCGATCTAAACAAGTTGGTTGACCTCACAATGATGACGATTGAAGTATCCTCTGGAATAATGTGCACATGAACATAATTTAATAAGTGTAAAAATAGGATAACAATTGTTTCATTTTTGGGTCCCGTACTTCAAAAGGAAAAAGCTCGGTGCGCGACTCTAACTCGCACTTGACCGGTTTTAATATTTAATGATTGATTTACCTGTTATTTATTTGCCTTTCTTTAATATTTTAGTAAGTTGTATCCCTAATAAACTAAAATAAAATAAAAAATCTAGTAGTATTATATAGCTGTATCGCTAAAAATACTCGTGGTCAGACCAGATAGGAAAATGGACCCCTAGACCACTTTGTTTATTGGTTCATAAAGTGATATACTCTATATTATATTTCATAGATAAAGCACAACTCTGCACTGCACGGTTGGCCTCGTTGATAAAACGGTCGCTACGCCGCTCTCTGCTGTGCCAATTGTTATGGGTTCAAATCCCACATAGAACAACAATTTGTGTGATCCATAAATTGTTATTCTGAGACTGGGTGTTCTTTATGTCCGTTTCGTGTACGTTTGTAAAGTCACCCGCGACACTGATTGTTTATTACTAAAGTGAGTAATGGAATTTAAAAAAATTTAAAAAATAAGGATCTATCATAATTGCATCCTGAAATTTTCTTAAAATTGCTGCAAAAGATATCTCATTTTTGACAGACTTTAAAAAGGAATTCGTTCCCAATTAGACTATATCTTTTTTTTGTACAGGAGTACTGTCCATGGCAGTGTCTAAGGACAACGAAGTCTATGGCTTTTTCAACATTATATTTAAACCATTGCCGCAGTTTGATGGGAAACATGTAGTATTTGGTAGAGTAAGTACACTGTCTTATATATCGCACAACTTTTGACTAAACGGTCTTAAATAACTTAACGTACACACGAAATGTGTTTTTATCTTAATTTTTATCGTCCCTTCCAGTAGAAAATGTTAACTCTTATTTTAATAATTGACTTTCTTCTTGTCTTTTATTCTTCTTGTCTAGCGCTAGGCACTAATTTTGGGCTAAAAAGAATATCGAGAAGAATTCGATTAGAATAGCATGCCTGAGGGATATAGTAATACATGAGTATATTTTAGTATAGTCTCAAACTTACATTATTTATCAAGATGCATCTTGTTAACGTATTTGCGGTCCTATGACAACCAGGCTTATTAATTTATTTTTCATGCAATTGGGGCAAACGAGCAGCCGTATCTCCTGATTGTAAGCGATTACCGCCGCCCATGGACACCCTATACACCAGAGGCGTCACGAAGGCGTTGCCGGCCTTGGGCATTGGGTTTGGTGTATGGGCCTCTATAATCCGGTGTCATGTCACTCACTCGGTGAAACAATGCAAACGCTGTTAAACACCGGTTTTCTTTGAGGCCGTGGTATTGGCCCATTCGTGTCGAACCGTGGGTCTCCTTCAGTACAATATATTTGTCTAGAACCAACAAAAATATGTTTTTTTTCTACTGGTACTTTAAATATATATATATTTACAGATAATAGGGGGTCCACCTCTGACGTTAGAACGTATCAGCGCTCTAGGGTTGGCCCTCGGTGGCACTACTAACGACTGTATTATGAAATCATGTGGCTATTTCAGCCGTTATGGACAATATCGCGAAGGCAACCCTAACACTATTAAGTTTCCACCCAGACGTAAATAATATCTTGAAGTCGTTCCAATTATCACTTGCCTTCTTTTATGAAATAAAATTAACTGTGTTATGATGTTTGTTTTATTAATCTTTTGTTATAAATTAATATAGATATCTGTTCTTTATAGCATAATTTATATATCCAACAGCATGTTGTGTGTCGTTTAAGATCACTTAATATAGGTACTTCTAAAGGGCTCCGAGGAATTACCGCCGTTTAATTCATAATTTATATGGAAACCAGCAAAACGTCAGGAATAATGAAGCCAAGGTGGATTTACCCCACATCCAAAGTATGATAGAGGAGTGTCCAGGTCAATCACTCGAATAAGTTTATTTATGTATACAATTACTCTGTTTACCCCTTTTATTATATAAAGGCATGGTGTTACATATATTTATTGTTTATATGAATTTTAAGTTTTCTTTTGCAATTTCATTTCCTGTTTGAGTTGCCAACCCATAGATGTTAGAGTTGACTAAATCACGCACTAATCAGGTATTTACAATCTACAAAACTAGTGTTTCGTGACAGTGATTGTAAATACCTCGAAGAAATATTTTTGTGTGAGAATTGTGAATCGAGAGTATACGTTTCATTATATCTTTAAGCTGTATTATTTCTCGCCTACGGACCCTTGACTTCGTTCAAGGAGTGTCGTATCTGTTTATAACCTCACATAAGCTCTTGCCCCACCTCCGGCGATGAACGAGACGCGAGACGAGCTCACTAGAAACGAGTTGTCGAGCAGTGGGATGCGAGTGTGTAGTTCCAATACTTATATCGCTGGGCGACAGACAGATGATGACTCGCGCCACTCACTCGTGCGATAATCCTGTAGGAATCTGCACGCGTGATACACGTGTTCCCAATGAGAAAAGAACTGTGTCAAAATCTGTTTCAAGTAACTATGGATGAGTTCTAACCGCCAAACGAGCACGCTGAGCAGGTATTATCTTTAATAGCTCTAGTAGCTCAACAAACAACAATAAACTAGTGGAGCTAGTCCTCGCCGGCAGTGCAAACAGTCAGCGATTTACTATTTACGTATGCATCTTTTTTGTTGACACGAAATGTATATATTAAAATTTAATTGTACGTTTATTAAGCGATAAAAAACCCAATAGTCGTTTTCTCGATGGTGGTTAGACAACTGCCCTAAGAAGAGACAATTCTACTGTGGTAATTGAGAGGGCAGTAATTTGAAAAAGACGATTTCAAGAAAAGAAAGCGCAACTCAATCCTTACCGTACTTGCTGTTCTTTATCTAACAAATAATGCACTCCTTATTACACGTTTAAAACCTTACGTACTCGTTTGAAACCTAAAAAGAGCCTCGTTTCACGTGCATTCCAAATAAACAAAAAAAATGGGCGCTTTTGACTTACTGCCCCCTCGTCCAACATGGCAGAATTATCGCTGTTTGACTAGATATTTTTTAAAATCAAACATAACGTACGCAATAACTCTTTATTGCACAGATATACAAAAATATAAAAAAAACTGATTACAGTAACTAATCACACACGTTCATAATTGAACAATAATTTAATATTCGCAGTAATTGTAACACTGCGTTTTGTTGTAAATACTATCTTTATAGTTTTTTACTCTGTCGCTCTCCTCAATCAATCTTGAAGAACAGTCCACAAGCTAACAACGTAGCCAACAGCTGAAAAAAGAAAATTACATTTTAAATAAATTTTTGATTGGTTTTCTTTTACATTTATTATTTTTATTTAGTTTTTATCATCATCATCATAACTTTTTCTCAACTCTACGGTGAGTTGTCCGTTGATTTTTATTTATTTACGTTTTTTATTTTCATTCATAACAAGTAAAAGCTTACAGTGAATCGCTACTACAATACATATATGCTATGCTTGTTTGTAATGCAGTGATAGAATTACAATCCTAATTCTACCAATACATTTTAATGTCAGAACATCTTTGATTCGCATTCGTGTTTCACAATCCATGGAAGAACATACAAGAAAGTAATTATTTAAAAAAAAGCCAACTGCATATATTTTTATAAAATAATAAAACATAAGACACTAGTCACCAATTAATACGTACCGTAATTAAAGCCAGGATAATCCCAATTGCGCCTACGTAAGCTGTACTCTGTTTTAAGAGCTTTATCAACTTATCAAAGCATCCGACCATGTGGGTGGTGGTGGGGTTTGGGTTCACCCGGCAATCCAGTCTCTGTAACATAACATGTGTCTGTAGCATACATTGCTGTTGTACACTATCCGAAACCAAGTTACTAATTGGCGAATGTAATATTCCTATCGATTCTCTCTCGGCTTCTGGTCTAGCACAATCTGTCTAAAAGTATAAAATCGATGTTCGGTGTTGTAGCCTATAGTATATACAACTAAAGACTAATTTCTATTGGCTCTTGAAATATAAAGCATTCAGATTACTTATTTTAATGAATTCATTTAGGGAATAGTTGAGACTCTCAGACAATATGAAAATCAGGTGCACTGTTTAGATATGATAATTTGAACACGTCTTGACTTGCCAACGGTTAACCAGACTACGTCAGGTCATTGTGAAGTTTAAGACTGGGATGTGTAAAAATAATAATTTTTGTATAATTCCAAGTACCTAGTTAGCAGAGATGAATTGATAACAAAATTTCTCGGAAAATGAGTTGATCAGAAAATATATTTTAATAAAAGAAAAACGTTTTTTCAAATTATTAAAAGGAAGCTTAGTTACACCTATACAAAACTAGCTGACACGGCGACTTCGTCCCGCCATCCTGTTTCGTGATTTTTTTAATCTCACTTGCTGTTCAAATGATGACATTAAAACAAATTAGTAAAAAGAAGATTTTTTAAATTTTATTCTAAACCAACCCCGCCCTGAGAAAAACAAACACAATATTTTTTTTGAATAAAAATCGGTGCAAGCGATCAGCAGTTTTGCGCGTACATATATTTCGGTGATTCATTTTTATTCAGATAATTACAGATTAATTCAATTCCCACCTTCCCTGGATAAACCTCCGTACAGCAGCTCTCAGGGAGATTAGTATTCCAATCCTCGGGTCCCTTGACTCCACAGCACTGTAGGTTGGTATGTGTGTCATCCCAGGATTTCGTGTACTCCCTTCTAATTCCGTAGTATGGTATCGCCGCGTACATTTCCCTCTCTAAAGTCTTAACGACTTGCTCTCGAAATACAAACGGTAGGATGCCCCCTACGAGCAGGACTACGAAAATGATGAACACCAGAATGAAATACTGGAAATAACAAATTGTAAGTTAGTTTCTTATACATGTACAAAATAAAATCTCCCTCAGACAAACCAACATTCTTCTTCTTTTGATGATATGGCAATCAGCCGGATCAGCTATTTCTGCCAATGTCAAGTATTTCAAGTCTTCAATTCTAAGTATTCGAGTTTTCAAGTCTTCGTCGTGATGGAATTAATGATAGAAATATAAAAAATATGGACGACATGAAATGGGGACCGTCTTTCGCAAAAACAAAAAACGTTCTCCCAAACTAACATTAAATAGTCCTTGAGTGATGATTGTCCATGTTGCTAATACAATAAAAAAACATCGAATTTGTTTTGAAGAAATTTTTAGTTAATTATTTTAAGTCCAGTGGTTAGCGATTCTGACCTCTAAAATACACACATAAATTGTATTTTGAGGAGAATAATTTTATTGTGTCCGTGTCCCACAATCTCTCTACCTAAACATCTATCATTGGAACAATATATACGTGGTAAAACCTCTTCAGTAATTTATCATCAGCTATCTGATTACCACAGAACATGTTTTATTTTATTTAATGTAAGATTAAACGGCCGTGTATGAAATGTGTTAAAAAATATTCTCACAATACAATTAAACCAAAAAAGCAGTAGTTATGAAAAGATGCGTTGTTTGCTAGAAATGTTTCTCTTGCTAGTTGGGACGAGTCTTCCTTTGTCAAGAAAAGTATAAAAAAAACAACTGTAACATGAACATACCGATAGAAGCATGCACTTGACTTCCATGATCGCTCCGCAGCAGCCGAGTATCGAGAGAATTATTACAGCAAGTCCCATGAAGACGACCACCGCGACTGACGATGAGAACATGTTGCTTCTCACCAGCGTGTCTGAGAACGAACGGTCTATCCACACCCATAGACCTATCCCTAACGCTGCTATGCCACCCAGCTGAAAAATAATAGAGAATGCTATAAATACTAGGATTACGGAGGACTGCTCAAAGCCCAGTTGCTCTCGGTGATTAGCAACAATTACCGAGGGTAAGCGACGATGGCGCAGTCAGTACCTGGATGGGTTATCACTGGTGGCAAGTTACCATGAGCGTCTCCGTGATTCGGAAGTCACGTTAAGCAGTGTGTATAATGTAATCACCAACCTACCTGCCCAGCGTGGTGATTATGGGCAAAACCCTCCATGGGTAAGCAACAAAACCCACGGCCCCAGTTCCCGGTAGTCCCGCTATTCCTGGTCATGGTGGTGACTACGGTTACGGCGGGACAGGGGGTGCTAGGAATCACTGGGTTACGGAGGCCACCACAAACGACTGACCCTGGCAACATTTAACGGCCGCACGCTATGGCTAGAACTGGAACTTGGGAAGATTAGGTGGCACATCTTAGGGTTGTGTGAAGTCCGAAAAGAGGGGGAGGATACCTTAATCCTCGACTCAAGCCACCTGACGTACTTCTGCGAGGGAGACCAAGGTGGCGTGGGGTTTCTGGAAAACAAGTCGCTTTCTGGCAACGTTGTGGAAATTTCCAGTGTGTCGAACAGGGTAGCGTACCTCATTATCAAGCTTACCGAGAGATATAGCCTCAAGGTAATACAAGTGTACGCACTGACCTAAGCTCACTCGGACGATGAGGTGGAGGATATGTTCGATGACATATCGAGGGCCCTCCACTCCACTACTAAAACCCACTACAACAACCCAAAGAACACTTTCTTTGGGTTGTTGTAGTGGGATCCCGAAAATGAGGACCCTAGAGCAACATTACACTACACCGAAGATCTGCCAGAAGTCAGCATTGACGAAATTGAGATGGCTCTTGGACAGCTGAAAAATGGAAAAGCCCCTGGAGAGGATGGCGTTACTATAGAGCTGTTAAAGACTAGAAGTAAACCCGTACTAAAGGCCTACAGGGTTTTACACACGTAAAAAATATATTTGTTTCAAGTCTTCCTTCCTTTTGCTGCTGTTGCACTGTTGCGTAGTTTGTTTCCTCAGTCCCCTCTTACGACACCCAATGGTTGCCACTACGCGTTTAAATATATTTTTAAACCGTTCTCAATATTTTTATAAATTGAAAACAGACAGTTTTTGGAAATCTGATTAATGTTACAAATACTAGCAATTGAAACTGGTATTAAAATTTGATTTTTATAGAATGATGACCTATAAGACCATTTAAGTATGTGCTATTTAAATAGGAATTAAATTAATATTTGAGAAATGCTTACGAAGGTGGTCACGTTGATACATATTAGTGAATACTTCATACATCTTCCACAGCCGTCCATTGATTTTATCTTATGCAAGAAGAATCTGAAAAATAAAAATGCGAAATCATAAATGTAACATGTGGGGTGGAAAAGTGCAAACGCACAGACGGGTAGATAACAACTCCAGAATCAAAGAAACACTCTTAGTACTAGAAATGTTGAGATTAGGACTCCAGTAATCTGTGTTGATTTTATAAATGTTTGTTACGTCCATCGCAACACGAGATGTACTTAGATATTCCTAGTGTACAAAAACTGACGTTTAATAAAAAACAAAATCCTAAAATACAACGAGACTAGGTATATCACAGTAATATTTTATGATAAATATGTGATATAATCGAAATCTTGCATCAAAGTTACATACACCAGGCGACATTGTACACTATAATCAATCTAGACTACCATGGCGATACATCCCATTCTAAAACGTCGATTGTATTTACAAAGTGAACTTTAACTGAAAAAAACTTTAACTGAAAAAAAAACAAGATTTACAGGTGAACCTGTAAATCTTGTTTTTTTACTATCCCACCAATTCATTTACAAATAAACTTTTTTTATTAATAAAACAAAAATCTAACGGCCTTAACGTCTAGCAGTTAGCGATCTCGACTGCGAGTCGAGGGTTCAATATTCATCTTAGGAGGAGTACAAACTCCTAAGATGAATATTGAAGCCTCGACCGAACAAATACTTTTCTATTCATTCTGTGTCTGAGTGTAATTTATTTTGAATGGTGTATTTAAAAATATAATATGGATACCATTTTATGCCCAATGACGCCAATAAGCTTGCCTCTGATAACGTAAGACTAAAATTATTTTAATACACCTCTGTCTTGCTTGCAGAGATAGATGACAGTGTATGTTTTTTTAGCTATTGTTATAAAATAATTTCTTAAGTTTTAAGTTGTTTTACTTATGTCATCCAAAACATTACTGCTAACCTGACTGAAAGGCATAACCTAAACATAATGCAGGTATTCAAAACGTGTCCTTGAGGTCTTGGAATTTGTATCTAATATAAGATTAAACGCGGACTTCTTATCCTTAACTTGCCTGCTATATTACACTAAGTTTGCGGCTAAACATTAGAGATAAGAGATCTGTACAATGAGAGTCGGTTGGATTACAATAAATATTTTTAATCAGGGTTAGTGTCTAGAATGTATTAACCACTTTTGCTCACAAGGTAACAGACATTACTAATCAATAAAGGACATCAGTTACTGGCCTCTAAAAAAGAGGCTTCCTAAAGGCCACTTATGTCACTATCATAAAACAAATTATAGGTCTGGGGAAAGGAGTATGTTTATAGATCCGACTTAACCAAAGATAATATGAAAAAATCTGACTTTTTTATCTTAACAAGAAAGTATATCTGAACCTTATTATTTTAAACAACGACAAGGGATTAACAACACATTAGATGATTGTATAATATGTAGGTAATTTTAAAAACAAAACAGCGTTTGAGGAAAAACAAAATATTTATAGAAACAATGTTTCAATTCTTGGTGAGCCAAAATTTTGTCTCATCTTTACTTCCTCCTTTCTAAAAACATTGTTTATATACATTAGTAGTTGTTCCTGTTCCCTGCAGTTTCATTTGCATTTAACCACTAATACTATTTCGTTTCTAATGACTCGTTATACAACCTAAGTCCAATACAAAAAGAAATATTCAAATGTCAGTAGCAGTTCCGAGAGTGGTGCGTTTAAATAACCAAATGATCATCAACATTGTTTTTTTTTTCTAAGTGGATTGTTAGATCCTCATAGATGTCCTTCGTCCTCTGGGGGGGGGAGCGAAAGGGTCTGTCGGACTTTTACTTGCTAAAAACCAACCTCTGCTTGCCAATAGCTTGGGGATCGAGGATTGTCATTGCATTCTTCATTGGTACCCTTCTATATTCCATATTAACTACGGCTTATTGCACTCTTGAATAAAAGTGTTATGTTCAAATTAACTTTTTAATATTCATATTTTTATTGGCTTTAATTGCTATTTATCTACTATTTCTCGTTTTAATTTACCTTGTTGAGTACCATAACCGTTTGATGTGTTTCGATTATGAGTTGCTTTGGTGTAGTATAGATGTAAACATATTTTTTGACTCCCATGCCGTTATTTTAAAGCATAATTATTTTCATTAAACTGTTATAGACTAATTTTATAGTCCCTAAGTACAAAGAAGCTTGCTTTTTAATTACATTTTTTATTACTATTTTTAACTTTTGTAATTCTAATGTCATGTTTCTTTGTTCTTTTTAGTGATGTAATTAGAATTGAACTGAACTCATCAATAGACCTCTTTCCGTTTTACATTGTCATTGTTAAAACATTCATTTTCCAAACGATATAAAATATAATATGTGAGTCTTATCTAAAATTTATAATTGGAATATTATTGGACTTTGTATATCTACTTATCAATCTCATTGTTAAATTTGTCACTTAATCAACTTAAGTTAATTCACAAATAATAAAGATGTAGATTTTTTTTAGGTTATATTTTTTTTACAGAATCTCTTTTTAGGATTCAAACTATGTTTTCTGGTAATAATCCACGTGGGCATTGATCAAAAACCAACCACAAGACACCGATACTACCTATGTTCCCGTATTGTAACCGTAAAGGAAAAGGCTGTCCGGAAGTGGCAGAGGTTTAGATCTATTCCGGTTCGCCAGGTCAAGATGGCTAGTGGCCAAAGGTCGCTGAACTAATGGTTCTCCATAAGCTCAACCCTGAAGGTGGGGTGACAGGTGTTGCCATCTGTCACCCTAATACACCAGGACGGCGGCGCGACACGCTTGAGCGCACGCCCTTTAGGCTCAAAAAGTCGATGTCGTTCTATAAACACACGAGGGGGTGGGTATCTGTAAGTTTGTTGCGTATAAACAACCATTACTTCCCCGAGTGTGTTGACACAAGTCAGGCGGCTAGCTACAAATGAAACTGGTCATTTACTATATTACATATTGCACCTACCGCATCAAAATCGTATCACATACTTCGTTAACTATGCTATTAATGCTACATCAAAAACTACTCTTAAGAATAATCTACAACATATAGTACTAAGAATATGTACCGTGAACTTTTCCAACGTTCATGAAACGGACACAAAGAAAATCCAGTCTCGGAACAACAATTTGAGGATCTAACAAAGAGATGATAATATAAGATAGGTAGAGATTGATTTTTATTAATATATATTTAATAAAATGATTATTTATCGTGTTTTGTTTTAAGCCTTTGATTGATGATCATTCTTCAGAAGAGGTAGGTATCTAAACAAAAAATATATACTAGGAGTTCAACAGGCATGTACCTAGTGTGAGATTTGTATGCGTGCGTACATACCTTGAATAAACCATTTTACAAGTTTTAAACAGACGTATTATTATGCCGGCAAGACCATGTTTACTCCATCTTTTCGAATAGATATGAAATCTAGTAGAAAATGTAGGTATATATAAACCATCATTTATGTGACTGTGTATAATAATAAATGTATAGTATAGTATATTTTAGTTGGATTACCTATTCAGGTATAGATCGTTATCTATTGCATGAATTCCAAAAAGCCGGTATGTATGTTATTTAAAGCTATGTGTAGATTAATAGATAGATCCATGTATAAAAACGAATTACATTGTTACAAAAAGTAACTATTAACAATTATACCATGTACATATTAATAAAGGTATGTACCAATGTGTGTCATACGAGCGCATTAATCGAGCTAAGACGACCAATTGCAGAGTTACGCGAGTTGCGCAGACGCAACATAACTCAAGGTAATACTACGGATAACACAAGGCCCGTCTAATACATTCTCTTAATGAGAAACAGTGAAAGTATTGTATATTTTCCTCTCTAGAAAATACAATGTGGGAAAAAAGGTAATTCCAATTTTGAATAGGTCACGCCCGACGTGTAGGTTAAAACGGTCAATATTTATTAATATTACTTTCGCATTCGTCGCTTCTTTACTTAAATATACTCACAGTCGTGAAATTTGAGTCTTGTTGTGAACCGTTAACTGGAACGGTTTCACTTTGCCATCACAGTTTGTCACGTCACTGGCTCCTACAACAATTTAAAGTGTTCATTCACGAGTTGTTTACGTTCATTTTCTAAGGTGAGAAACAGTAAGTGCACCGTAGTCCGTCGTTCGAGCACAACTGGTTTAGTCTTCGAGTCGAGCATGCGGCGACGCCCCACCAACGGTGTATTTTGTGGTGGAATGGGACAACCTTCAAAGGGTCTACTAACATGTTTATGTGTTTCAACTAGGTCACTTGATTACCGCGTGGATATGCAGCTGTTCTTATGGTTGATAACTTTACTAGTACAAGTAGTGATACAACAAGAAAAATGTTACCGTTTTGTTTCCTCTGTTTTATCGAAAAATAACCGTTTTAGACTTAATGACCAAATTAAGTTCGGTACTTAATGAAATAGCCAAGACATTCTTTTTGTGCTTTACAAAATAGTTAGGTACCTACATACATGCCTGATCGACGTTTAAAACTTTTATCCTTATTACCTCCGGACCCAAAAAAAGGGGTGTTATAAGTTTGACGTCGATGTGTTTGTGTATCTGTCTGTGGCATCATAGCTCTCAAACAGATGGACCGATTTCGATGCGGCTTTTTTTTCATTTGAAAGCCAGTTTCTTTGCGATGGTTCTTAGCTATGTTTAGTAAATATCGGTCCAGCAGTGTAAGAGTATCAGTTTTTTTCCAAAATGATGTAAAGCATTTTTGGCGTGTGATTACTCAATTAAGTGCTTGGGTAGGGGGTTTTTAAAATAATTTTATTTTACACAGTGAATTAATTTTCTATTTTGTTAGAAACAATGTCCCTAATATATAAATCTTCTGTGTGTATGTAACAAAACTCCTAAACGGCCGAATCGATTTTAATGAAATATCTTACGTCTATTTCTGAAGATTCGAAAATGGTTTAGTATAAAAAAGGAAGTTGACTCGACCCACGGCGTTGCCTGCGGGTGAAGTTGTACCGCGGGTAACCCTAGTTATTTGTAGGTTATAAGCGTGATGAAATTTTGTCTTACGAGTTTTTATATGTTTACATAATTAAAATATGTACAAAATCAATATCAGATCTATTTCGATAGTAAATCTGTCAGGAACTCTTTTACAAATAGTAAATGAAATACTGTTAATTTCTGAAGTATTTTTTTCTTTTTTTTATTTGATATAACTTTTTTATAATTTTTACTAGCTCCTATTACCTGTAGCATGATTTTATAACAGCGTGAACAAATTGGTTTGCCATAAAAAAGGTTATACTGAGCCAATCTTAAAAGATAAACCTTGAAATTTATTGTTATTTTTTGTGCATTTATTTTTCTCGAAATGTGAATTTCGGTATTTTAAATGAAAACCATGAGCCTAGGCCAAGTGAAGTTCATTTGAGTAAGTTGGGAATGAGACTAACCTGTGATATTGTGTTTTCCTGTAAAATGTTTATTAAAGCGGCTTTTTGCAGAGTAATATATGTGTTAGTGGGGGTTCAATCTGTTGTAGAAAGTGATGGAGATGTTTTGGTATAATTTCGGTGCTGGAGAATACCAAAGGCATAATGTACACTTTAATCATTTTCCAAATTTATTATTATTATTATTTTATATGCTGTAGTGGAATAATTTTTGGAATTTTTAAAGGGAAACAATTCTTTCATACCGAGATTGTTTATGTTTGTAAACCTTTAACCATTTAACGCATCGCACTCAATGGAAGCTCTCAAAAGGAATTATTGTCCCGTGTTTTTTATTGTCACTTCGCTGCCCGTCTGTTTGTCCATCCGTCTGTCACCAGACTTTATCACATTAACCGTAATAGTTAGACAGTTGAAATATTCAGAGATAATGTATTTCTATTGTCGCTATGACAACAAAAACTAAAAACAAAATAAAATAGATATCTAAGGTGGGTCCCATACAACAAACGTGATTTACTCGCTTCTGCTCGATGTTGGCAACAGGTAGACGCTTAAAATGTATAGATAATAATACAGAACCCTTCCTGGGCGAGTCCGACTCGCACTTGTCCGATTTTTTTATGCTCGGCTCCTTTCGTTCGTAACGTGATAGCCTTCCTCGATAACTGGACTATCTAACATTAATAGATTTTTTTTTAACTTGGACCAGTACTTTCTGAGATTCAAGATAACAGTTTTTTGGATCACACAAAGTGTTAACTCATGTGCGATTTGAACCAACATGAGATAACACAACACTTCAGTGCAGTAGGAATCGACGAAATGAAGAAGCATGGTTCTCCGGTATACAAATGGTTACCTATTTGGACAACTAAACAAGGACAAAAAAACAAATATGTTTCAGTTTGTTTTATTAGCTTTTTGTTAATAAAAGTTCACCTCAACAGAAATGTGATGGTACTGATGTATCTAATCAACGCTGTCTTACATCAATATGAGCACACTGCGTCCACTACCAACTATATAAGATGTAATTGAGCTTTGGTTTACATTAAAACATAATACGACATTTATATATTAATATGATTTCAATGTCTCGAGATTATACCTTCGTTTTTATACAAGCTACCAAAAGGACTCGTATAATCAAGATCGTCAAACTGTTTGAAGCGTGAAAACTGTTTGAGCTCTCCGACTAAAAAAAATAATTGATTACCAAAATATATTGACTGGATAACCAGATTTTTTTTTAGTAAATTTTCACAAAGTTTAATGACAAACGGTGGAGCCGTTTCTGAATTTCAGATTATATTTAAACAACAATTGCTCGTTTAAAGGTATTGTTAGATTAGATACAGATAAATAATTTCATAGCCCAGTTGCACTCGGTGTTTAGAAACAATCACCGAGGGTAAGCAACGACGGCGCGGTCAGTACCTGGATGGGTGACCGCTAGTGGCATGTTATCATGAGCGTCTCCGTGATTCGGAGATCACGTTAAGCAGTCGATCCCGGTTGTTATCATAGGATACACAGATAGATAACAGTCGTGAAGCTTAGTTGGAGGCCTTTGGGCGGCTTGAAAACATCCGACGGTAAGATTACGTAGCCACAACGTTGTCTTGGCAGTCCCCAACCTGCACTTGGCCAGCGTGGGGACGTATGGCCTTAACCCTCTCTTGAGAGGAGACCCTAGCCCAGCAGTGGGACGTTATGGGTTGTTGATGATGATGAAATAATTTCATTACGGCATAGCCAGACATTTGTTTCCCTCATAGGAAGGCGGTTTTTCGCGTGACTCCGCACATCCATAGCAGCATGTTCATATCCATGACACGCAGCTCTTGTTTGGGCCTTTCCAGCACTGGTCACGCTTCACACCCGTATATGAGGACAGGCCTAATGATAGTTTTATTAACCGGCCCCTTCAAACTAACGGGCATTTTGGGGTCAAAAATGACACCTGTCAACTCACGCCACTTGGCCCACGCAGCGACGGCCCCGACGTCACAATCAATGTCACCGGGCGCCCAAAATACAGATCTCAGGTATTTGACCGGTGACCGTGCGCTCGACTAAGAAATCGCTTATGCGGATGGGTGGGGGATCTGCACAATTAAACGCCAAGTACTCGATCTTCAGCTTCAGACTGCCGTTCTCAAGTGCCTCTTTCCACTCCTCATGTCACACCAATCTACCCGTCTGCATCCGCCAGCGCGACATTGTCAGCTTTCATGAGAAACCATGAAGGCTGCTCATGTGTGTCTCGGACATAATGACACTCCAAGGGCGTACACTCCTGTCGAATCCCGGAGTCAATTATGCTCTCAAGGGAGCTTCAAGGTGTGGCACACTCATGCACAGATTCCTTGTCTTTGTAGACTGGAGTAATGATACTCAGTCTCCATTGCATTGGGATCTTGCCGATAAGGAGCGCGGAGTTGAAGATGTTAGTTATGGTGCTAACACCACGGGGATCCATCACCTTCCAGACCTCGATGGGAGCCTCGACAGCTTTTCAATTCTTCATGCATCAAAGAGAGGCCTAGTCCTTGATTCGAAGATAGATCCGGTAGCTGCACCACTCTGTGTTGCTTGTTAAGCAGCTCGTGGAAGTAAGAGCGCTATCTTTCCTTCACCGTGAGCTCTCCGTGTAATAGTCTATCCCCAGTATTTTAACACAGCGAACTTTGGAAATATCCTGTGCCCCTTTGAACAAGGATACGATGCTGTGTAGTGAGACACTCGCCAGGTATAACCTTGCAGTTGGCTACTTTGCTAATAGTGTGTCTCCTAATAAGCAAAAATCGATCTGAGTAGCATGCCCCTCGCTACTATAGGTGATAAGGTGTTCAGGTTTCGTTTTGAAAAACGTATTCCCTATAGCAAGATCGGCAGTCGCACACGTTTTGAGGATGTCCTCAGCCTCTTTGTTGTGAGTGCCATACCCAAAAACCACCGTAAATAAGCTTAAACTCCCCGCACCCCACCCCCATNACCCCCATTATCGTTCAGATCGCCACCCAAAACGATTCCCTGCGACAACGGAAAACCTCCCCGAGTTGACTCCAGAAAGACATCTTTTCGGCTTTGCTACAACCGAGTCTCCTGCAGGAACGCCACGTCTAATGCTTGTATTAAGTAATAAATGATTCTGCCAATATTCTAAGCCATATTCAATACTTTTTTCTAAAGTCGTGAGTGGGGCACTTACAAAATATTCTTTCAAGTATATTATAATAATAGTGAGCCTTTATCGTTTCGTAAAATTATTCATTAAAACACTATTTTTCTAGGTGTGAATCAAGAGAGCCCAATTGTATGAAACAGTGGGTAGTTACAAAACTTGAACATGCCACAACAGTTGACTTTATTGATTACACGATGGTCACACACTATTGACATTATTTAATAAAACTAATTTTATACAAATGGAAAGTCCATATTCAAAACCGAATTGAAATCGATATATACTTATACTAGTGTTAATTTCTCGTCACAACAATCGGAAACTAACAAATCTCACAATATATATCTGATAATATATGTAAATCAAAAGTGAACTTTACAACGTGCAATTTTTTAATATACTAACAATTTTTAGCAAATTACATAATTGTACCATAGCTTTTTGTCCTAATGAGTATTTCAATCACGGAGTAGAGACAAAACGGTATAAATTAAGNCTCTTTGTTGTGAGTGCCATACCCAAAAACCACCGTAAATAAGCTTAAACTCCCCGCACCCCACCCCCATGATCGTTCAGATCGCCACCCAAAACGGTTCCCTGCGACAACGGAAAACCTCCCCAAGTTGACTCCAGAAAGACATCTTTTCGGCTTTGCTACAACCTACCTGTGGTGCATAAGCTCTTATCAGATGGGTAATAGTCCCATCGATAAGCACTCGCACGACAATAAGGCGGTCGATACAGCGTTTCACCTCCAAAATGCAACTCGGAAGCCCCCGGCGAACACCACGGCCACTCCGTTCTCCCCACTAATAGCACCTGTGTGATCTACACAGGTGTAATTATTGGGACCCGGTTCATTGGGTATGGCTACAAGCTGATGTTTGTAGCCATACCCAATGAACCGGGATCTACTACCCTTCCACCGAGTCTCCTGCAGAAACGCCACGTCTAATGCTTGTATTATCTAAAGTAATAAATGATTCTGCCAATATTCTAAACCATATTCAATACTTTTTTCTAAAGTCGTGAGTGGAGCACTTACAAAATATTCTTTCAAGTATATTATAATAATAGTGAGCCTTTATCGTTTCGTAAAATTATTCATTAAAACACTATTTTTCTAGGTGTGAATCAAGAGAGCCCAATTGTATGAAACAGTGGGTAGTCACAAAACTTGAACATGCCACAACAGTTGACTTTATTGATTACACGATGGTCACACACTATTGAGATTATTTAATAAAACTAATTTTATACAAATGGAAAGTCCATATTCAAAACCGAATTGAAATCGATATATACTTACACTAGTGTTAATTTCTCGTCACAACAATTGGAAACTAAAAAATCTCACAATATATATCTGATAATATATGTAAATCAAAAGTGAACTTTACAACGTGCAATTTTTTAATACACTAACTATTACTCACTTCGGTGCAATTATTCCAAATTACATAATTGTACCATAGCTTTTTGTCCCAATGAATATTTCGGTCACGGAGTGAAGACAAAACGGTATAAATTAAATCTTTATATCTATGACACGTGAGACGTCAAGGTGAAAGGGACTGCTATCTAATGTTAAGTGTAATGTCAAGTGCCGTACGTAGGCCAAGCCAGCCGGTCTAGCCTTGTCATGAGTTACGGCGATATTGCATCATGTAGCCTTTTTTAAATTCAGTGTACGACTTCGACTGGAGAGGTATTAAGATTGTTTCTATTACAATGGAAATTGTTCTTCACGTATCTTCGTAAATAACTTTTTTTAATAGAATTCATTGAATGTAAATTTATTTTAATTTTAATTGTTTACAAAAATTGCACGCCACAAAACTCACTCGAACATTTCGATACTGTAATGAGACAAGTATAAATCAATAAAAATGAAACTCATGAATATTTACATCTATTGTTTTCTTAATAAAGAGATATGAAGCACTAAAATGTAGATGGTGCTATGGTACAATAAAATCATTAATCTATTCAAACACGGATTGAAATAAAAAACAAATACATTTCAAACAATATACTAACTGAAACAGTATTTATATATTACATGTTTTGCGCTAAAAATACAACAAAATACACTTACACAAGCAACTCGGCACTGCTGTTGGTTACATACGGACCGACAATAAATTAATGCTAATGTATGAGTTACAACTATTAACATTATATTACCTAGCTTTTAACAATTAAGAACGCGATTAGACCTAGACACAATACTCGCTGCGCAGCTCCTCATAACCTCCCCTATTTATACCTCTTATTATATTACAACCTCAAAATTAAACATATTTTAATAGATTTATATTTCATTTAACTAGCGCTTTGCTTCTTAGGAGACAACCTAGTTCGTAAACAAAATTATATAATAGGTATCGTTTTTGCCGAATTTAGGTATCAATAATAAATCGATATAAAATGAAACAACGAAATAAAATAAGAAAATGAAAACCGCATTTTTCCCAGCTATGTAATAATGGCTTCCGTTATAATTAGATTAAAACTAATTATTGTGGATTATTATTCCTGTTGATGAATAAAAGAGCTATAAGTGCCAATGCCGACGGACAGGGTGGTAGCGAAGACTTATTCAATAAACAAACTTTATTCAATCTAAAGTAGATGCCCCAAATTACAACGGTTCAAATGGTTATTTAAATTCATTTAAAGTCTTTTAATTTCGTTCCATCGAATAAAGTTGTATTCTGAAGAACTTTAGGTTGAATTTAAATTACTCTCTTCGCAACCACTACGTTTGTCGGCGGTACCCTAACGATGATTTAATGAAACAGTAAATTATACTTTCAGTTTTAAGGAATTATTAAAAGTATGGAGTATCTTTGCGACGATGTAATTACAGGCAGGCAGTCATTAAATTCAAAATACATATTTCAATATTAAAAGCAAGTTCATAATTTCGAAGAATGTGTGTTGTAACACATCAGAAGCTGCACAGCAATGTATATGCCCTCATTGCAATTGTTATAAATAACTAAAGTGAAGAAAGTTGAAACATAAAACATACATACATTTATTACACCTTTCAACTTCATTCACTTAGGGTCAGCGCCGACGGGCGGAGTGGCGGCAAAGAGACTAATATAGGAACACCTTAATTCCTATAGAAATCAAGTGTATTTGATGCAAGGAGTCCGGAGGCCCAATAATGCAGAAGCATGACTAGGCCGCCATGATGTGGGTCACCATGCTACATTATTACATTCGCAATAATTTTGGTGACAAACGCTCTTGGATTGTGCTTATGCTTTTCATCAGGCACAGTAGCGTCATATTAGCAAAGCCCATACATAAAAACAAGTAATGAATTATTTTAAAAAATACCACTCGAAAAACATAACCCTCCTTTTATCGCAGTCGGATAAAAAAAGGGAATAAAAATAACCGTCACTCGCATCCTTCGCCGCCATTATTTTTTTGAAGAACTGTATTGAATTTAAATTGTTACTAAATTCATACATCCGTTGGCGCTGGCACTTATACGGAACTTAACACCAAACTATCAAGTGGAACTGTCAGATCTTCAATACACCAGAGTGACTGCTTAATCTTGATTTCATAACAAAACAAGTTATCTAAAACATTAGTAGCCGATTACAGAGAAAAGTTTTGTAATATCCAAAACGGCAGCTGATTATGTAAAAGTTCCAATAAAATATTACAATTTAGCACTATGGTTTGGTTCGGCTCACTATCCTGCATAAAACTTATTGACATTTTAATGTGTACCACATTATATATTTAATAAGAAATTCGATAAAAGTAAACATTGCATTAAAAATGTTAAAATAATTCATACAAACGCAAAACATACGAATTATCTGTCTGCTACTAGGCTCTGCCTAGTTCAGTATCACACCGCCGAGCTTATTATAATTAATAAAATACCAAAAATAACCAAATTAAAAATATATGTTCTATAAGAATTGCAATTCCGTGAAGACATTAAAATGAAAGTAAGTTTATTTACAATCGCTCTAAAAATGAGCATAGGGTAGTTGACAACTTAGTCAAATTCGTTATTTTTGTCATCTGTCAAGACGATAAATTTGTATGAAAAATGTATGAAATACAAACTTGTGACGTCATTGTTTTAGAGTACTCAATTGAGTAATATATTTCGAAGTTTATTTGATTTAAATTTATATTAGAAATGAAAAGCTGTAATAATTATATTTTCCGAGATAATATTCTTCTTTATTCTTTTTGTAATATCGTTTTCGTGTAATAATAAATAAATACCGATGTCTCATCGGTATTTATTTATGATACAGTCAACTACCCCCTTGTACAGAGACCCCGTGCTCTAGGTCGTCCGCAGTTAATGAAACCTAATTGCCTTGGAGCGACGCGCTGTACTCAAAATTTGGTACACGTCTAACAAAAACATATTTTTCCTTTTCCATTAATTTGGNCCATTTTGTCAGTAACTCTATAACTCGAAGTGAGTTCCACAGCACGCCTAGTATTTTGTGAACAATATTTAATTTGATAGCAGTTATAGCTATACTTTATCGGAAACTTGCTGGATAGATACATGTTGTCCTACCATTCGCTAAAGAAAAAACCTTGCCTACAATACTGCCATAGTATCGAATCGTCGAGTTCAGCTTGCAAATTCGACTGCGCGGCTTTGTTACTAAATGGTTCCTTAGAGAATGCAGAACATTTGCAATACAGGTTTTTATTATGGTTTAAATTCAAAGCAATTTAATTAAACGTATTAAATTACAAACCCAAATTTAGCTAAATTTAAAGTGATCAAATTACAGCTTTAAAGTTATATTGAAATAAAATAAGATTTATTGAGTCGAGATAAATTCGACATTGATCGCTTTGAGACTGGTACAGCATACACAAAAATGTAAGCCTATTAATAAAAAAAATAAAACATAGTATAAAAATTGATACTGTAAATCATACTGGTACCAGCGATTGAAGCGATAATTTTGGCGAATTTTAAAAGAAAAGTCTTAGGGTTTTTTTAACCTGTAAATTTTCATACAAGTTTTTCTAATACATAAATATTGCCCATATATTAAAGAAGTGGAATTGAGTTATCAGTGTTTCGTATTAATTAACGTTATTCACATCTTTTTCTCCATTCAACATATTTTGCATAAACAAATATTAGAGTGCAGTGTCGTTAGTATTTTACACCGAAACATAAGTAGCCTAACTAAACACTTTTTGTGTGTGTTCTTAAGTTTATTTTGATAGAGTGTATTATTTTGATACACAAATAAATCACTTTATTAATGTTTCAAACTATAAGTAAAAAATAGTTTTAGTCCAAAAAATAGTTAATTTTTAAGTATAATAATATACATCATTACACACAAAGTGATTAAAATTAAAAGAGAATTAGAGGTAAACACAACTACCGACTCTCGATCAGATTAAAATCAAAACTATTTTCCTTCATGTGTTCTTTGACTATCTCGCCTTCGATATTTAAATTAAATAATATAATAACAGAGCCTAAATTTTAACATCGCTTAACAGACAACTCATAATAGAATTCCAGAAGTACTATTTTAGAATAGAAACAAAAGTGCGCGTTAGAAACACGTCGCTCAGCGTTCACGACAACGCTCAAGGGGCACTAAGCTGTAAACATAGAGTGTGAGTAGTTCGGCCGGCGGGCCCCCTTCGGGCGGGCCCCCTTCGGGCGGGCCCCCTTCGGGCGGGCCTCGTGGCGGGCCCTGGGGCTGTGGCGGGGAGGGCGGGGAGAGCGGGTGTCAGCTGGCGGCGCGGCGGCCCGCCGCCCCCGCCGCCCACTGCCACTAGGGCCGCCGCGCCGCGAACACGCCGCGCTGCGACATGTAGCCGCTCTCGCCTCGACCAGAACCTGACAATCGACGTACCAATTTATTCATTACTACCACCCTTGCTCAGCTTCGCGCAGAGGGCTTTCAAAATCTCGGATTTATAATACTAGCTTTCTCTTGAATTACTCTATCTATTGCCGAGAACTGTATTAAAATCCGTTGAGTAGTTTAAAAGATCTAAGCAAAGTGACTTTGAAAGTGACTTTTTCCAATTGACTGCCTCGGTGGCGCGGTGGTAGCGTATTCGACTGCTGTGCTTGAGGTTTCGGGTTTGACTACTGGGTCGGACACAATTTTTGTATGATTTGCAAATATTTGTTTCGGAGTTTGGGTGTTTTCTATCTATAATATGTATGAATTTCCAAAAAAATAACAGTTGTCTAGAACCCGTAACACAAGCTCTGCTTAGCTTGGTACTAGATGGCGTTGAGTGTTAAATGGCCAAAATTCTATATTTAATTTAAAGACTTACATACTTTAAATATCTAGATATCAGAGCCTAATATACGATATCATCAGGCAAAATAAATGATCACGACCTCCGTCTCTCAGTTATGGAGGACAGATTATAAAGAGCCTAAAAGCCTGCAATTTACATGTTTTTTGAATATGTGTGAGTATTTTTGTAAATAAATACTGTGGAAAACCTATATCTAGAATCATGGTGAACTCGTGAATTAGAATTGAAGCTCAAAATTTTAATTAAAGGCTATGGAAAAGAAACAACTTAAAAAGCTGGCACTAATTGAGAAACGTGGGCAAACGATAAAATTCAGTAACCTTACCTTGGCTTGGGAATGGCAAACAATTTGTCTTGAGTATCTCCTCATGGTTACCATAAGCGCAGAACTTAACCACAACAGTATTGGCTGAGATGCCAGTAATTTCTGCTTCATAGAACTGAAACATTAAATACCAACATTATTTATACTATAGAAAGGTACCACAAAATATTTTTAAACATCGCAACTTAAGTTAAAATTAGTTTAGTTTATATATAGTTGATTTAAGAGAGCTTACGATAATAAAGGACCAAATAATAATTTTGGAATCTATACCTACTATGATTAGAGTACAAAATTAAATTAGAACTTAAGTGAATGTTTTGAACTAAAATATTGTCGCATATTTTATGATAGTCACGGATTTCTATATCACCATAAGCTGATAGGAATATTTGTAAGGCATTAAATCGTTTAATTAAACATTATTTCCATATCACATTAACAGAACATATGTTGATTATTATTAATTGTATATTTAAGAGCAACACTCACATTATTGTCCTCCCAGTAGAGAGCGAGACAGCGGTCGCCTACTTTCCAGTTGATATCAGCGACGCCGAGCATGGCGCGTGCCTGTTCATTGACAGCGGCGTTCTGGAAGCCCAGCAGCGAGCCCGCTAAGAACGGAGCCGCTCGGACGCCTCCGAACTCCTGTGGCCGAGCGCCGTACCCGTACTGCCGTCCTGCATATCCCCCGGCACCCCCCATATACCCCATGTTAGCAAACATCTGATTCTGCCTCTCCACATAGCCGTTCTGTTGCTGCCTGCGCTGATACGCTTGCTCTTGGTACTTCTGAATGTCGTTACTTCTTCGGTACGCAGGTGCTTCCTGCATACTCTGGTAGGGCTGCTCCGGTATGTAACCTTTCGGAGGTTGGTAACTGCGAACGTGCTGCACTTCCTCCAATGGACGTGATTGCCCCGAAAGAAGATTCAGGTTCGCCGTGGCGTCCACCAGGCTGTCCATACTGTTGACGACGTTATGGTAACTCTGCTGTTGGTGCATACTACTTTCACTTATGTTTCTATCGGGCCTTATATTTTTCTCTGTATAGTTGCTAGTAACTGGGGCCTGGTTTTGGTAAGCATTGCTGTACTGCATATTTATGTTGGAATTAATACAGTTGGATTGGTTTTGTTGACTTTGAATTTGCTGTTGTTGTTTATTTTTTTCCTCCAGTTTCTTCTGGAACCGTGGTGGTTTTTCATTTGCTTGATACTTTCTATCGTCCCTATGATGGTTTTCGTGAGAGTAATGTGCTCGGTTTTCAGATCGTCTATTAGGTCCATCATACCTAGACCCTTGATTGCGAGAGTTGCTTTTAGAGCTGTTCCTTTCTCTGTTATTGCCATAATTCCTCTCGTTTCTTTCTTCTTGTGATGTATTATTTTGGCGATTGTGTTTATCCTTATCTGGTACGTTAGGCAATTTGTCCTCTAAGAAGTCAAACAAAGATACTTTCCCAGAAGGTTTTACAGGCATATCTTCATCATTTACTTCCTTATTTCTGCCCTTACGCTTAGGTTGTTCTGGTTCTTTTGGTTGCTTTTCTTTACTCCTATTCTCGGAATTATCTCTTTTCTGTAGAATTTTAAGAGCCCTATCGACATTATTTTTTGTATACTTAAGAGCATTTTCAGCCTGTTCTTCAGAAAATCCGGCATCAACAATCTTTTGAACATTTGCATCTAAAAGAGGTTTTGTGCCACCACCAAAAACCTGAACATGAAATTGAGAAAAAATTATAGCATATTAATATAAAAAAAATCAGCCGAGTGCGAGTCGGACTCGACTAGACAGACTGTTCTTCCAAGGGACACAAGAGAGAACCTAATTTTTTTTTATTTTCAGTTGTTGAAGTAATTCATTATTACCTAATTTCCTTTATATTCATGAAGGAATTGACAAGTACCTACTGAAATTTAACTTTATGTCTTTTCTGCATACCTGGATGAAAATAGGAATGCATTGTGCTCAAATATGTATGTACATGTATAAAATAATTAAAACAAACCGTAAGAACTGATAATGTTACGCAAAAATCAATTAAGAGGAGCAAAATCTAAAAGAAAAAAGTACTGACTAAATTAAGAAATAAATTTAAAACAGACAATTCACATACTTTTTTTACACCAGAGAGCCTCTGTGCTTCAGCTATTGCACCTTTCCTCTGAGCCTCAAATTCAGCATTGTCTTGTTTAGATGCTTCTTGTAAGCTCTTGAATTGCTTGTCAGGCATTATGGCTTCTAAGCGCTGTCCAAATGGAATCCATGGTGGTGGGCCACCATCTGCTCCAATGCCACCTAAAATTTATTAAAAAAGGAAACTTAGTTATATTTTTTTTATTTTTCTTTATTGACTTACACACATGACAGATAGCAAAAAGGAATAGCGACAAACAAATGTGACAATTGGCCAAAGCTGAGTTATATTTATGTTCTGGTGCAATCTTTTCAAAGAATTTACAGAGAGCCATGCTTTAGCTCAAATCTGAGAACCTTACAAAATACCAAAGGTATGCAATTTCAGAGCCCAGAACAATTAAAAGTAGATTCTGCAATTTATATATAATTATTTATAACTAGCACGTAACCAGTAAAAATATAGGTGATACAAAACAAATTTGTAAACATGTTACTATGACGGTTTAGTAACACCATCTTTCACAGAGATCAAATTATAAGTCAAAGACTGTAGGTCTCCAGAGGCGTGGAGTAGGAGTGTGGTCGTCCTGTTCTTCAAAAAGGGAAATAAAACCATGTTGAAGAACTATCGGCCCATTTCCCTCCTGAGCCACGTCTATAAGCTGTTTACAAGCTGTCATCACGAACCGTCTTGCGCGAAGACTCGACGAATACCAGCCACCGGAGCAGGCTGGGTTTCGGAGCGGATATGGCACCATAGTCCACATCCACACAGTGCGGCAGATAATACAGAAGACCGAAGAGTATAATCAGCCCCTGTGTCTAGCATTTGTGGACTATGAAAAGGCCTTTGACTCGATCGAGATCTGGTCTGTTCTGGAGTCCCTGCAGCGTTGCCAAGTAGATTGGCGGTACATCCAAGTGTTGAGATGTCTCTACAAAGCCGCTACTATGTCCGTCCAAGTACAGGATCAGCATACAAGACTCATACCATTGCATCGAGGAGTGAGGCAAGGGGACGTTATATCCCCGAAATTATTCACTAATGCAATAGGACCTGTTTAAGACGCTGCACTGGAAAAGGCGCGGTATCAACATCAATGGCGAATACATCTCTCACTTGCGATTTGCAGACGACATCGTCATCATGGCAGAAACGCTGCAGGACCTACAACAGATGCTGAACGACCTGGCTGACTCGTCTGTGCGCATCGGCCTACGGATGAACTTCGACGAGACCAAGGTCATGTTCAATGAACATGTACAACCGGAACCGGTTGCGGTACACGGTGCCGTTCTCGAAGTTGTTCAAAAATATGTATACCTCGGGCAGGCTTTGCAGTTAGGTAGAAACAGCTTTGAGGACGAGGTGAACAGGAGAATCCGGCTAGGTTGGGCAGCGTTTGGGAAACTTCGTCGGGTCTTCTCATCGTCGATCCCACAGTGTCTAAAGACGAAAGTCTTCAATGCGTGCGTCCTACCCGTAATGACATACGGAGCCGAAACGTGGACACTTACGGTTCGACTGGTCCATAAGTTCAAAGTCGCTCAGCGTGCAATGGAGAGGTATATGCTCGGCGTTTCTCTAAGGGATCGCATTAGAAACGAGGTGATCCGACAAAGAACCAGGGTCATCGACGTAGCCCACAGGATTAGCAAGCTGAAGTGGCAGTGGGCTGGCCACATTTGCCGAAGAACCGATAACCGTTGGGGTAAACGAGTTCTTGAGTGGAGACCGCGTCTCGGTAAACGTAGTGTAGGAGGTCCACAAGCCAGGTGGAGCGATGATTTGCGCAAGACGGCTGGCAGGAGCTGGATGCGAGAAACCATAGATCGAACTAAGTGGCGTGAAATTGAAGAGGCCTATGTCCAGCAGTGGACTGCGATAGGCTGATGATGAACCATAGAGGCGCTCATAGCCCAGTTGCACTCGGTGATTAGAAACAATCAGCGAGGGCAAGCAACGACGGTGCGGTCAGTACCTGGATGGGTGACCGCTGGTGGCATGTTACCATGAGCGTCTCCGTGATTCGGAGGTCACGTTAAGCAGTCGGTCCCGGTTGTTATCATAGGATAACAGTCGTGAAGCTTAGTTGGAGGCCTTCGGGCGGCTTAAAAACATCCAACGGTAAGATTACTTAGCCACAACATTGTCTTGCCAGTCCCCAACCCGCACTTGGCCAGCGTGGGGACGTATGGCCTTAACCCTCTCCTGAGAGGAGACCCGAGCCCAGCAGTGGGACATTATGGGTTGTTGATTGATTGATTGAACCATAGATAGTCAACATGTGCACACAATGAATATGCAAATCACTCACAAATTTAAAGTTTAGAAATGAATAAGCAAAAGTATTCCCACATAAAATCACTAATGTGAATGAAATGAAATAGTTCAACGTCAAAAATTTATCTCTTACTAAGTGTACAATTTGTAATATTGCTAGACAGTTTTTCTCAACTTAGTAGCCTTTTCCATCATCATCCTTCTTGACTTTATTATTCCCAAGATTTGAGCCCGCTACTAGTTCAACCAGTTTACCTGAATATCAGTTTTGACATGGAGTGATTGACATCGGATCTCCACTACCCTAAGGGGGAACTGAATTCGAAAGTTGAAAAGTTGAACTAGTTATCAGTATATTTGAGGGCACTAACTTCCTAATAATGATTGCCTTAGATGTTCATGACAACCGAGACCAACGGATTAACATGCTCTCTGAGATAAGGGCGGGAAACACCATCATCTTTCATACTGCTTCTATTAATAATTTCTTGTAAGAAAAACCCAACAACAATCTGACCCGGGTATCGAACTCGAGGCTTCTTGATCTGCAGTCACTTACGCTAACCATTAGACCAAAGAGGCAATCTTACTTAGTAGCCTTTTCCAGGCATATCAAATTTGAGAGAAAGTTAAAATGACACATATTGTTAGTCAATTGTTACATATTGAATTATAAAATGTTAGAATAATTTCAAAGAAATTAGTTTTTAAAATGTAATTAAACAATAGTTATGAATATAAAATGAAAAAGCAGTACAGAAAAATGTGTGCTAAGTAATTCCGACTGGAATAAATCTGATGATTAATGTATTGAATTCAATATTCAATTTGTGTAGTACAAAGGACCAGAAACTATTGAAGTAGCATCCAACACAAGAAAGTTTCATGTATGCTTGTAAAGTTCCCTGAGACACAGGATATTTATCTAAAACGAGAGTTATCTTTTTGGGATTAAAAAAAATATTGTAATAAGAATTTACAGACAGAAAAAAATTAAAAACTCATCAAATTTGTTTGATTATTTATAAAATAATCATTTTAATGGTGACCTGGAACACTGTAAGAAATTGTAGAAGTTCAATATTGAATATACCTTGATCATTACCTAGTAGCATAATACATACACAATAGGTCTATAGTAATTTAATCAAATTGGAAATTTCAAACTATAAAAAGCAAGAATCTATGGTAATTGTAGTCTCTGAGCACTCATTGTGGCTATAAAATCTTGAATAATTATTCAAGTATTCCTAAAACTTTTCAGTCCTACTTTTTTTCTTTTACCTAATTCTATTTAATGGTTTATATTAATTTAATTCACTTACCTCTAGTATGTTTAGCCAAACTTCTGTTCAACTCCCATTTTTCAATCATATGTGATACTTTACCACCCAACAAAAAGCAAGAATCTATGGTGATTGTAGTCTCTGAGCACTCATTGTGGCTATAAAATCTTGAATAATTATTCAAGTATTCCTAAAACTTTTCAGTCCTACTTTTTTTCTTTTACCTAATTCTATTTAATGGTTTATATTAATTTAATTCACTTACCTCTAGTATGTTTAGCCAAACTTCTGTTCAACTCCCATTTTTCAATCATATGTGATACTTTACCACCCAACACTGTTATCACACTTGGTACTAGCCAAATTACACCATGGCATACTTCAAGTCCTTCGTTACTCAACAATAGTTTTGTACCTGGTGGAGTATTAATACTTAAAAAAGATATAGGACTCGTTTCTAGGCCTGTACATATTGATTTGCCGTCATGTAAAGTAAGCTTTAGCATTCGTGGAGCAGATGATGACTCCTCATTAGCTTTGGGTGCTGACACATTTCTTATTTTTTGAATTTGAACCACTACTGGACTCTCCAACTTTGAAGGGTCCTTGGTAAAATCCTCAGGGAGCGCTGCATCTCCGATATCTCTTAAATCGTACTGAAAAATAACAAGAATACTATTTCAAAAGACCTGAACAGATTGCCAAATAACCTTGACAGTAATTGAAACTAATAAATTCATATACTTACATCTAATGCCTTGGTTGTTAGAATACTAATATCCTCTATTTTACCATTTTCACTAACAATATCGATGCCTTCTTGACTTAGATGCCTGAAAAAAACAGATTTTTACTTCGAAAAAAAACAATTGTAATTTTCTCAAAAACAACAGGTATGCTAGAAATATAATTACCAGCCTAAATCTTTGAGTTTTTCCTGCAATGTCATGTTTTTAATTGTGGCTAAATCAACATGACTTCAAGAAAAATAATTAAAAATAAAACTATCAAAAGACATACGGCACCATGACATGTACGGCAAAGTGTTACGATATGAGACAGATACAAAACATAATCATTAATCTATGACAGTAGGCCACCCGGTGTCTCTTTAAAAACCGAATATTAACGATTTACTAAAATCGACTATAAACAGCAAAGTGTTCAAAATAAAACAAATTCTAGCGATTAACTCCCGGAATCCCGCTAAACGCATGTACATTTAACCGACTCACTCCTATGGCACACTATATTCTGATACGGTGTGCCGTTGTAGCTTGCCGCAAACCGCAACGGCTCCCCACATTCCGGGTAACTGTTTCTTGATTTTATTGTGGTCCACAGCCATCTTGAAAACGTCTAGAAATATTGGACATGCATTTATAGCGAGCGTTCTTTGACATCAAAAAGAACTTTCCGTAACAACAACGTAAAGGAGACGTACGTAATGGCTTCAAGTGGCAACTGAGTGCTTGTACAGGTTTACCGCTACGTATGTCCTGTACTCTACTCATCTCAAATGTACCTGACGGGTGTAATTCTGTTCATGCAAACCTGTCAGATGCCAGGCCTTTAGGCCTGAGCCCTAAGTAACAAAACCGCCAGAAGTTGCGTCTGGATGAAGCACAACACTTTTACTATCGACAGCCTCTAGTGTAATAAACCAAAGAGTAAAGATTTAGATTATATTTGAAGATTTTGAAGTGAATATGTCAAGGAATAATTTATCTTATGCCGATAAGATACAAGCTACTTTTGATAACGTGGGAATCTTGATCTATTTAAATAATTTTTGACAACGTCATACAATACAAAGCACTTTACCAGTTACCGATAAGTTCATAACGAAATACAAATCCAATTCTCTGTACGTTTCTATAAGAATAAAATTAACTGATAATAATTATCTTTGACAAAACAAAAGCGCCTTCATTAACTAATTATGTCATCGGTAAGCATTTTGTTTCTAGCGAGACGCCTTAATAACAAAGAACTGTTATCTTGTATTTACGTTTCTTTCAGACACATATTTTCAACGTAGAGATGACGTGTGATGGTTGCTCAGGAGCGGTTGAGAGAGTACTGAATAGGCTCAAAGGGCAGGGCGTGGACAATGTATCAATAAGTCTACCAGACCAAAAGGTGTCAGTCACATCTAGTCTAAGTGCTGATCAATTATTAGATATAATAAAGAAAACTGGCAAGAAAACAACATATGTTGGTACCGAATAGATATGACCAAGGAAACTGTTCAGGAGATATGTAAAGAGCATAATCAACACATTTTTAAAATGTATTCCTTTAGTCATCTATCTCTAATGGTTTAAGACTGGCAGTAAGATAAATGTTAACATTTTATATGTTTATAATGTACTTTTGCATGCTTTATGGTTGTATCATTATGTTTACTAATTTTAAATTCATGTTATACCATCTATTTGTAAATAGATACAATATTTTAATAAAAAAAATTAAAATTATGACTATTGATGTATTATTCACAAGAGGGAAACAAAATCTCGATGAAAAATAGGTATAATCTAACTAGTAGTATCTTCTAGAGTGTTCAACCGCAAGTCCACAAGATCAACAGCCTCATGTAATGCATTTAGGTGATCAACAATAGCATTGACAGTTGGTAACACATCAGCACAGTCACATTCCTTTATTTTGTCTATGTCACCGGTAAAAGTCTTATTTAACTTTCTCAATTTCCTCTTGTGTAGGTCATCAGTATGTTCAATTACTTTAAACCCACTATTTATAGGATAACCCCTTTTTCTACCAACCCATTCTATTGTGCCACTAGTATAGCACACATCATTGTCTTGCAATTTTATCATGCCAAATAGGTCCTCTTCATGTCCATGAACTGGCAACATTGACTTGTTTGTTACAGAAGGGATTGTGAATGTTGTTGGGGTAGGTGGAATACGCGGGATATGGCTCATATGGCCAACATCATGAGAGTGACCACCACGAATTGGACAACTATAAGCTCTGTCGGAAGTTTCTTGGATAGATTCATCAAATACAGATGTCTGTCTAATACAAGGATCTGTTTGATTACATATTCTTGGTTCAATAAGAGAACTATTAGCATTAGGTGGATCTTCTGAGAAACTCGCATAGTTCATTGTATTATGTGTTGGTTCATGAACATCGTCCAGGTGGACAAAGTTAGTCACAGGCAGCTGAGTATTGTGATAGCACATAGACCAGATTCTTGTACCCTGATTTACAGATGATGAAAACTATTAGTACTTGCACTACCTTAGTAAGATAAAGACCTTTGGAGATTGAATTTAAAATCACAGGTTTCTCTGAACTCCAATTTTTGGAGAGCTATCATGTATTTTGAGGATACAGCACTTAGGGAATCCTGAATAAGGAAAGTAATAAGTTAAGAATTGTGTTCTTAATTCCAGAATATATATTCCTCAACCATATAAAAATCTGCATATTTACATACTAATAACAATTAATTACTAAAGCTACAACTGTACAACATATAGCTACTATCTTTTTAGAGCAACCTGAGATTTTCCTCTTGATGCTGAAGTCAGCTTAGATGTCTGTGAAGCCGACTTAGGTATTGGTGTCATTGTTTGGGGAATATTTTCCTTAACATCATTAACAAGTTCAGTGAAGTTTGTTTTCCAGATAAAGACCTGTAAGATTAATAAACAATATTATTTTTTTGTATTATCTCATGAGCTTACCTAGTATAGTAAAAGAGGTGTGTTTGCAGAATATTTACCAATTTATCATCACCCGCTGAGGCAAAGGTTTCACCGCTAGCTGAAAAGTTAACAGCATTGATAGACCCTGTGTGTCCACTCAAAGTAAAAATTGGATGCCCCTCAAGTAAATCAAGTATCTGAAAAGATAATTAATATTAATACTATTTAATTAACAGTAAATTTACAAAAACAGTGAATTATATAGTATTACCTTCATTTTACCATCTTTGCTAGATGTCAATATATAGCTGCCACTCGGATGGAATGCAATCTGAGTTACTGCATCATTATGTATACTGAAAATTTATTTAGTTTTTGTGAATACTGTCCCAGATACATATTTACTTTTCATTGTGTTGCAAGTTTAAAAAATATAACAGACCTATAATATTGCACAAGGCTATGTGTCCTCACATCATACAGTTTGACATTACCCTGAGATGTTCCCACTGCTACGTAGCAGCCAGATGGATGCCATGCCAGGCACAGGCTATGACCTTTTTGATCCTTAAAACTGTGTACACATTCCCCCGAGTCAGGATTCCATAACCTGGTAGTCTTGTCATCAGAACATGATGCTATTACTGACCCATCACTGGACATACGGGCACATCTTACCCAATTGGTGTGACCAACAAATGAAGCAATAAATTTATGTTTTTCAGTTGACCACAGTTTTACTATTTTATCATCAGAAGCAGTGATTATCTGGAAAATACAATAATATGGTACATGCACAACAGTTTCTCTTTTTTATCTTTATTATAACTATGTTGCTCGCATGCAAGGGATTAATCTCTTGAATCGCAATAATTGATATCGGTTTTAAAGCAGCAAACTATAATTAATTTCCATGTTTATTACCTTAGATCCATCACAATTAAATTGCACAGAGCGTACAGTTTGAGAGTGTGCCTTAAACATGCTTGTGCTGCCAGTAACAGTGGGTACCCATATTCGAACAGTTTTATCACGTGACGCAGATGCCATATACTTCCCTGAAGGTGAAAAAGTTACATCCATTACTGCTTCATCATGACCTTGGAATCTGTAACTTCTCATAGTACCGCGAAGGTCCCATAACTGAAACAGTTACAGTAGTCTTTAAGGAGGCGTTAGAATATAATATCTAAATATTGAACTGATGTAAAAAAATATGTACCAAAACACTATTATCTAGTGAACCGCTGGCAATCTGTTGATCATTGGGATTAAAATATAATGCAGTGATAGCATTTTTGTGCCCTTTCAATTGCTTCTCTAATGACGGTTCAAGATAAGTAAATTTGGTTTCCATGACATATGTAGTTCACCTGTAGCTACAGATAATTAGTCTAATTAAATTGTCTCCGTTGTATGTTCTTCGGTAAAGTTTCAACGCGTAAAATTCAAATTAAACGATTGAATTATACGTCACGTAATACTAAGTACATTTGTCATTTGACATTTGTCAAAAACCTCTGAATGTCAAAATTCACGAAATTTTTTTAAATTTATATTGTTTATGGTGGCGAAAAATGAGTGTTTAATCTTTTTAATAGCGAAATATTTTAAGATCTAATACTATGTTTACGCCTAGGAGGACTTCACAGTCGCTCACATATTACAAACGCTCGCGCACGCTTCTTTTTATCTGTGTTCAAAAACCGACACCGACTCGGGTCGGCAACAAGTTATCATAAGTTCATAATCTTCGCAACCCAAGCCAAACAGCCCGTTTACACGCTTGTGTTTGTGGAGGGTTTTGGAGGCGTGGCATGCATCGACAAACCTCCACAAACACAACAACACCATTAAAAGAAGTATTTAGAAATCAAACATAATTTTTTCAATAACTGTCGTACTATCGTAGTACGTTGATGATCAGATCATGAGCCTTTTTTTCTTTAGAGTAACGTTAAAGGTAATCAATTTATTTATAATGTATATATGTGTATAATTTATTTATAATGTACATATATGTAAATTAACGTTTACTGTTTTTACCATTATAAGGTAGCACATTTCCCATTTCGTGACTCGAGTTAGCACATCAAAAAGTGCTTCATCTTTATCCATTGACTAATTAGTCTGTGGTCGACTAGTAGACATTCGATTAATTTTCAATGGACACGAGGTTTTTCTAATGTTTTGAATTTGATTTCAGTACTTTTGTGATATTTCTTAGTAGAATTTGGATGAGATCCCCGTAAATATACCTTCAAACCATAGAATGTAAATAAAATCTTGAGTCTGAAAATAATAAAAGTAACAAAAAAAAATTGCAAACTTCTGTGCTTGATCCGCCGGGTACTTGTGTATTGTTTTATTTTCTACAAAAAAATTTAATGGTTCTTTTTGCGTTCAAACAGATTAAATTTTACCTTTTAACTTTTAGGCTTCAAGTCGAACATGCAGTAAAAAATATTCTATGGGGATTTTTGTTTTAAGTACAGCTGGTAAGTTTGAATGTAGAGACCTTGCACCATTTTTGATGTCATTTCATAATTTTAACAAAGTCTCAGTTAAATAAGATGCCAGACTTTACATAATTATTAAAATGGCTTAAATGTCAAGATTAATAACTACTCAATCAATTTATTAATACATTTTTTTATGATAAATTAATAATATGTCTTTAATTGCAGCTGTAGTATTGAGCTACAATGAATGTAGCAGGTATTGGGAGCGAGGCGTCTGGAGAGGTGGCCCTTTTAGTTGATGAACTTAACCGTGCAGTTGAGCTAACTCTGATGCCTACAGTTCCTCATGTGGAACGTAGTCAGGCCTATAATGCTTGTGAGAGGTAATTATTTCTCTCTTTCTTCTTTCTTTTATTAATCTTTTGTTTTTTTAGTTTTTAATACATACATACAATCACTCCTTTTTCCCAGAGGGGTAGGCAGAGACAATTTATCTCCACTTACTACTGTCCTGACACATCTCTTTTGTTTCGTCGATATTCATCTATCGCTGCATATATGCTGGTTGGTACCTGGTGCTCTTCACATTTTCCTTTTTCAGAACACCACCAATTTCATTGGTAAATGTCTGCCGTGAACGACCTCTTCCAATACTTCTACACACATTCGCTCTGTAAATTCTTTTTGCGAGTTTTCTATCATCCATCTTCTGGAAATGGCCAAACTATGGAAGCATGCCCCTTTGAATCCTTGTCACTATGTCTTCTTTCAATCCACAATGTTCTCTTATAACTGTAATAATAATTCCTGACTCTGTCACAAATTTTCACATCACACATACTTCTTAGGGACCGCATCTTCACATCATTTATTCTACTTTTGTGCCTTTTCTGCAATACCCAAGATTCACTACCATACATAAGGTTGTGCACANTGTGCACAACTAAATATGCCCATTTCAACACATTTTTATTAGCAACAAAGGAGTGCAGGGCACCATTCGCCTTATTTCCCTCTTTCACTCTCCTTTCTACACTCTCTTCATGTACTCCATTCCTTGCTCCGACTTGCTCTACCCTCTTATCTTCAAACACAATATTCAAGTCAGTCATGCTATTTTTCCCTTTCAAAAATTACTTTGGTTTTCATAGCATTCATTTTCATACTTTTCATTTAAATCGACGCAAGTAGTACCAGGTCATCATCATGGAGAAGGAATTTGATTGATAACCCTCCCATTCTCAATCCCATTTCAGAATAGTTTAAATCCATCAAACAACTGTATATGAATAAGCTGAACAGCCAAGGAGATGCTACACGTCCCTGGCTCACACCTCTCGAGATGGCAAACCAATCTGTTTAGGCTTAATTTACATGGACACAGGCTCTAGATTTCTCATATAGAGATTTAAGAGCCTGCAACATCTGGCTGTCCACCCCATACATAGGCAGTGTTGACCTCAAATCATTCCTCACCACTCAGTCATAGTCACATTCCCTTTCTAAACCCACCTTGTACATCCAATTCGTCAGTTTTTTTAATACTCTTCAATCAAAACCTTACAATTTGCTGACGATACTAAGAATAATTCAAGTCCACTTTGACTGAAGTCTATTTTGTCGTGCACCCTATGTCTTGTAGTTTGTCACCATTCAAATGGTTTTTATTCATTCTTTTTTTAACCAAAAATCAATGAGGGTATGCAGAAAGTATACTAATAAGTTTTGCAACTTCTGTTTGTTTCAAGTTTCAAGGAAAATTCTCCATGGTGCGCTCAAGCTGGGTTAATGCTGGCAAGTGGAACTCAGTACTCACCTGGAGTTAAACATTTTGGCCTTCAACTTATGGAACATACCGTTAAATATAGATGGACACAAATCACACAAGCGGAAAAAATATTTATCAAGGTAATTAAATCTAATAACATTACATAACTAGTTGAGATTTTTTTTATTGCTATTTTTATTTAAATGTGCTACCTTGTGCTGTTTTCATTGTACAAATATGTACCTATATATATATATATCTAATTAATTGGTTAGACACTTTCAACAAGTCCATATGTTCTTATTTCAAATAATTTTTCTTTTACCTGGTAAATCTTCATCATATAAATGAAGTTGCTTCCACTGTCTGTGTAGGTTTCTAACAGTAGTCAATGGATTTCAATGTAGTTTCCAGCAATAGATAGAGTGATTTAAGAGGAAGGTTTATATGTGTAATACATGTATGTTATAGTAGTAGAAATCCAAAATTTTCAAAGACTTCCAAATGAAGCCAGGCTGGGTCGCTAGTTAATAATAAACACACAGCGTGGCATACTTTAAGTAATATTTGAAAGCCAAATTCCGAAGTGTGTCTCAAAATTGAATAATAAGCAGGCTCTGGATAGTAGATCTGAAAAAATGAAAGGACAACAATATTTCTTTCAACTTTATTTTAGGGTTCCGGAATTTGGCAGAAAATATCGGAACCCTTATAGAGCGCTTTATTATCTATTTGCCTGTCGGTTTTCGTTTTATGGAAGGAGACAGGTATTTATTTACGATACAGTCAACTACCCTATTCACTGAAGATTTCTTGGCGTAGCTCTTTCAATGCTATAATGGGTTTTGAGTAGATCTTATCTATAAAGGCCTATAATTCTACGTATTAGATGTAATTGTTTATATTCTCGTATAGGACGAGCATAGCGACCTTGGCAACCATCGTTATATATATACTAAATCAATGATTACCAAAACTTCTCTACCTCCCCTCTTTAGTCAACCACAGATATCTATCTGAATCTGTCTATCTTCCTAACTCTCTCTAAATTCTACACACATATCCTGTTGAAATTCCAAGATTTTGTAACCAGTGCAATGTAAAAGTCGTGATTGCTCTCGAAAAGTCTATGAAACTTGATTATTGTTTCGAATTAGACTAACACTATTTTGTGGCTAGTTTTCCAAGATTGTTACATATATATATATCATTTTAGAATCTTGCCTAGTTGCTTCATTTGACTGCTTCGTTGACGCAGTGGTAGCGTTCGAGACTGCTTTCGGTTCTAATCCCTGGTCGGAATCAATGTCTGTATGATATGGATTATATGTGTAATATGTGGGTATATATTTACAAAAAAAAAGTTTCAAAGTATTCTATCTTTAAATCTACCTGTCACAGAATAGGCTCTGCTTAGTTTAAAGCTAGTTGCTTTTGTGTGTTAAATGTCCGAAATAATCTTCCTTCCTTACTAGTTCAACTGATTTTACCTGAATGTCAGTTATACCACTCCATTACCATTGGACCTCTATAACCCTGAGGGTGATGTCTGGTGGATGGTCTGATGTCCAAAATATAAAAAAAAACCCACCATAGTAGTGTTGATAGTTTTTATTGATAGTTTTTCACCATGATCTTTGGTGTAAACCTTCTATGATGTTTATGCATTGTGGAGCATAGCAGTAGTACTATTTGGGTTGCTGAAACAATATATACGTACAATGCAATCAAGCTAAGTTTACACTTCGCAAAAAAACAAGTTTGCGACAGAAGACAAACAGAAATTTTTACTGTTTGTTTGTGAGGTGCTAACTTAACTTTGGCTGCGTTGTGTAGGTTTGTTTGTTTAAATATGTTTAAAAAATTGTGTTCACGGTGTTCACACAACTTTTTTATAATTAAAATTTTTTTTATCTTCTTTTTTCTCGAATGTTATCATCTGACGCCTACTTATTATTGGATTTTGGAACACACTATATATATCCATTGTTTCTGTTGGCTTAAATGAAGAGGAGTTACATATCGATTTTATAATTTTTTTTATAAAACCCATGTGTAACTTATGTAATATTAGATGAGCCCCGCGGTGTTAATCGCGATATAACTTCACCTGCAGGTAGCGCCGCGAGTCCTCAGGAATAGACACAAAAAAATTCATTAAAATCGGTTCAGCGATTTAGGAGGAGTAGGTCACATACACAAGCACAAAAATATTATATACCTATATAGGGATAGGTAAATAATAATTTTATTAATAATGCTCATGAAACAAAAAAAATATTGTCTTTTTGGTACTTAATATTTTTGACTCATCATTGTTTATAATTCCTCACTTTTTAAGTGTCAACAAAGTTCTACTGATTATAAGACCTAATTTTCTTTAATGTACTTTTTTAAATATCTGTCACAATCAAACGAAGCCACTGATATAATTCCACTTTATCTGATTGTATACAGTTTAATTGTTCGATGCGTCTTGCTGCTTGTAGCCATATTAATTTGTTTTTTAGGGTACTTATATCCCAGGAGATATAGATTCCTCTCTTTTTTTTATGCTGGTTGCGTTAGGGACGACGTAAAGAGACCTTGAGGAGGCCTATGTCACAGGACAGCCTGACCTGATAACTGACAGTAAATGTTAAGTTGTATACATACAAAAAAATAGGAATAGTAAAGTTAATATAGTATAATTAAGTATAGTTCATGTTATATCGCAAATTTTGCGCAGGTCAGAGTAAATAAAGGCTATTTTTATTTTTTATTTTATTTTTTTATTTATATAGTTTAATTGAGATTCTCTAAAATATACATTGAGTCTATAAATAATTACGTAATAATATTATTTTGTGTGTGTGTGTGTTTTCTTATATACCTTTGTCGGATACTATATCCTGTTATTGAGGAGTCATCTGGGTTAGAATAAAACACTCAATATAGCGCGAAGGCCAGCGAGTGCGTCTCGTCCATAGTCGCCTAGAGCCAGCTTCTCTTTTGTTGTTGAATCCTTAGAATTAAACGAAGTTATGATGTTTCCTGACATATACAGTATACTTATTAATTACTGAATTTTTGCTGAATAAGTACAAAATTTAGTTCAAATGTACGTTAAATCAAAAAAGGATTATTCAAATTGATAATTCTATGATGAACTAGCTGTCGCCCGCACCTCCGCCCGCGTATATGTTGGTTATGGCGGCAAATAGCAGCCTATGTGTTATTCTGATATATAAGCTTCATATATTACTGTAAAGGTTCATTATTCCATAATCCATTCTGTAGTTTTTACGTGAAAGAGTAACAAACATCCATGCATGCTCTCAAACTTTCGCGTTTATATTATAATATTAAGTAGGATTAGTAGGAGGAACAGAATATCGCATAGAATTATGTCGTAACGATACTTTAATATTATAAAACTAAAGAGTTTGTTTGCTTGGTAGAACGCCTTATTTTCAGGAAGTTCTAGTCCGATTTGAAATATTCTTCAAGTGGTAGAAAACCTATTTATCGAGGAAGGCTATACATCAGCATGCATCGGTATAAAGGAGCTGATAATCAATGAAAAAAATTGCAGAAACGGGGGAAAAAGATTCCTTTTGATAGCTTCTTTTGCATACGCTGCATAGCCGGTTAAAGTTTCGCAAAAATAATATAAATAATGAATTGTTTCCCTTTAAAAGTTCTAAAAAAACATAAAACATCTTTTAAGGTCACACACAGCTCTGTCTTTTAAAAATCACTTTACGGGCATTAAGAGACGCATTCGAGGATGCACGAGTCACCTACGGGTTTATCAGAGGCCCAGACCCCAACCCCTTTCCAAATCCTAACGCCTCTGGTGTTGCGGGTGTCTATGAGCGGGGGTGATCGGTTACCAGACGGTAGGCGATACGTGTGCTCGTTTCGTTTTATTCCAAAAAAAAAAAACAAGATAGATGTAACTCTTATTACTTTTTATGCCATATTTTTATTACACATCCAGTAAAAATAGCGCACAAAACTAAAAGTTTCTAAATTGATAACCCCGATACACATCACTTTTTTCCTTTTAACATAAACCAATTCAAAATACGAGCTACTGAAATCTTTATTTTGTTCTTGTAAGGTTTGTTCTTTGCATTGCAGCTTATGAATAATCCTTTAAAAAATTACAGGAAAATGCCATGAAACTTCTTTTCATCGGAGGATGGGAGACAAGCCATTTAAACGATGCGCTGGCCCGCGTCATCGTGGAAATGATAAAACGTGAATGGCCACAACAGTGGCCTACGTTATTAGCAGAGTTGAGTGACGCTTGCTCCCGTGGGCATCGGCATACGCAGATTGTGTTACACGTGTTCCTAAGACTGGCTGAGGATGTTGCTATACTGCAGGTAAGAATCTTTTCATGTCTACACATCAACGGTAAAAAGCAAAAATGACGTATCTCGAAATATCCAACTGTACAAAACAGTCAAAAAATATTTAAAAAATTAATATCTTGTAGCTTAATAAAGATAAATACTTGAGATTTGATATTTCTCTCTATCTATACCGCACGTAATGAAACAAACCATTCAACGCCATTTTTTTCTGATCCAAGCAAAAATCGCTACAGTTTACTAAGTACAGATCTGGACTTCTATTAACAGTTATGTCTAAGAAAAACTTTTTAGGAATTTAGTTTAATTTTTATTTATTTTTCACCATTGTACGCTGAAAAAATATACCGACAACATTTTGTTCGGGAGTTCGACTTTGTTTTACTTTTCATTTTAAAAAGAGGCACAAAAGTTTTGCTTCACGTATTAATATATAGATTATAATTATTTACAGACATTAGACAATACTCAAAGACGGAAGGATATAAACCAAGGTCTAACAGGGAATATGTCTGAGATATTTGCTTTCTTCATGCGGCTGATAGAGTTACATGTACAAGGGTTCAGAGAAAAGACTGCCGCAGGGGACTACGCCGCTGCCACAAGCCATGGTCAAGTAGTGCAGGTATAAATAAATAAATAAATATTTTGGACATCTAACACACAACGCTGCTTAGTCCCAAGCTAAGCAGAGCTTGTGTTATGGGTAGCGTAGTAGTAACCATTAATAAGAATAATGTTTATTTGTCTCGAAAAGGTAAGTTAATACATTGGTTTTGGAGTTTGAAACCTGTGCGACACACTCCAAGTTCTCCTATGGGTAATATTTATAAGTTTACTGGTTTGAATAAAAGAGTAACAACATTTTACAGATGTCTTATTTATTTTATTTTAATTAATTTTTTTACTTTTTAGTTACATCTCTATGTATTGTATATTTGACGTACATACTATTGTGTGTCTTAAAAAATTGAATAAATAAATATGTACTTGCATCTGACAACCTTCTATATGTGGGTAAATCTAAGCGCTGCGCAAGCTTTCCTATTTTCCTGTAACAGATTTCCGTCTCTTTTCGCGTAATCATGTATACGGATTGCAAGAAAGCGAGAAAAGACATAGTAATATTTTTTCGTAGAATAAAACATCCAAACTTCGAAACAAATATTTGCAAATCATACATATGCAAACATTTAGTCCGAGCCAGGAATCTAACGCGAACTGCGCCACCGAAGCAGTCAAAAGTCACAATGTTACACATTAATAACTTTAAAAAAATTGGTTTTTGTTAAAGTTTGTAATAATCGACGGGCCTGCCGGTTTAGTAGTTAGTAACCCTGACTGCTAAGCCGGAGGTCGTGGGTTAGACTTCCACCCAAGACTAATATTCGTGTGATGAGCACAATTATTGGTTTTGTGTCTGATCTGTATATATTCAGAAATACATATGTAAGTATGTTTATCAGCAATCTGTTTACCATAGTACAGCCTTCGCATATTAATGGATCATATAGTCGTATGTGAGATGTGTGAAGCTTTTATTATTTATTCTATAGGTCTAAAGTTGTACAAAAATCCATTAGGTAATGAGTGTATTATTTGTATTACAGGTAGTTTTACTAACGTTGACTGGATATGTAGAATGGGTATCAATAAATCATGTAGTAATGAACAATGGTCGCTTACTTCAAATGCTGTGCATCCTGATGCAGGACGATGCTTTCCAATTACCTGCCGCCGAGTGTCTTTTACAAGTAGTCAATAGAAAGGGCTCTGTAAGTAATTATTATAATCTAATATTTTTTTATTGAAGATTGTCTTGAGGTGTAATTTAAATCATATTTAATTGCGTGTCTTATGTCAGACTGTGGGTGAGTTTTGCACGATACCAGCTCAAATTATATATATTTACATACAAGTTGAGGGTCAACCTCTTAACTTCCGTGCACTGTCTATATAATTTTTGACTTTGTTATAAGTGTTACTAGGAAGCATTCAATCTAAATCTATAATTCCTTTGTTAAATTTTTTAAAAGCTAAAACAATCTTTTGCCCCACTTTTTAATAAATGAAACATTTGACAAAATTTTTCATACTTTTGCGTTAAGGTAGAAACAACTATAACATATATACTTTTCTCTGTTTCAGACAAAAGAAAGAAAGCCTTTAGTTATATTATTTAGTAAGGAAGCTATATCATGTATACACCGCGCTGCAGTCACTAGTATTAACGCAGTTGACGAAGCACATTATTTGTTCCTAAAGAAATTCTCACAGGTAACTTCTTATTATAATATTAATAAAAAACTTTTGAATGGTAGACATTTATTGTATTTATTAAACAAATTTATCGCGACATAATCACAAATTGAAAAGAAAAAAATCGACTTCCAATAACTGGATGAAATTAAAATGGTACCACACAGGACGCACCAGCTCTTAAATAAAAGACGAATCATCAAAATCGATTTACCCAGTCGAAATATATGAAGTAACAAACAAAAAAATCTAATCGAGTCTCCTCCTTTTTTGAAGTTGGTTAAAAAGTCTATGTAGTATATATCCTTCTCCAAGGTGCAGTCTATCTTTTTGATTTTGACAGCCCCGATAGCGCAGTGGTATCTTACGCGACTGCTGTGCATGAGGTGTTGGGATCGACTTCCGAGTCGGATCAAATGTTTGTATAATATTTGTGCCGGAGTTTGGGTATTTTCTAAGTATGATATGTATGTTTTTACAAAACAGTATATAAGTATTATATTAGTCAACAAAGCTGCTATAATAAAAAAGTGCTTAGTTTGAAGCTAGATAACGTTGTGTGTCAGATGTTTGAAATATATATAAAAAAAGAAATATAAATATATCTATATGCCGAAATTCATCGGAATCGATTCTGCGGTTTAACCGTTAAAGCGGAATATACAGAGTTGCTTTCGAATTATTTCGGAATGACCGACTTTTTAACCAGTTAAACGTCCTACTGCTAACGTATCAGAACTGACTGAGTGTGAAACTTGAAATATAAACCTATTCATCTTTACTAGATTATTTTTAAACCCAATAAACTGATCAATACTTAACACGTGCTTATCGTCTTGGAACAAATAATGTTACAAACATTTATTTATACAAGTACCATAGGTCATCATCTTGCACTAAAAAGGTTCTAATAATAGTCTTCATCTCAACAGGTCTTAGCTGGTATAGGCTTTCAGCTGACGTCTTTGTGGAGCTTTGCTACGGATGTGGAGTCTTGGTTGCCGATACTTTTAGAAACAATGCTACAGTTGACGTCACATCCCTCGTTGTCTATAGTACAAACGACCAACTCGATGTGGCTCGCCTTTCTTAGACACGATCAAATATCGAAGCTACCACCTGTATTGGCCGTCATTCCAAGATGGATGCAGGCATCCGCGCCGAAAGTGCTCAAGGTACTTAATAAATGCTAAATCACTATTGAACTGCATGGTTGGCCTAGTGGTTTAAACACTTGAGAGTTACCATCAGTCGACGGAGCCCGCTTCAGTGCGGGCTGGCGCTGGGAGGGGTCCGGATGGCGTAAGAAAGCGGTTCCCGGATCCCTCCCGTCTCAGGCGCAGAGTGGCACACCGTGGTGGTTTAGTGGGTAGTCTGGCTGGTGTCAGTCAGTCCCACACGAAGCGAACCCCCTGTACCCGCAGGGGGGGAGCGAAGTGCGTAAAGGCATTCCACCACGTCAAAAAAAAAAACAAAAAAAAAATAAAAAAAACTCCCAAATTGAGAGGATTTAACATCTAGAGACGGTGCCCGCTTCGATGCGGGCAGGCGCTGGGAGGGGTCCGGATGGCGAAGAAAGCGGTTCCCGGATCTCTACCGTCTCAGGCGCAGAGTGGCACACCGTGTGGTTTTAGTCGGTTCGATTCCGACACACCGCCCCGCCGCAAA